>CM021102.1:826947947-826979411 GCA_007115665.2 Sequoiadendron giganteum
CTCCCACTCTCCCTTTCTCCCTCTCCATCTGATTCCCACTCTCTCCCTCTCTCCCTCTCTCTCTCTCCCTCTCCCTCTCTCTCCCTCTCCCTCTCTCTCTCTCTCTCTCTCTCTCTCTCTCTCTCTCTCTCTCTCTCTCTCTCTCTCTCTCCATATCTCCCTCTCCTTCTCTCCTTCAACCCTAAACCGTCTCTCTCTCCCTTTCTCTCTCTCCCTCTCCCACTTGATAGGCTATCGTTAGGTCCTACTACTTTAGAATAATTGAATGTCAATTGTCGACTGGGTAGTGTCCAAGGTAGTTTGCAAAAGGAGATTATTTAAAAAACCCATTTTATATTTTCAGTTTTTCTTTTAAACTACAGAAGTTGAGACTAAACCAAAGCCATTACTACTTAACTCAAAAATGATCTTACTCTAAGAAAATCAAGGAAAACTTAATTAAAATGCATAAGACAACTAATCTAGAAAACATTACTACTAAACTAGAAAGCATGGAAATAAGTAAACTAAATAACTGGTAAACTACGAAAGCAAAAAAGTAAGGAAACAAACAATTAAGCGTCCTCTAAACAGTAAAGAAATATAATCTACAAAAGGGAACTTATACAAATTAAAGATAATGGTGCTCCATAACAACTAACTAAACTTTTCAACAACTTGTTATTTTCTACTGAACAACAATTTATCCTAAGCAAAGGAAATAACTTAATCAATAAAATACTTATCCATCTAGGCTAACTCCCCTTGAGTGGCCAACTCACGGGCTACTACTACTTCATCTTTAACTCACATAAACTATAGATGTTCAAATCCTCTTACTACATACAGTCTCCATCATTGAATTTAATAGTTACCAATAAACAAAAAGTAGATAAGTCATTGCAACAGTGATTTGCAAATCCATGTAAATAGCATAACGATACTTCTTCTATGTCTCCTTTATTACTTATGAAATTACAGTTTTATAGATAACCTTCTAACTAGATCCTAAATTTATGACGGCATAGATAGCCATTGAAAAAGTCTTCCTTAACTTAAAACTTACTTGATGTCTTTAAAGCTTCTTAAAACATGCACAAGGCTCGAGAAGAGCCATAAAGTTTTAAACAACTGAATTAAAAGAACTAGAACTGAATCTTCAGTGCATCATCCAGGTTTCAAGGAGTGGGTTCGTAGCATTACAGTGAGGCATGTGCTGGCTAAATTTTGCAACAGATGCATGATGACCTGTTAATCCCTACAAAAACACTCAAATCAACCCATTAAACCTGCTTTCGACAATTTCCTCAATTGATTAAAAGAAAGAAAGAAAGCATAATTTTTCTAAGAATAAGTAATTACTTCTTCTAAATTTTTAATAAATTGGCATAGACTTAGGATTGAATTGGCAAGAATGAGCTTTGCAAATTTTATTATGATTAGCTTATTTTCACCTCATCATTTCCTCCCCTACCTAATTTCTGGTAGGTCCTCCTGCTCCATAGTTATATCCTTGAGTTTTATTCCATTCTTCATAAAGAGTACTGAGATCATGAGTTTCCCTAGCTGATGCATTGAAAGTTTCAGGGTTATGAATAAAACCTCTATGGAACATCACATTTTCTCTCCACTCCTTAAAGATTCTATCATTCTAATTTGTGGAAATATTAAAAGCTGGGGGTGGATTGAGTAGCAAGGGGGGGTTGTATCTCATTCCTATCCACTCTAATCTAAGTGTTTTCATGATTTTAATTAGAGCATTAGCCCTTCTGAATGACCATCTAATGTTTAGAGGAGAAATAACTTCTCTTTTCTTTAAATAAGCTGGAAGAGGGGTGAACCTTTCCTCACAGACATGCCATGCTTTGCCAATTAATTTATGTCCATTTTCTATGAAATTGTCATAACACATCTTAAGGCTGTTGTCATACCTTTCCCTCATCTTTTCATTAATCAGAAGAGACATAAATGTAGCTTTGAACCCCTTAGGCTTTGAATTTGGTGACCTGATTTGGAGACCCAGTGTCTTCTCTGCCTGCAAAAATTCTTTTGTTCTCTCTTGCCAATGAATTTGATTTCTCATAGTTGAGAGAAATGCTCGCAATTATACTTCTCCAACAAACAAATTAATAAAGAAATCTGTATGATTTTCTAATAAGAGATCATGCAAAAATAATTCACAAATTAAATCCTGATCTTCAGGAGTTGATTCAACAAATATTTTTACAAAATCTTTATCATTAGGCTCATAGGGTTGATCATTATAGATCCTGAACAGTTTCCATCTTAGCCATTGTTCATTCAGAAACATTGAGTAAACCCTTGATGGCCTTCTACAATTCAACTAACAATCTATAAGTTGACAGGCATCTTGCTTCCCTCTGTAGACTTTATGAAATGACTCCTTTAGGAGCACCAGTTCTTTCTTGAGCCTATGATTTTTAGTTTGGATATTTCTAAGGAAGTAACAATGTTCCATCCATTTTGTTAATAGAGGTAGAATGCTGACCTAGAACCAATTAGTTACAACTGGTTTTGTATGAATTGCTTTGGACTCGATTTGGGGTCTCACAGTGCATTCCTTTAGATCCTCTTCTAGTTCAACTATTCTACTGATGAAAGTGTTTAATTCCTCGGTATTTATTTTCTTGTCTTCCTCGAAAGCTGAGAGCATGAGCATAAAATATTGTTTTATTTTTCCTATTTCTACATCTTTTTGTTCAATATTCTCACTATAACCTTTATGCTCTTCACACTGATCTTGTACCTGTTCCTGCAACTTATAGATGTTTGAATCTTTTTCTTGCAATTGTAGCTTCAATTCTTTTATTTCTTGATCCCTTTTATTTATTATAGTAGTTTGTACAGCTAACTCTTCTTTTTGGAATTCTATAAACTCATTATTTTTAGACAATTGCCTCTGTAAATCAACAATTTCTAGTCTATACTTTTCTAATTCAGCACTAGCACAACTAGTTTCAAATGTTTCAACAATTTTATCAGCATTGGGTGACAAATTTTCTAGCACACTACAATCCCCTACAGGCTCTCTATCCTGAGTTCCATAATTGAAAATTTCCTCTATATGTGCGGAGTGAAAAGGAAATACTTCACTTGAATTCTCTCTATTTAGGGGTGTTTCATCTCCACTGGCTTGTTCTGAAATTTCTATGGGTTCTTGTAGCCACTTAGGCTTCTTCTTTTGTGAACTTCCCTCCTCACCTTGTACAGGGGTTTTGAAGAATTCAGAAGCCAACCGCTTACTTCTTCTGAGTGGAGGTGATTCCTATAAAATGATAGGTGTCGGGTTTTTCCTTAATCTCTTCTTTCTTGGTTTACTTTATTTAGAATAAACAACATGAATCTATTCTTGCATGTCACGGGTTTGGAATTTATCACCGCAGAGGTCTGGAAAATCCTTGCCAGGAGTAGTGGGATTAAGAGCTTCTAGAGCTAGAGAGCCCTTAGGGGATGTTGCTTTGGATGATGGAATAACCTTTTGGGATGATTCCCCTAATTCTATGGTTCTTGTTATTGTAGGCTTCTCCATTTGCTCTATAAATTTCTTCCATTTCCCTTTGGATTTCTTAGGAAAGTGATACTTGTAGATTAGCTTAATTAACCCAAGGTATTTCAAGGGCCCAGACCCTGTTTTATACCTCTCCATGGAAGTATTTAAGGAATAAAACAAGAATTATAACATATTAACCCTAAGATTTGGGTCCTCCTTTCCGTGACGTAGATGGGTCAACATGCGAAAGACAGGCCCTAGAACTATGGTAAGTTGAACTTCACAAGTAAAGTACCTTATTATCCATGCAACAACAATACCCCAGGGTTCTAATATGGAAGTTCTTTGTAACCCCTTATTTTTCCCATTGGTACACACTACCACCATTGGATATGAGTCTCCTTCTCTAACAAACAATTTAGCTAATTTTTGGTACGTTACTTGAGAGGTTTCTTTGATATTTATGCCTTTATGCTCTAATCCAGATAAGCGAGAAATAATCTTAGAGCTTACCTTAAAATGCTTCCCCTGAAGTACTGCTTCACCATTGGTGTAGTTCTCTGCAAAGGATCTTAGCAGCTTTTCATTATGGCCTTCAAATTTTCTGATGAAGTCTAACCACCCTGCTTCCTCGAACAATCTGGAGATGCTACTCAACCTTAGTAATTTTTCTGCTGAATCTGGCTCTGCCTTTCTTTTTTCACTCCCCATTTCTTGATTTTGTACACTACAAGAAATTCAATTTTGGCACAAAGCTCCCATGCAGGTTCTTTTTGAAAATATTACCTCTGGAATCACCTATTTGTTTTATTTGCAGTGTATGCTTCAATGATTTCCAATCTGCATGGAGGTTTGTGAAAGGCTTGCCTACAAGTGATTGATCATCGGGTGGCATGAATTACTAATTTGGAAGTGAGGTTTGTGCCAATTTATTCTTCTTTATTTGAAAATAACTACCTATTTACAGAAAAAATTAATACTTACTCTCATTTCGTGATCGCTCTAAGATCTTAATCCTCACAAATTTGATAGGATGACATCAAGGCATTGGTTGAAATGATGGTGGAATTATTATGATAAGGTTTGGAATTATATGGGGGATGGAGCTATCAATGAGGAGTACATAGTTGGATGGCTTACCTATAACTAGAGCAAAAATAGAAAGACAGATGTATCGGATATTTGGTAGAAGAATCATGAGAAATTTAAAACTTTGAAAAAGGTGGCGAAAGATAACCGAACAAGTTCTAGAGCACATATTTTAGTCAACGTTCTTGAATGAATGCATAAGTTCCAGAGCATTGGTGTATGGTGCGACCAAAACAAGAATGAAATGAAGAGTTCTGGAGCATCGCTAAGAGATGCAACCAGAGCAGAATGAAATGAAAGGTTCTAGAGCATCACTGAAAGATGCAGCTAGAGAAGCAACAAAATGGAAAGGTTCTGGAGCATCGCTGAAAGATGCAGTCGGAGCAACAATGGAATGGAAAGGTTCTGGAGCATTGCTGAAAGATGCAGTCAGGGTAGCAATAGAATGGAAAGGTTCTGGAGCATCGCTGAAAGATGCAGTCAGGGCAGCAATGGAATGGACAGGTTCTGGAGCATTACAAAGAATCTTCACGATTGTGAACCTTAGTGCAAAACACATCCTCATCATGATAAGCTTAATTCAAGTTTTGGAGCATCGAGCTTTTGAAAACATCAAGTTCCAGGTCATTGGTCCCATAACGTTCTGGATAATCTTTGTAGGGTGCTCCAGAAGTTACTCTTTGCTTTTTGAGAAGTCCTGCAAAAATATAATTTTTTTTTAGCCAAGTCCAAAAAAGATGGAGATAAATTGAAGGGAAATATATCAGCATAGATGTCTTATTTTTTTTAAACAAAACAATATTTTTACTGAATAGACTCTGGCGCAGCAGAGTCAACACATTTGACCTCACCTTGCATTTTGACCATCCTTGTAAAGTCTTCCCTATTGACTGGCTTATGGTAAACGTGTAAGTGATGACCATTAACCAATAGAGTTCACGTGTCGCCATCGATTGGCTTTAACCGAACAGTTTCATTCAAAAAGACTTCCTCAACTTCATAAGGTCCCAACTAGTAAGTTTATGAGCTTGCCCTTATGGTCTTTTTATTTAGAATCAAATAAAAAGGCCCAGCCTCCATTGTGAAAATCCTTTTCCTTAATATGTTTATCATGCCATATCTTTCATTGATGTTGAATGAGTTCATTTTGATGGATGGCACCTAAATGAAGGTCATATAATTCGCTCAATTGCAGAACTCGTTCAACTTGGGCTCTTTTTAAATCTAGACCTACTTCCATTGCCGTTCATAGAGTTTGTAACTCGAACTCAATGGGAAGAAGAGGCTTCTTCCCAAAACCTATCTCATAAGGACTGAATCCATTTATAGATTTCCAAGTAGTATTGTATGTCCATACGGCTTCATGGAGCTTCTTGGCCCAGTCTTCTCTTCTAGAAGAGACTGTTTTTGTCAAAATATTTTCTAGTTCCCTATTAGTCACTTTGAATTGGTCATTCGCTTGAGGGTGGTAAGGAGATGAATCCTTATGGCTTACTTGAAAATGATTGGTAAATGCAAGAAGCACTCGAGACATAAATTGGGGTCCTTGATCGGTTACAATAGTTTGAGGGGCTCCAAATTTAAGGAAGATTTTTTTATAAAGGAAGTTTGCGACTTGTTCTTCCCTATCTATTCTCAAGGCTTTAAATTCTTCCCACTTTTTTAGGTATTTGGTGCAAACCAGTATATACTCTTTCCCTTGAGAGGAAGGATCTATGGGTCTGATGAAATCTAAACCCCATTTTTCAAATGGTTTGAGGACTACTTGAGGCTGTAATGACAACTTTGAAGAAGCAGTTGGTCTTCCTACCCTCTGACATTCATCACTATGATGCACATAGTTTTTAATGTCTTTGTGTATTGAGGGCCAATAGTATCCGACACCTCGGAATTTGTGGGAACTTTGCAGAGTAATATCCTCCCGATGGGACATCATGACAGGCCCTCAAAATACTATATGTTTCATCAACTCTTACACATCTCCTCAAAATCATGTCAGGACCACAATGAAATAACATTCCATGAATCCACTTGAATGGGAACTCTCCATGATTAGTCGCTTCTTTTACTTAGATGTGAATCCAGGAGGTATCTTTGATGCAACTAAATAGTTTGCGATATCTGCAAACCAAGGTGATTTTACAGAAATCGTAAATAGATTTTCATCTGGAAAATTGTCCTAAATAGGGGTAATGTCATCCTTCTCATGTTTGATTCATGACAGAAAATCGGCTACCACATTATATTTTCCTAGTTTATCAAGAATTGTGACATTAAACTCTTGAAGAAGCAATAGCCATCTCGTGATTTGCCCATTTACCATAGGTTCGTTCATTAAATACTTCACAACTGAGTGATTTGTGTAGACTATGACCTTATACCCCATAATATAATGATGGAATTTCTTGATAGTGTGAACAACTAGGAATTCTTTTTCTGTTGTTGTATAATTCTTTTCTACCGCAGTAAGATTTTTGCTGATAAAATATATAGCATAACTCCCTATGTTCTCATCTTCTTGTCCTAAAACTACTTTGATAGCCTCATCAAAAGCATCAACATAGATATGAAAGGGAATACTCCAGTTTGGCCCTCTCAGAATAGGAGCAGAGACAAGTTTTTCTTTGATTTCTTCAAATGATTGCTGACACTCAGATGTCTAGATAAACTCTACTTCCTTCTATAAAAGAGAGAACAAAGGAGTTGCAATTTTACTAAAGCCTTCTATGAATCTTCTATAGTAGCCAACATGTCCAAGAAAAATTCTTACGTCTATCTAAGTTTGAGGAGTGTTCAACTATTGGATGACTTCAATTGTCTTAGGGTCTACCTTTATTCCTTCTGAGGAAATATGATGACCAAAGACTATTCCTTGATCCACCATTATTAAGCATTTCTCATGGCTAAGGGATAGTCTATTTTCCTCACAAACTTGTAGAACTTGATCCAGGTTATGAGGAGCTTCATAAACCTCTACACAATCATTAACGAGAGCAAAAAATATAGCAAGAACAACTCTCTGAAATGTTGCTAGAGCATTGCATAGTCCAAAAGGAAGCACTCTATATGCAAATGTGCCCCAAGGGTAGGTAAACGTGGTTTTTTCTTGGTCTTCTGGAGCAACCTGTATCTGATTATAACCAGTAAATCCATCCAAAAAGGAGAAATACTTTCTCTCTGCCAAGTTGTCTAGGACCTAATCCACAAATTGTAAGGGAAACTAATCTTTGAAAGTGGCTTTATTAAGTTCTTGATAGTCTACACAGATTCTCCACTTCCCATTTTTCTTTGGGACCAAAACCATAGGTGATACCCATTTACTATCAGATATTGGATAAATAAATCCAGCACGAAGGAGTTTCTCAATCTCAATTTTGATGAAATCCTTTAATGTAGGATTGAGTCTCCTTTGTGGCTAGCGAACAGGCCTTATATTGATATCAGTATAAATATGATGAGTACAAACACTTGGGTGAATTCCCCTCATGTCCATATAATCCCAAGCAAAGGCTTTGGATCTTTGTACCAACATATTAAACAACTTATCCTCTTGAGTTTTTGTCAACTAACTATTGATATTCAAGGATTTTCCTAGTAATAGCATTATTGATTTTGTTCCAGGATGAACTGTGGTTACAGTGTACATAGTTTGTAACAACATATTAAGAGGAAAAATATGAGGTACCGGTTGGTGAAACCTTGTGATATCTTCATAGAAATGACTTGTTCTAGGAATCATATTTGCTAAAGGACATGACATTCGCATTCTAGTGTAACTATGCTCTATTCCACTTATATCAATTGGCTGTCCAAAAATTCTTGGAGCATCTACCATTTCCTCCTCATTATTGGTTATAGCAAGGCGTCCTATCTCGTTGATTATAGGATAACTATCATTAGGTGTCAATGATTGAATCACCTGGAAGTCAACTGGATAATCCCATCCATCAAATTTAACAAGGACGTTTTTAATGACACCCTTCGGGATGGCTATAGACCTATTTGCCATTTGTAAGACTGTGGTTGTAGGATGTAAATCAGTCAGCCCTAATTTTTCCATTACATCCATTGTCATCACATTAATAGCTGCTCCTAAATCTAATAATGCATTTGGTATTGTTACCTCATTGACCATAACAGTTATAAGAGGACTTGCAGGATCATCGTATTTTGGAGCAAGAGTCTTTCTAGATAGAAAATCAGCTAAATAACCATCAATATGAATGGTGTTTATTTTTTTTGGCTTCCTTGCTAGTGTTTTGATACATAACCATTTTATTAACTAGTTTAATTCAGGGATTTTTTTTATTGCTTGTAATAAAGGAACTTCAATTTGCAACTGTTTAATCTCCTGAATTAACATAGTTTCCGTAGCTAAAGATACTTCTGGAGTTCTGGACTTTAGATGTTTTAAATATGGTTCCATCCTTTTCTTTCTTGGAATAGGATCCTCCTTCTGTTGACTTAAGAGTTGATCGTCCTCCCCCTGAGGCAAGTCAGTAGCCCCTACCACTAAAAAAGGCTCATTGTCTTGAGGAGTGATATCTTGCTTAGACGAGGTGTCTCTTCTTGGACTGGTAGGCTTAGTTTCTTCTTCTATTTCTTCAGTGGTTGGTGGTTGAAGAGTTCAACCAGAATGCAACTACACATTTCTAAAGTGTATTGCATTAATCCCAGTAACATTTTCATGTTCTGTAGAATAAACTAGCGTATTTTGACGATTATTTTTAGGATTGGGAAGTGGTTGCGCTAGAAGTTGAGGTTGATTTATTTGGTCATGTTGAGGAGGGTTCTAAGGTGGGGGTAACAGGTTCTACTATTGATTCCTCCTTGGCTTAGTATAGAACTGATTTTGTGCCCGATTCCATTGGGGTACTGCATGTTGTTGGGGTTGATTTGGCCATTGCTGATTTCCCCATGTGTGGTTTGTCCAATCAGGTGATCCCCAAGAGGGAGTTCCCCAATTAGGTTGAGATGGAGGCGACTGATTCCAAGATGGCGTCCATTGATTATGAGCCCAGTTATTTTTTGGTCTCCATGTAGCATTAGGATTCTATCCATAAGGAAAATTACCTCCTTGACGTTGGTTTCAAGCATGTATTTTTTCTTCAACCTAAATGATTTTTCTCTTAGTATTCTTAATATTCGATAAAAGTTCACACTGGTTTGTAGGATGATTTTTCTCACACAGCTGACAAACATTGACTTTATCCAAAGGACACTCACGCAACAGGTGTTTATATCAACACCTTGGATAATAAATGGACAAGGTCTCAGGGTTTCGGGTTTTAGCTTGTATACCATCTAGAGTGGTTCAACTACACAAGAATATCCATTTTTAGATTTGCTATTTCTTCGCGGAGCTTACCTATCTCATTAGACCCTTTAAAAAGATTAGTTTTGTGGATTCCTCCCTTAGTATGGGAGAAATTTCGACAAAGCTCGCATATTTCTTCAAGAGTTAATTGAGATACGTCACCTTTTCCCATTAAATCTAGGTTTCGTCAAGCCTCATCATCCAGACCTTTAATAAATATTGTTTTGAGAATCTCTACACTAATGGTCATTTCTCCTTAACTTGAAAAGTTCTTCCTTACGATCACTTACCCTACAATAACTCTGGTATTTGTTCAAGAAAATAGTCTCCATTTCTTCCTAGGATGTGATACTACCATAACCCAATCCCATGAACCAATGCATGGCTGAGTCCTTCAAAGTTGATGGAAAAAGCTTCAACTTTTGGATGTCTTTCTTATTATCATAAGTCTGACATAGGACTTTAAATTCAAAGAGAAATTGGTTAGGGTCTTCCGAAGGCAAGCCACAGAAGGTTGGAAGGAAAGGTAGAGAAATGTTCATCATAGCAGTATCATCATTAACGTCCAATGTAATAGTATAGGAAAATGTTCCAGGAAGATAAGGTTCATTGTGGTTAGGTTCATCTCTATGATCTCTCATGGTGTTTAGAAGTGTATTTCCTCAAAAAACACTTCCTTGATATCTGGCTATTCAACTCGTTGCTCAATAGGTAAATAATGGAAAGCCTTAGGTGGAGTAGGCTCAAATAATTCTTCAAAAGTGTGGTTGTCTAAGCCTTGGGCTTCCCTATGTATGATAGGTACGTATTTTTGGGGGGGTTTTTCTATATAACATCCATGAGGGCCTCTTTTATAGACCATGCAGAAAAGAAAGCCGACTAAGATATTTTTGGCATAAAACTTTTGTATTCAAATAGTCTCCTAATAATACTTTTAGCAAAAATAATTTTTAAAGGATTTTTAAGAAGTATCCCCGGCAACGGAACCAAAAAAAGTGATAGGTTGTCGTTAGGTCCTACTACTTTAGAATAATTGAATGCCAATTGTCAATCGGGTAGTGTCCAAGATAGTTTGCAAAAGGAGATTATTTAAACAACCCATTTTATATTTTCAGTTTTTCTTTTAAACTATAGAAGTTGAGTCTAAACAAAATCCATTACTACTTAACTCGAAAATGATCTTACTCTAAGAAAATCAAGGAAAACTTAATTAAAAATAATAAGACAACTAATCTAGAAAACATTACTACTAAACTAGAAAGCATGGAGACAAGTAAACTAAATAACCAGTAAACTACGAAAGAAAAAAAGAAAGGAAACAAACAATTAAGCATCTTCTAAATAGTAAAGAAATATTATCGACTACAGAAGGGAACTTATACAAATTAAAGATAATGGTGCTTCGAAACAACTAACTAAAATTTCCAACAACTTGTTTTTTTCTACTGAACAACAATTTATCCTAAGCAAAGGAAATAACTTAATCAATAAAATACTTATCTATCTAGGCTAACTTCCCTCGAGTGGCCAACTCACGAGCTACTACTTCATCTTTAAGTCACATAAACTATAGATGTTCAAATCCTCTTACTACATATAGTCTCCATCATTGAATTTAACAGTTGCCAATAAACAGAAACTAGATAACTCATTGCAATAGTGATTTGCAAATCCATGTAAACAACATAATGATACTTCTTCTCTGTCTCCTTTATTACTTATGAAATTACACTTTTATAGATAACCTTCTAACTAGATCCTAAATTTACGATGGCATAGATAGCCATTGAAAAAAATTTCCTTAACTTAAAAATAACTTGATGTCTTTAAGCTTTTGAAAACATGTAGAAGGCTCGAGAAGAGACATAAAGTTTTAAACAACCAAATTAAAAGAACTAAAACTGAATCTTTGGCTCATCATCGAGGCTTCAAGGAGTGGGTTCATAGCATTACATTGAGGCACGTGCTAGCTAACTTTTGCAACAGCCACATGATGACCTGTTAATCCCTACAACAACACTCAAATCAACCCATTAAAACTGCTTTGGAAAATTTCCTCAATTGATTAAAAGAAAGAAAGAAAGCATAATTTTTCTAAGAATAAGTAATTACTTCTTCTAATGTTTTAATAAATTCGCACAGGCTTAGGATTGAATAGCAAGAATTAACTTTCCAGATTTTATTATGATGAGGTTATTTTCAGCTCATCACCACTCTCCCTTTATCCCTCTCCCTCTCACTCTCACAATATCCCTCTCCCTCTCTCCCTCTTACTCTCACACTCTCCCTCTCCCTCCCTCTCTCCCTCTCTCCCTCCCACTCTCCCTCTCTCTCTCTCTCCCTCTCCATATCTCCCTCTCTCCCTCTCACCCTCTCACTCTCACACTCTCCCTCTTCCTCTTTCTCTCCCTCTCTCCCTCCAACCCTCCCTCTCTCTCCCTCTCTCCCTCTCTCCCCTCTCCCATCTACCTCCCTCCCTCCCTCACCCACTCTCTCTTCTCCTTTCTCCTCTCCTTCTCCCTCTCTCTCTCTCTCCTCTCACTCTCCTCCTCTCCCTCTCTCCCACCAAGCCTCCCTCTCTATCTATCTATCTCTCCTATCCTCTCTCCCTCTCCATCTCCTCTCTTCCACTCTCTTTCTCCTATCCTCCCTCCCTCCCTCTCTCTATCTCTCCACTCTCCCTTTAAACTCTCTCTCTCTCCATCTCCCTCTCAGACTCTCCCTCCCTCTCCCTCTCACTCTCTCTCCCTCTCACTCTCTCTCTCCCTCTCTCTCCCTGTCCTTCCCTCTCTCTCTCTCTCCATCTCTCCCTCTCCCTCTCCCCCTCTCCCTCTCCCTCTCTCCCTCAACCTTAAACCCTCTCTCTCTCCCTCTCTCCCTCTCTCCCTCTCAATCTACCACTATCCCATTCTCTACCATTAACCCTTACTTCTATGTGGGAAGAAATCAGATATACGATTTGGATTGGTATCTGATTTAGATCAGATATCCGATTTTTGAAACTCTGATGTGTAGAGCTAGAATATTACCATTGCAAAACATTTTAAAAAACATTATATATCAGATATTCGATTAGATCCGATATCGGATTTGTGGGCCATAGAAAAACCCCATGTGGGTCGTTTTTGTGCATTCCAATGGACCCTACATTCTGTTTACAGCAATGTGCAGGCGAAAAACGTGCGGTTTCAGACAGGAAGAGTCAAAGATCAACTTTTTGGAGCATCTTGTACTCAAATTCGTCATAAGGAACTATTTTTTAGCATCTTTTATGAGGTATAATGGGGAGCAATAGTCATCAGAAGCAAAAGCATAAGAGAAAGCTTACAAAAGAACAAATATCAGAATATAGACAAAGAGATAGAGAAAGCCATAGGAAGAAAAGACAATGTATGTTAAATATTGGTGAACCTGAGCCCTATGATCTTTCAAGTGAAGAGGAAATTGAATATGTTCAAGGTGAAAGTGCAGAACAAGATATTGAAATTGGGAATGAAAATGTTCAAGTTGATATTAAAAATTTTCAAGGTGAAAATGTTGGAATTGAAGATGTTGAACATGATATTCAAATTGGGAATGAAAATATTGAAATTTATAATGAAAATTTTCAAGGTGAAAATTGAAGATGTTGGACATGATATTGAAATTGGGAATGAAATTATTCAAATTGATATTGAAAATTTTCAAGGTGAAAATGTTGGAAATGAAGGTGTTGAACATAATATTGAAGCAAGTGTAAATTATGTTTCACCAAATTACATGAGAAATGAAGAAACTTGTGTGGAAGAAAGATATATTCCAAATTCAAGACCTTCAAGGACCCCTAAATGGTTAGTTGAAATTGAGGATAACATTATAAGAAAATTTGAAGGCAAGAGGTCAACACAAACTATTTGGTAGTGGGCTAGAAGACTTTTCAACCAATATTTTAGCAATAAGACATTGACCGAGCAATGCCAATTTTTTGTACAATATCTAAAGATGCAAAAGATGAGACCTTTGCTAGGAAAATTGAAGATTCATGTGAACAAGAAGAGCGAAAAAAAATCTAATGAAATGTTGCAAGAGTGTGGCTCAATGCTTCTTCTAAAATCATCAGGGGACTTGCTAGATCTAATTTTATGTTCTAGAGATGATGGTTCATATTTTTGTAGAAATGATTGTTTAAATGTGAAGTGCTCACAATGTGGTGGCTTGTCAAATTTTGTTCAATGTTTTCATGAGGGTTCCGAACATGAATTTTGAAAGAATCTTGTTGAGAATAGGAGATATGAGATAGTCAAATATACTTTGCAGAGTGGAGGTGAAGGTTCTAGATGCAAGTTGGTTACAAAAGAATGCAGTGTTGCTGATTTTATTTCAGATTTTAAGAACAATCTTTTCTATAAGTATGCAAGGCATAGTCATACTTCTCAGTGGTTAGATCAATAATTCAGGATATGTAAGGATTATATTTTGATTGGCACTATTATATCACTGGTTGATTTTGTCTTCATTTTTAGGGATTCGTCCAATACCTCTCGCAGCCAACCTTGACTCCTCTTGAATACAGTCAGCCCTCAATCGATCAAACTTGGGAAGTTTCAATCTCATGCTGATTCCTTGAATGTAAGACTCCCAAGATGAAGGAAGACCATGAAGAGCCAACATGGTCAAATCCTTGTCATCAAATATATGACCAATGGTAGAGAGTTGATCTCTCAATTCGGAAATCTTCATGAAGTAGGTGATGAAAAATTCTCCTTTCACCATCTTAACATGATGAAGTTGTTTCTTCAAGGCTAGAGCATGACTTGTGTTGTTGATCTCATACATCTCCTCCAAATTCTTAAGCATTTCTCTCACTTTCTTCAACTTAGAGATGATAGGAACAATATGGTCCTTCATGAAATCAACTAACATATTCTTCGCCTTGATATCTTTCTTCCTCCATTGAACTTTCTCTTCCTCATCCGTAGGTTCAAAAACTTTTCCTCCCCACACTCAACCAATTCATTTTCCTCCAAAGTGAGCATAATTTTGAATCTCCATGAAGTGAAGTTTGATGCTCCTTCAAGTCTATCCTCAATTTTAAGACCATTCACCATCTTGACTAAGATAGATATAGACAAAAAACAAAAGGAATAGAGGTATTGCTGCAATAACAAATCTGATCACGATATTTTTCAAACCCACTCTAATACCATGTTAGTGTTTTAATGATCAGATAATACAACTGAAAGCACTCATAAAATTCAACGCATAAGACAATAAACACAACAAGATACATTGGGAAAATGCTCTTCTTGAGGGAGAAAAACCAAACAAATATGTCTCTTATATAATGAAGGAATAAGAGCAGAAATCTCCTTACAACTCAAGCCTAGCTCATGGATGAATTTGATAAAATGAATAATAGCACCTCTCCTGGATGCAAAGATACACTTGAATATGCTTCTCCTTGAAATGGGCATACTGCTACAAGATGAAGCGCTACTGGTCAAGTGCGAACTTCTACTTGGAATGAAAATTATGCTGAATGAACTTGATAGAGGAAATGAACAAACATCACCTTGTATTTATACAAAATAAGGTGACTCTTCAAGGAGGTCGTCCTCTCTTGAAAATAATAAATTAAAAAATAATATCAAGGAAGGTCGACCTCATCCATTTAAATAAAATGAGTAGAAATTAAATAGCCATAGGCTATCATTTAATTTATTACAACTTAATGTGATCGCTATGAAAAATGTATGAAAAATGAACTGTTAGATAAAAATATTTGGTAGACATGTATGAAAAATGTGGTAGCATAGACAAGGTAGTGGACTATTTGAAAAAAAGTTTCAAAGAAATGTGGTCTCATAGAATTCCATGACAAGCAAATGCAATTGACAGCTGCTCATAGTTTTTAGTTATGCAATGTGAAGTAATTACATAACTGTTTAGGTTGACTTTGTAAAAACTATATTGTAATTGAAAGTTTTCATCGATGAACATCTAGTTGTTAGTTATGAAATGTAAAGTAAGGATTTGAGTTTGAAAGATGTGTAACGCAATGTAATCAATGATATAAATATAAAATACATAATATAACCATTGTTTTTTATGTTATTGTACATTGATATTTAACCATTGCTCAAGATTAAAAAATTTTAGAGTTTAATCATGCACATGAGGAAAAAATTAAATTTTGATTTTCAACTTCTATATATCAAATTATCCAATAATAAAGTGTATGTCCATATACAAAAATGGCATCGATTCCAACTCAAACAAAGTTCTACAAAATGTGGCATATGCCATCTCAATATGTATTCAAAATTTACATGCCAAAATGTCTATCTCATCCTAAACTAATGGTGGATCATCAAAATGAAGCCTCTTTGAAGCACTTATTGGCTCTGAAGGTAGCCGCACAAGACAAATTCAAACCACAATTGAGATTAGTTATACTATATAATTTAAAATCGAATAATTAACATCAAAATCAATATACATTGAATTTTAATTGAACTCTAGAATTGAAATTTTGATTGCCTGAAATATATGTCTCTTCAAAGGGTCGGGAGTCCTAGAATATACCAAACCAACTTTTGAAATTGCAATCTATATATGTGAACAAAAATATAAAATTGATCCAAGTTAGCATACGATTATTGGTAATAATAACATATTTACCAAGCACAAAATAAAATAAACACATACCTCTTTAGGTTGATCTTTTTCTCTATCTCCTTCAGGTGTTTGAAAACCTCCTCCTTGAGGTGTTTCAACACCTAATCCTTGAGGTATTCCAATACCTACTCCTTTAGGCGATGTGTCACTTGTCAACATCTCTGTATAGCTCATAATCGTCTGTACATAAAAATGACAAGTACATATGAAACTACCAATCTATGTCGATGTATGTATAATCAATATAGATCTTAAAAATCTTAATTCAATCCAATTTGAGTTCAATTACCTTCCCCTTATCTAACTCTGCGCCTCCATAGTCTGGATGAGGTTGCACCTCACTCGCACTAGGTATTTCCTATGAGAGGAAAATAAGATAAACATATAAGTTATTATATAATTTAATTCATGACAATTCAAATGACAAGCAAGTATATAATAAAAAATGTAAACAAGTGAGTACGAAAATATATACTATGTGTGTGCCCAAGCCAAATGAAATGGCCCTAAGGGTGTTATCAGTCACCCGTGTGAGCTCCTCATCAGACATCAACTGTTAAATATACCATGTAAATAAATATTAGTACTTGATACTATCTCTTATTAATATGCATTTAAAAACAAATGCAAGTTATGAATTTACAACTTAAATCTTTCCTGTGTCACTATTCCAACATCCCCCTCTCTAGCAAGAAAGGACTCTTTAGGGTGTGCTCGACTCCCCTACGACTGATCTATAAGGTCCACATCATGGAGGTCATAATTAGAAATTTCCAAGGGATGCTCAGCGGGCTATACAGAGGACCCAAGCATATCTGGTGACACATAGTGCAATTATGTGGCACACAAATATGTGGACTTGAGGAGGATGATGTAGCAGCACTCGAGCCTTTGCCAACACCACTAGAATGTGGTTGAGCTACTATAGAAGCATGCATAACCAAATGACCACTCAAAGAGTGAATAGCCTGAATAGTCTGTGTGGTTGCATCCTAGATAATCTCTAGATGATATATTGGAGGTGGCGGACGAAGGGGAGGAAGGGGAGGAAGGGGAACATTTGAGTGTGAGACTACACTAACTGCCCCTAGTCTATCCTAGGGCATACCTCCACTGACGCCCTGGAAGGGTTTAATGTCAAAGTAATTGACATGATGCCCTAAGAAAAACTCAGCATATAATATTTTAATAAATTAAAATGGTATATCAGAATTGTTGTTCGGTGGTTTATCAAAACCCATAAACCAACGATCCCAAATGTTATCTACAATGTCCCTATTCATGCACCATTTTATAGAAATTTTTGTTTTATTAACATTCACTAGAAAACCGATGCCGGGGTTAGTGAATAAAGAGGCTATTTGGGATTTGGTTATTTGGAGATCTTTCACATCATCGTAAGACAATCCACATGCATAATATTCCCTCATGTCATTTTTCCATGAATGAAAGGAATTATGTTGGGTGGAGAGGGTTTTTATATTATTAATTATTTCCTTCAATGTTTTTGTCATATCTCTCAATCGAGGGATTGCCTTATAAACCTGACAAATGCCCCTCAATTGCCCCAATTTTTCACCAATTAAGTCTTCAATTGGTGCTTGCGGCGGTGGTGGAGCATTTGGCTATGGAGGTGGCAGAGCATTTGGCATTTGTGCATTTTCATTCTCACCCAGAATACCCGATTAAAGTTAAAAACCAGTTAATCTAATTAAATTTACACAATATAAATGAACTTATTGTTAAAAAAACCCCTAGCTTTTAATAAAAATTCAAAAAAAACCCTACTTTTTCACAGAAATCCATAACAAACTCTATTTTTTGATAAAAATACATCAACAACACTAGTTTTTAATCAAAATCCATTTAAAAACATTAATTTTTAATAAAAAATCATTGTAAACTCTAGTTTTTAATAAAAAAACAAAAACGACCCTATTTTTGAAAAAAAAATTCATAAAAACTACTTAAAATTATAAGAATCTAATTGAAAAATTGATTGAAACATAAAAAAACCCAATAACTTACCTTACAAATCAGATTTTTCGTGAAATCGGATATCGGATTTCTTCTTCTCCTTGTGTGCCCGCATCGAAATTGTGAGAAATGACTTTTAACAGTCGGGTTGTTTTATTTATAATGGCTTTTGCAAATTGGATATCCGATCCAAATAGAAATCAGATATCCGATTTGAAAAATTAGGTTTGGGTATTGCTTTGGAGCAATGTACTGACACTCAAACCTAAAAAAAATCAACTCGGCATTTCCGTGTTTTTGAGTTGATCCAAAACGTGATTTTTTTCCCATTGCCACTTTTTGGCCCTCATGATCTTGCACATACCCTTCTCTCTCTTCAATTTTTTTTTTTAAAACTAAAACAAATAGTTTAAAACCTTAACATCAAGACATCTCTTGTTTCTTTGGCCCCACAAAAATATCCACACAAAAAGGCGGGCTTACGTTAAGTGTAATGAAAATAGAGCATGATTCTTGTACTTAAGAGTCACGAGTATTTTCATATCTTAAAACACCTTACAATGTATAAAATAATATTTTCTTCTTAGGCCAAACTTATCAATCCTCCAAAGCTAGCAAGATAGATCTATCTTGAAGGCACTCACAACACTAATACATTCCGTGAATTGATATCTTAGACCTGCACCAAAGTGACAAAACAACATAATGTTAGTCAAGAAACACATCTAAAATACAAATTCCCCATGCAATTCATCCAAATTCCATGAACAAGAAATGAAGTAAAGTAATCAAATGAATCTATCAAATCCTATTCAAAAACACTCAAACCCTCAATCCCATGGGGAATTGGTGCCATTTTGATGTGGAAAATGGCCCTTTCCCAATTCCATTTTGCAATGTGATGAATATTGGAAGCTACTTGATGCAATGTGATGATAAACTTGACAAATTTGATATAGAACTATGAAATTTGAATGCAATGGATGAAATTGTGAGTGAAATTGAGTATAATAGACTTGCTTGGATTGTGAATGATCAATTCAATAGGAGAAGCCCCCTATTTATAGATTTGAAGAATGGAAGATTGAAGCATTTGGATGAATGTGGGAAAAAATACCAGCCAATGAGAGAAGGCAACTTGTCCACCTATGATTGGAGGAGGAATGAGCACATTTTGCACATAAATACAATTAGGTCGAGTTTAAAATTCGTGAAATGACAAGTTGGAGGGAGAGGAGAAATGGAGTAAATGCCACTTGGCTCAAGGCAAAGGACATGTAAGAGGCCTTTAATGCCTTATTGGATACATACTCATCCCTTTTGGAGGGATTTTAAAATTTGAGGAATATTCCCTAAATTGAGAGAAAATAGGGGAATTATTAAATCAAATAACATGATTTTTTTGTGCAAGTTGCAAAATTTAAAGGATTTGAGGGATTGGGATCATGATTAATCATGATTTGATTAATTTAGGTAGAAATTAGATGATTTGATAATTTTGACTTAGATTTTAGGATTTAAATAAATCAAAGTTCAGAGGAATAATGATTTTAGATTTAATTAAATAAAGATTGATTTATTTAATCAAAAGGGGGTGATGTTAGATTAAATCAAATAAAGATTAATTTATTTAATTTAACAGAGATCAATTTAGAGAGAAATTAAATAAAGTGTATTACTTAATTACCAAAGGGGTTATAAGATTTATTAAAAATGATTTATTTAATTAATAGAAGTGAATGACTTAAGGGTATGTGCAAGATCATCATGGAAAAAATAGGCCTTTAAGTGGCAATAAAAAGACAGAAAATTAGAGTTAGACAACTTGACGTAAAAAAATGAATAAGTTATCTATATTATTTTTAAAAAATGTAAAAATAGAATCTGTAGAAAATTGAATTTAGTTTCTAAACTACTAGACCTTTATTTAAAAAAAATATCTATTTGGTGAAAATTTGAAATTTCAATGCAGTAGTATTTAAATTTCAGGGTAAAAATAAGAAGTAGGTGTCTGTCTGACCACCCTAACCACAATAAAATGATAATATTTTTTTATAAGATTTTAGATATAAGTAGAGGACTCATGTCCCGATGTGATGCATATGTTTTTATAATTTTTTTCCAAGTAAATAATTAATTATGATTTTTTTTTTTACAACTTTTAAAAAATATAAAATCTCGTCTGTCTAACCACCTTAACTTGGTCAAAAATTAATGAAATTCAATTTTAATTTTTTTAATCCTAAGTTATGAGAAGCATAGAATGTGACGCATGTTTTGGATTCAAAAAATGTGATACCATTTGAAAGTTATCGATTTTTTTAAATCAGCCTATCAATCAGGACTTTATTCATAATTCTAATAAAGAATGAATAATAATTATTTATTAAATTCAGAGTAAAAGATAATTTATATTGGTGGAAAGATGAGAATCTCTTCTAAAAACCCTTTTCGTTTCATCAATTTTGTGTAAAAAAAAAGTCATCAACCACATGGGCCATCATGTATGGCTTACATATCGCCACTTTTTGGCCCATCATGATCTTGCACATACCCTTAATTAGATAAATTTGATTTATTTAATTAAGAGAGGAAATATGATAAACTTAATCAAATAAAGACTATTCAATTAAATTGACCAGTAAAGGGGATGATTGAGGAAGAAGTGATGTTAGTAAGATTAGGATCAGATGTGTAAGATCAATTTGTATATTTTTCATGTCTACATTTTTCCCTCTTTGAGGTAATGTGCCTATTAGGTTGGTTCAAAGAATAATCTTGTTGCGATCAAATTTCAAAAAAATTCTGATTTTTTCAGATGCCCTAGTGGAAAGAAGTATACTAGTACATTGCCCGCTCGAGAGATCGAGCGAAAAGTTCAATTTAAGGATCAATCTCCCTACAAAGAGGTTCAAGATGGATGTATGGATGGTTAGACTAATAGATCTATATGATGATGATGATGCAAATGAGATTTTTTCAAGATGCTTAGAATAAAAAATCTATATTATCTTTAAAAACTTAAACTATTATGCAATGCATGTGAGATGGATGATGCTTTCTATATGATATGCAATATGCTGACATTTTTTTGATGCAGGATGGATGCATTAGTCATGATGATTAACTATCATGGTACCTTGTTAGAGCTTAAAGAAGATAGAAGAAAGAAGATCCAACAAGCCTACTTTATTAGAGATGATGATGATGATGATGGATTGCTTATTAGGAATTGGGATTTTAAAAGGGATATTTACCTTATGTTTGATAACACACATAGGCACAATGCATCAAGGTATAAAGAACCAGGATGGTGTTACACCTAGTGTGATGGAATTTGAATTGAAAAATAGATAGGAGTAGTACTCCTGTTCACACCTGACATACAAAATCTCATTTAGAATGCAGTTTAGATATTCTAAACATCTCAGACCAAAACATAGAAAAACAAGCCTTCCTATGTGGTCAACAAGACATCTAAAACACTCTCCCTACAAACCATACAAATAATGAATGACAAATTTATTTTAAAAGGATGTCCAACAAGCACAACAAATAAAAAGATAATGATCGTTGTGCTTGATTCCTTTCTCTCTAAATCCCTTTGTTTGGATATCATCGAGAGGTCATTGGAATGAGCGCAATAAGATAAATTAAAAGAAAAAATCAACTACAGAAACAAGCCAATGTTGTTCATAACCCTAGCCAAGGGGACGTGTTTTGTTTAGGATAAGTATCCAATTTTTTGCCAAAGATAATGCCCATTGTAGGAAGGATGCATCCTAAGACATGTTAGTGGATGGTGGCAAGTTGTTTTGTTTACGATAAGTATCCAAAGTGTTTTTCCAACAGATAATGCCCATTGTAGGAAGGATACATCCTAGGACATGTTAGTGGATGGTGGCAAGTTGATAGTTTGTTTGAAAATGCCATTGATATAAGGTCAATTGACATGTTTCTGAATGATCAAGAGTTTGATTTTGCATTTAAAAGTTTGTTGTTTCGATTTTGATTTTGCATTTGAAGTTTTATTTTTCTGATTGTTCTGACCTTGTTTTTGTTTTCTTTGCCAAAGTATGAAGGTGACGATTGATTTATTATGGATGAGATTATTGCAAGTGAATGAAAAATTGGATGGATGTATTTTTCAAATATTTGGATGGTTTTTATGTTTTTGGAATGTTATGAGCCTGTTTTGGGTTTTTCAAATTTTCCAATGTTTTTGGTTTTTTATGAGATTTTATGAATGATTTCAGATTTTGTGTCTTGGGGGCCGATCAAAGATTATCCTTTCCTACGTTTAATCTCAAAGACGATGTAGTTCAGATACCATTTTTTTTTACTATTTTTACCTCTTTTTGGATTTTTGATATGTTTTGGATGTTTTTGGATATTTTCGCATGATTTTCACGATTTGGATATACGGATATGATATCAGTGCTCTGTTTTGGGATTTTTATTGAAAACCAAGCTAGGGTTGATTGATCGGATTGATGGATTGATGATGATAACATTTTTGAAGACACTCAACAATGCAAGGATAGTGTTAAGAAACACAATGATTGGGAAGGATATCCTGAGATGATGATGGATTGATTGGATTTTATTGATCAAGATTTTGAATCTTGGCTTGGAACAAATATTTTTTGAATGATTTGATGTGGTGTTGACATGTAAATTAAATGTGATTGATATTGATCATTTGGATTGATGTTCGATAAAAGATAAAGCTTGATAAGGAATATCTTCTCGTCAAAATATGTCATGGGTTTGTGATTTGGATTTTGGATCACAAATTCTTGACCAATTTGATTTTTTTTTTACAAATTTTCAAATCACCACATAAGTTTGAGGATAAAGATCAAGATTTATTCCCGAAGCAAGATGTAAATATCTACCCCTAATGTCTAGCAATGTTTGAAAGGCCATGGGTGGATTCTTGGATAGATGGATGGATGGATGGAGATGGTAAGCATGCAAAGGATGCCAAGGATTATCTTGTGATAAGATAAGGTGTTCGAAAATAAAATTCTTATTTGGATAATTCTTCATGGCTTAGATAATGTTGGGTAGGATAGGATCAATGAAAATGACCCATGCCAAGATGTTTACCATAAAAAAGTGTAAAGTGTACACAAAACTTGGTCAAGATCAAGTTAATTTGGACTATGAATGTAGATGGATGAAAATGGATTGGATAAATGGTTCGTGGATGAATGGATTTATTATGGATGGGATGGATGGAATGTTGGATTTATTATGGATGGGCTAAGATGCTTCCAACTAAACTAGTGCACACAGATCCTCGATTCTACACATGACGTATATTTTCCAGGTTTTCATTATGGTACCTGTCCAAAGTGCCACCATAGTGGTTTTCACTAGAGGACAATTTTTAGATTTTTTGTGAAATATTTCAAGCTCATGTTTAACCACCTAGTGGTGTCAATGTAGATGCTTCTGTCATAATGTGCCATTGATAGTGGATGGGATGATGGGTGGATGAAGATTCGTGATGTGGTTGGTTGTAGTACTGGCATCAATTTCATAATAAGGATCCTTCGTGCTCCCTATGTTGATGTTTGCACTAGATAAAATTGCCCCCAATATTACAGAGGTATCACTGATATGTTTAGATCCCTTAATTGTCAAATAACCAAGACTTTGATGCTTAGGATTGCCAATAATTTGTATTGGGTCTAGGATACCCTATTCATGCAGGCCTAATCCTCTACCTTGATAATTCATCTATTGAAACATTTTATTTTCAATAGGATATGATTTACCTTGGAAACAAGGTGTTAATCCTTCTCTGCTTTGTGGTGGATCTTCAAAGGTGACAAATTCTTCATTGATAAGATAGCTTCCTCTAAAAAAGGTAAGTGATCCAAGTTTATAAGTGAAAGGATCCTCCATGTGTGGGATGACTTCCTGATTGATATCTTTGGATTGATCTTGTGAAATATCTAATTTTAATGCTTCTTCAAGAGGTGTTAATGATCCACCATCCACATAAAATTCTTCCTCATGATTCATTTCATAGGATGTTTCTGATTCATCACTTATGTAGGAGCCTTATTCATGACTAATTTTTGACATGTCTCTAGATGTTTCTATATCTTGATCATGTGTACAAATTTTAAGAGTAGGAGAACCTTGTTGCTTGGTAATGATATCAAGAGTATGAGACTCTTGTTTTGAATGAAGATCATCTACATGTCCATCCAAAGTAATCATCTCATGGGTTGATGGAGGAGTATGTGCTATATGGATATGATCATCATTTGTGTCATTTTTTATAGATAGGAAAGCACCTAGTAGGTCATTGTAGTACTGTGGAGATACAAATTCTTGATCTTCAACGATTTCAGAATCGCTTTCAACATGCTTTGGATCAAGTTCTTGACATGGTTCAATTTTAAAGGATGGATTTCTTACAAAGGGTTCTTGGACATCATTATTAGGCATGGGAAATGGCTCAATATCCCATTGATCTTTGAGTGAATTTGGATCAAATGTTGAGTTGAAGATTCCTTCAATATCTGCAACCATGAGGTCAAAGGATGTCAATATGTCTTAGAAAGGACCATTGCTAGACTTTGGTGAAAGATGATGATCATTCTTTGGAATAAATTATTGAGATATGTCCTCTAGATCATTAGGGAATGTAAAGACATTGTCAACATGATCATTGGTGGAAGGATCACCAATTATAGGATCAAATAATGTTAGCACTCCTTTGAATAGATCATTGTTGGATATTGTTGAGGGGTATTTATCATGATAAAAAAGTGACTCTTGATGTATGTTGATTTTATCTTTGGATGAGGTAGAAACATATTCAAGGTGCTCATTGATGGATAGATCTTGATCATAATTTTCAACAATTGTGGAGGAGATATTGTCACTACTATCGCTAATGGTTGAATCCTGATCATTGTCCCCAATAGTTATTATTTTTTGATCAATAAGGTCTTGGATGAGATTATTAAGTCGAATATAATTTGATGTTGTGTGTCACTTTATTTTGTGAAAATCACAAAGGTGTAGTCTCATTATACCCTGGTTGTTTAACTTCCAGGGCTCTTGATAATTCTCATAAACAGGGATTTTAATGATATTTTCTTGTATCAATTGTTGCATGAACAATTTGATTGGTTTCCCAAGTGGTGTGTATTTTTGCTTGTTACCTTGTGAGATTTGTACTTTAAATTGACCTTGTGGTGATTTATTTTGGAGATGTTAACATATTGTTTGGACTTTGAACAAAATTTTCATGATTTGCAAACATATCTATCCCAAATTTTACCAAGTGTGGACTTGAAATGTTCATGTTTGGTAAAATTGTACTTGATATATTCATATTTGGCATGTATGGATTTGGTGGGATAATGTCTCTTTTTTAAAGACTCGTGCATTGATTAATTGGTTGATAGATTTGTAGGTTTGGACTTTGATTTAATTCTACCATCGGGAAAGGTGGTCCAAAATTTAGATTGGGAAAACTCACATTTGTTGGATCATTGAGGCTTGTAGGAGGTAATGATCCTATGTATGGATTGTATAAATGCGAGTTTTGGCAAACAATTGGTATTGTAAGGCCTTGATAGTTTGGTTGACTTGGATTACTCATGATGTATAAATCAAGTTTACATTACATGTTCCTCTTGTGTTTTGACCTTGTTGCAAAAGTGAACCTCTAAAGTGTTTATGACCAATGATGAGATTAAAGATGAAAGGGTGAGTGATATGGGTGTTTGAAATTTTAAAAACTTTGGAGGAATACTACACTTTGGGATTTTGGATTTTTATTTGGAATGGGTTTGATTTGGATAATGGACTTATAAATCCCAAGATGTTGGATGTTATATTGGGCTAAACTTGTCCACAAAGGTGATAATTCAACTAAATGTGCGAGGAAGGATTCATCCACAAACATTTAGCCAAACAAAGTGATTTTGATTTTGATTGAAGGATTTACCAAAAGTCTAATATGAATGATTTTTCATATGGTTCAAAATTTGTTTGTGAGATGGAGACGATAAATGTTTGGATGGATGAAGTGTTTGATTTTGATCCTAAATGGACCTAAGAATGACTTGTTTATTATACCAAGATATTGAAGAGCATGCTTTTCCCTAAAAGTATTTTAAACCAAAAGACCAATGTTGGCATGAAAAACCATATGACAAAAAGATACCAAGCACATGTGTCGGGTTCAATTGTTCTTAACTTTTCTTAATGAGTTCTTTTTATCACAAAGATTCTATTGATTATCTTTTCAAACTAAATGTCTAATGTCCCAATTTATTTTCATCCCACAAAGTCCATTATGTGGAAATCAAGAAAATCAAGGCAATAGTTCCCTAATGTTGACTTTAGTAAGAGCAGATCGTGATGTGAATTTAAATGCTTAGAAGTCTCTAAGGATAGAATCCCCAGGGCAAGAAATAGCACTTGGACTTTTTCAAATCTATTTTCTCCTCCTAAAGGTTTGAAATTTTCAGGATTTGGTGGATGTTTATTTTCAAGCGTTTTAGATCCAAGCAAGCATTTTGATGCCAAAGTGATGCACAATCCTACGATAAAATGAGACAATATTCATTGGGTTCCCACTTGGATAAATTTAGCTATGCTTACTCTTAGCGAATTATTAGATACTTGACCACACTGGCTCCCCTCCACAACACACACTTCTTGAGTCATCCAAGCATCAGTACCCATGAATGTCTCATGGCATACTTCTCATCTCTACTAGGAGTCATAAGAATGTGGGGCAGCTTTAGAATGACTGTTCTTGCACCAAAAAATAGATTAGGATTTTGGCTTCTAGATAAATTGGTTCATAATCAAGGCACCCGTTAAGAAGGCCACATGAGAGGTAAGATCAATTCATATAAAGAGTATCACTTTCTTGTCCATAGGAGCTTCTGTAATGATGAGCTTTCCTCAACATTCAAATTTGTATACCGATTGGGAGTAGCTTGACGTTTAGCTCGTTACCGGTTTGAGTCATTCCCTTGGGGTGAGTAATTTTTCCCACCAAGTAAGGCTCTCTAAATGTGGATGATAGCGAAGGAGTGCATTTAAGGTTTGACCACCTAACACATTTAGGCAGGAGCACACACAATGCCTTTTCTTCATGCTCGCATGTTTTGTTCAAATTTTAAGATCCAATTTTGAAGTGTGGAGGTAATCACTTACACGACTTAATATCATAAAGAAAAAATTTTTATTCTCAAGATCTCTTATGAAGCACAAGAGAAGTGTATACGGCTTTTCTAAATGATATTATTTTGTGTAAAAGATTACAAAACAAAGAGTACGCATGTTCATTTTAAACCACAAAGCAATGATATGAATTATTTTTAAGCACCAATTTTGAAGTGTGAGATTTGATTTTTCTTTGATTAAGCCAAAAATAAAATCTATTCAATTTTCCTATGATTCTTTTTAACCCTCTCTTTTGTTCTTTTTAAGGCCAAATGAAATTTAGTAAATCCTAAAAGTAAGAATATAGAAAATCCTTAGAAGAGGAATTATAATTTCTTCCCAAAGTGTTTAAAAACACTTGATACAATGAGCTAATGATAACACGGAGAACTCTTGGTCTTCATTTCCTTCCTTCACTTTGATCAAGCCAACCTTTTCTGGCAGATTTTGACAATTGTAAGATTTTTCCATTTTTGGTAATTTCACATGCATAACTTTGACATTTATGTTTCTTCCCAAAAAATTCCTAAAAGTAAGATAGGATGAATTGCCAACTAACATCCTAAATTTCAAACATGAGTTTTGAGTTATTAACAAAAAAAACTTTAAAACTCTAGAAACAAACACTAAATTGCCATTTTGAGGGCCAAGATGAAAGTTTCAAGCCCCAAAAAAGTGCCAAAATGACCACCAAAGAAATATCTTTAATATAAGAATAGTTTTTATGAATAGTATTTAGTCCATAATTTTTTAGATAAAAGCATTATTATCCATGTGGTTTATTAGTTAGTAGTAGTATAATAAAATGGTCACAATTAGAAAGGATTCAAAATTAGTCCATTAGAAGGAAATTGAAAGTTAAAAATATCAAATTTTCATTCATTGATTCTAGTAAATAGATGTTCTATAATTGGTGTATGAAAAAAATTAGAAGGAATTAGTTAAACCAAAATAATAAATAGATGGCCAAATAGAATAAGAACAAATAGCACTTAGAGAGGAAAGTTGTGCATAGTCCAATTGAAGACTACTTACAATTTTTTTGATTGAGAACAAATAAACAAAGCTCACGAGAGGAAGGATGCGATGGCGTGACACACATGTTTTGAAATTTTAGAATAATTGAATTAAAAGGTATGCCTTGTTTTGTGGGGAAACAATGATTTATTTGATTTCAAAAAAGATATTTTACTCAACCCATTGGAATAAGAAAGGAAGCATTAAAAGTGACTAAGTATATGTGCAAAACCAATAAAGACAATGTGAAACTAAAAACAATTAATGGTATTTACAATTGGCTCACTAAACCTGTTTATTGATATGCTAACATTATATAGTTGGGAGTGATGAACATTTTTTTTGGAGCACTCGAGCTGAAGTAGACATATACACAACACTCGATCGACATAATCACCATATGGAAAATTTGAGGCATGGTCACCAAAGCACTCTTGGGCTATAGAACATTCAGTAAGAAATGCTATAAAATCCATGGAAAATAGTACAACTTATAATTTCTTGGAAAATGCAATTAATTATAAAGTTATGACAAATTCCACGAGTTTTATAACATTTCCCTACATTCTCTGTAGGCCAAAATAGCTTATTTTGTGTCTTCATCCTCGCGATTTTAAATGAAATATGTGCTTCAAAAATATTTATGCAATAATTGTTTGTTCGATGACTACAATTATCCAGATATCCACCTTCAAAAGCAACATGCTCATCAGCAAAAAAATGTTCTATGTTTATGAATTACATAGGATGTCATTGACTACGTTGATTTTTCTATCTGAAAAGGTAGATTCCTAGCAGAATTACATTCTATTGCAAAGAAAGCGAGAGAAGTGATTAATAATATTTACAATTGGTTCACCGAATCTATTTATTGATAATAGAAAATTTATGTACTTACAAATACTATTGGTGTTCAACAAGAGTAAGCAACATTGGATGAACTTGTTGGACTATGAAAGAATTTGAAATAGATAGCTTACAATACACTAATTTTCTTGAATGTCTATTGTATCTGCACAACATTATGAAGGAAAAAATATAGATACAAAATAAAAGAGGTTAGCATTATTTGTTCGAAGAGAGAAAATAGAACATTTTGAATACATGGGATCTTCATAAGGAATTGTGTATAAGTAATCTATTGAAAATTTTTAAAAGAGAGCAATGGAAGCAATGAAAAAGACAATGGATAGAATAGAGTATGTTTTTGGTGGACAAGTGGATGTGAGAATTTGTGTGTCCAAGTATATAAGTAGCAACAAATATATGACGAGAGAAGCCAAAAACACTAAACCCATGCTTGTTCTCCTCCCTATGATTTATTGGCATCATGAAGCCTCGTGGGCTCTAGCTAGACCCCCAAGCAAGCAAGATAGGTAAGGTCCATGAAAAATCCAAAGGACTCTTATCATATATCACACAATAACAAAAATAGATTGTTTTAAAAACAACTATTGGAAAAACACTTAAGAATGACAGGTAAGTGATAGGTGGTCAGAAATCCACATTAAATAGGTTGATACAAGACAAGCAATGTAGCTAATAGCTAGCTTGTTAATCGAAGGTTTGAGCTACATTATCTGACACTAAATATTATAGAAAAATAGAGAAATTGTAAAAGAGTTGTTAGGAAAATAGTTAAGAAGTTTAAAGTATGGAAAATTAAAGAGGAAAACTACGATAATTAGTAGATTGTTATGGAAAAGTAGGAGAAATGAACAGTGTGATACACATTGAAATAAGAAAGTTGTGTAATAGTTGGATTGAAAATTGAAGATCTGATCTACATTATTTGGTACTAAATATGATAGGCAGAAAGGGGAATTGTAAAAGAGCTATATGAAAATTAGTTAAAAAATCAAAATGGAAAAAGACATGAACAATAAATTAATCACTCTAACACCTCTTGTACAATTTCTTTACTTGTCTTCAATACTTATTACCAAATAATGTACCTTGAATCTTGTATTGATGTGTTTCATGATATTGTTTTTTTCTTATCTGTTTGAAGTAGAGAGCCATCCACAAAGCTTCACTCCATACACTATAAAGATTGTATAATGACTAAAAAGGTGCATAAAGATGCTCAAGGATAAATATTCATAAAAGAGAAGTAGTCTATGTAACAATTGGGATGTCAATTGAAAATTAGAAGTACATTCTTTCACAATAACCGCACAGTAAACAAAACTTGTAAAGGCAATGGGTAGTCATAATATGTGCAAAATGGCTATAATGCCACAAAGTTAACTGGGAATTTGAGCTACATCACTTGGAACTAAATACTATAGAGAAATAAAGGAGACTTGCCCCATGTTTTTTATGATGGTGTGGAGCTTACTTCTTGAACAAAGTATGTTGCTAAATGTGCCTCATTGGTTAATAAGAATTGCAAAAACATTATGAATTTAGAATTGACAGTGGAATTATTACAGAGATTGCTTGTCCTGTATCAATATGTTTCATAATATTATGTTTGCCTCATTTATTTGAAGGTCCCTGTAATCACTTATTCTATTGTTCTTATAAGAAGGATTTGTTTCAATTTTTAAAATTCCAAAAAAAAATTCATGGTTATTTTGTTTGGATGGAACATGTTATATGTGTTGTATCAAAATGTTTCATGATATTCTTGTTTTCTCATCTGTTTGAAGTTTACGATAACAAACTGTTCTTCATGATATTGTTTTCTTCAGTTGCCCAT
>CM021102.1:826979511-827030729 GCA_007115665.2 Sequoiadendron giganteum
AACACTGAAATGGAAAATAAAAACTAATTAGGAGCATCGGACTCGCTAAGGTTGCAAGCTTTCCACTAGCTTTGGTGGCCCCCGAGCTAGTAATGGCATGCTAGGAAGTGTATCAACCCCAGACTAGAACCATAGTGGACAGAGATGGAAACATCCTTGCAGACATGTCCCCTCTTGGGATAGCTACAAATTTCCACATTTTCGCCTTTGAAAGCATGGAGACACCAACTATAGAAGAATTCAAGGCATTATGGGAACAAGATCCTATGAGGTGCAAAAAGCTGATCAATCAATATTGGTTGAAGGATAAGCAGGCCAGTGCTGGCAAGGCCCCACAAGAGCTCTTCTGTAGTGAATTCATCAAGGATTACCATGACTTCCTCACCTTACTAAGCAAAGTAATGGGTCTTCTTGCTATGGATTTCTTCCAAGAGTGGATGTTTTACTTTATGGAGAAAATTCTCCACAGTGATGCTACCTTTGATTGGGGAGAAATAATTAGCAATTGCTTCCACGAGAAATTTATCAAGGTGAAGAAGACCTCTTAGTTCTACATGATGTCCTACCTAGTTTATTATGTTTCCAACTAGTGGCATTATCATGGACTCAATGTGATGCCCAATGTGGCGCTAGGGAGGGAACTCAAGCCTTATGATAGATACCCTCAGTTGTAATACAAGAACTTCAAGAGGGACTATTGTAGGGTGAATGACGCCTTCATTGCCTACATCACCCGGTTGCTTGGAGGATATTTTCAGAGAAGAGTATCCTGGAGTGCCAGGACCCTCCTCGGGCAGTATGCGCTCTTATAGATACAATTCCCCAAGTTGACATACATTCACGCCTAGGGATTCATGGAAAGGTCGAACAAGATTCCTCGGTACCCGAATGACCGGATCATACTATTAGAACTGACCTGGAAGCTGTGACACATTCATGATATCCTAAGCACCAAACATCTAGTAGGGACAACTTACCCTATAGGCCTTGGTTAGGGAATGTACAAGATTCATACCTCCCAATGTGCGGGATATTCAAAAAAGGAACTGGTCGAGTACCACTTCCGGCAGTATATAGCTTGGCCACAAATGGACCCATATGGTAATATCAGAAAGGCGTTAGGACTCGAATATTCCCAACTCCACAATATTGATGAATTTAAGGCCAAATGCAAGGATGATCTTGAGGTGTGTTTGTGACACTACATGTGCATGATTTCCCTCTATGTGCGAAGAGTGAACTTGCGCCTGGTCCTAGACCAACTTGAAGAAGATGAAAGAATAGTGATTGATCTAGGATATAGTGCCATCTCCAACCTACCATTTCCTACGATTCATTGGGATGAGAAAGAGGTTGATAATCTTGACATACTCACCAATCCTATGGAAATCCAAATAAAGGCATGGATCAAACAGCAAGTGGCATGACTGAAGCAATGAGGAGTCGCCTTAACACTCAAGGGACTCGAAAGTGAGCCAAGTGGCTTCGATGGTGGGGGGTCTGCTATGACAACTTGGGAAACTTCCAAATCCCCAAAATCTATCAAAACCAAAAATAGAAAGGAAGCTAGCAAGGAGGGGCCTAACCCAAAGCTTTACGCTCGGAAGGCTTCAGAGGGCGAGCCTTCCAAGAAGCAAAAGAATATGGTTGGGGTTGTTGAGATGCCTGTCATACCTAAAGATCCGCTCCTCGATGGTAGAGAGGAAGAGTCTGACTCGCCAAGGTCTCCATCTGCTGCAATTACCACTGCTATTACCGCCATCCCGCATACTTCGCTTGCAGTTTCCACTTCCTCCCCACCTCTGGTGGATATCTCTATTCACCTTGCCTCAACTTCTCAAGTCATGCAAGTCATATCAGTGGATTTTTCCTCCACCATGACCTCGCTGATCTCTTCCTCTTCTATGTCTCCTTCCCTTCCATTCGCTTCCATTGCTACAATGTTTGCCCTCAGTCTCCTAGAATCCTTCATAAAATACATGCAGAATGTGCTCTCTGAGCTTTTGGAGATGATTACAAGTCCAATAGTGCAAGCTGCAATATCCAAGCTATGGCTAATGCTCTAGCTCTCCCTCCCCCTCCCAAATCATAGAGAATGGAGGCAACAATGCAAATATCCGATGAGCTTGAATGATAGCAGCTAGAGGCTCTAGGGAGGCGCGAGGATGAGGAGTTCGAATATCATGAGCATCCGATGTTTGATCGTCGGGAGATCAATGAGGTAGCCTATGATTCCTCCAATGAAAGCAGCGAGCAACTGGACACTGAACTAAGGGTATGTGCAGTGTGATGATAGGCCAAAAAGTTGTGATATGTAAGCCATATGATGGCCCATGTGGCTGAGAAATTTCTTTTTACCCAAAATTGTTGAAAAGAAAAGGGTTTTTAGAGGAGATTTTTAGCTTTCTAGCAATATAAATAATGCTTTACTTTGAATTTAATAAATAATTATTATTCATTTTCTATTAAAATTACGAATAAAATCTGGATTGATAGGCTGATTGAAAAACATCTATAACTTTCAAACGGTATGATATTTTTTGAATCCGAAACAAGTGTCACATTATATGATTTGCATAATATAGGATTAAAAAAAAAAATGATTTTCATTAATTTTTGACCAAGTTAAGGTGGTTAGATAGACGAGCTTTTATATTTTTTAAAAGTTGTAATAAAATATTCATAATTAATTATTTACTTCGAAAAAAATTCTAAAAAATTATGCATCACATCAGGAAATGAGTCTTTTACTTATATCTAAAATATTATAAAAAACTATTATCATTTTATGGTGGTTAGGGTGGTCAAACAGACACCTACTTCTTATTTTTACCATGAAATTTAAATACTACTGCATTGAAATTTCAAATTTTCACCAAATAGATTTATTTTTTAAAATAAAGGCCTAGTAGTTTAGAAAATAAATTCAATTTGATACAAATTCTATTTTTACATTTTTTTGAGATAATATAGATAACTTATTCAATTTTTTACGTCAAATTGTCTAACTTTGAGTTTTTGTCTTTTTATTGCCACTTAAGGGCCTGTTTTTTCCATGATGATCCTGCACATATGCCTAATCAGGGAAAAAAATGACCTCGAGCTCGATACATAATGGGGCAAGCAACTTAAGTAAATTGAAGATAAAGAAGTTGAAGATCGGCTTACGGTTGAAGAAGAAGTTGCTGCTCCAGAGACTGAAGGCAGTAGGTCTCCAACTGAATGGTATGACCAAACCCCAGAACATGATGAGGAAGAATCCCTCCATGAAGATGAGCAAGAGGATAGGCCTAGGGGGCATGAACATGATCAAAATGAAGAGGAGAGGGATGTTGAAAGGGAAGATCCCTCCAACGAGAAATTTCCCATGAAGTCTCCCACTAAGCATGTAACGCTCAAATAGGACTCCGACAAAGAAAAGGAGGATGCAGGGGTTGAGAAGGAGGCTCTTGTTGTCAGTGTCATTGATCTTGAGGACCAAGGACCAATGTGAATCACCTGAGGGAGAGCCCCAAATACCCAATTGGCTAGGGAGGAAACTTAGAAAAAACACTCCCACCCTAAAGGATTCTAGGGCAAGGCTAGAAGCCATGTTGGCAAGAGCACAAATAAGCACAAAGAAGGAGAAAAGGCCAAGGATTAGATCAAAGGTAATCATGGATGCCTCATGATCTAGGGTGGTACAAATAGCGAAGTTGGTGGCTGGAGAACAAGGAATAACCTATAACATCTCCACCATTGACTTGGGAGTGGCCACAAGGGAGAAGAAGGTTGACCACCTCCAAGAATCGGTCACCATAGTGGTGCACCTTATCCAAAAAAATAACGTTTGAAAAGAAGAACTCAAAGCATAGGTGGCCAATCTGATGGACTATATTCAGCAGTGATCATCCCTGAGTGAGCATCCCACCACGTCATCAGCCCCACCTCAGTTTTTATCTCAAGAGCAGATCAATAAATTGGAAAAGAGAAGGAACTTGTATAAGACTACGGAAAACTAGTTTTGGTAGGTCTTAGACATCGGAAACATAGGCATCAACTTGGTTGTCCAGACACAAAATAAGTTGTTGGAAGTATAGAGAAATCTTGAGGGAACAAGGCAAGTCTATGAAGAATTCCCAAAGAAGTACAGAGTAGCCTACCCGAACATTGAGGCCATACTCGCATTGCCAAGCGAGGTTTGGGAGAGGGACCTTGCCCTCAAAGATGATGATCACTGGTTAGTGGATGTGTGGAAGCGATATTTTGATCGTCGAAGGGGAAAGTTGGAGCAAATCCTAGAACCGATAGTTCTGGATATCGAATGGGTCAAGGAGGCCGGAGAGGATTGCACTCAGTACCTCAGGCTAATGATGAGGTATGAGTTGCTCGCTATTTAAATTAATCCAGAAAGCATAAAGCCCCACTTCTTAAAGAACATGGAAGATGGGATGTCAGATGAAGTCACCATGGATTTCATGAGTTTTTCTTCTTGAGCCTTCACCCAGTCTTAGCTTTTCATAAGAAATGCTGCCAAATATGACAACGATTGGAAGAAGCTTGTTAACAACTCTCAAGAATGGAGCTACCAAGTGCTACAATCGGATATTATGGAAGTGGACAAGCTTCAGCCAATGATCTTGAGCTTAGTGGATTATGCATCTTTGAAGAAGTGTGAAGGTAACCCTATCATCGATGAAGAGTTCCTAAAGGAGTAGCTACAACAAAGGGAAAACAACAAAAAGATGAAATTGCTATAGTGCTGCCACTAGATGACGAAATAGGGAAAAGAAAAAAACTATTTTAAAAATGTAATATATATGGGGGTAGGTGAAACCCTAGTGTAAATTGAATCTTGGCCACACAATAGAATTGAATCTTGGCCACTCATTTTTTCTTTTTGAAAACTATAAATAAGGTTCTCCTCCTCTCATTTTAAAGAGTTGAGTTGTTGTAAAGGCATGCTGCAAAAATTTTAATAGAAATACATTGACTTGGTGCATTTCTAGATTTCTTCCCATCTTGCATGATTCTTCTCCCATTAGTTAAAACTTCACTTTAATTTATTTTTCTGCTCTAGTTTCCTTTAGTTAGCTATGGTAGATTTAGTTTGTTGTCTTTGGTTATGAAGATTTCTGCCGTGTGTATGATTTCCTTGTCCATACTTTTTGTCATTTACTATTGGTAAGTGACTGTGCAAAGTTAGTCTAGACTATTATTCCATAGCTTCTATTTAAAATCTGTCTTTGTTCACATTTACACGATGAATGAATGATGAATATCTGTAGTCCTTAGAAGATAGCGTAGATATCATGACATTGTGAGAATTCAGATTTAGTGAAATCCTATTTAAGGGAATTATCCACAACACGAACCTCCATGATCCCTGTTTATCGGTAGTTGCAGGTCCAAGAACCATCCTTCTTCCTTTCCCTCTTTTCCTTTTTTTTTAGAAACAACCTGTGCTAAGGTTCATTGCACATTGCAAAGCCAAATCTAACAAAACAATGGAGTCCAAGACTATTGTCTGAGTCTGCAACAAAGTGCAATAATTTACTATTTGAAGAACTCCATTCATTGACCCAATTCTCCTACAAATTTAACTCACATAAGACCGCCTTGTGATTCTAGAAAATCACATCAAACAACTGATATATTCCAAGCATTGTCATGACCTAACATCCGAGAGAACTTGGGATAGTGTTCTATAATTTGATTGTGGAAGATTGTCTTTCAAGAGAGGTAATACACTTATGTATTACGTATGTTGTGAAGTGCATAAAAACACCATCAAAAGGAGGGGGAGAGTGAGAGGGAGAGTGGGAGAGTGAGAGGGAGAGTGGGAGAGTGAAGGAGAGAGAGAGGGAGAGGGGGAGTTTGAGAGTGAGAGTGAGAGGGAGAGAGGGAGAGGGAGAGGGAGAGTGTTAGAGTGAGAGGGAGAGGGATAAATGGAGAGTAGGAGAGGGAGAGGGAGAGAGGGAGAGAGAGGGTTCAGGGTTGAGGGAGAGATGAAGAGGAGGAGAGGGAGAGGGAGAGATGGAGAGAGAGATGGAAGGACAAGGATAGAGAGGGAGAGGGAGAGAGTGAGAGGGAGAGTGGAGAGGGAGAAAGGGAGAGTGGGAGAGGGAGAGAGGAAGATGGAGAGAGGAGAGAAAGAGGGTTTAGGGTTGAGGGAGAGGAGGAGAGGAGAGATGGAGAGAGAGAGAGGTGGGAGAGGAGAGGGAGAGTGGGAAGGAGACAGGGGGAGAGGGAGAGAGAGAGGGTTTAGGGTTGAGGCAGAGAGCGAGAGGGAGAGGAGACTGGGAGAGTGAGAGGGAGACTGGGAGAGTGAGAGAGAGAGGGAAGGATAGGGAGAGAGATGGAGAGGGAGAGAGGGAGAGGGAGAGATAGAGAGAGGGAGAGGGAGAGAGTGAGAGGGCGAGTGGGAGAGAGAGAGGGAGAGGGAGATAGGGATAGTGGGAGAGGGAGAGAGGGAGAGAGAGAGGGTTTAGGGATGAGGGAGAGGGAGAGATAGAGATGGAGATAGAGAGAGAGAGAGGTGGAGAGTGAGAGGGAGAGATGGAGAGTTGGAGGGATAGAGGGATAGAGGGACAGAGAGAGTGGGTTTAGGGTTGAGGGAGAGAGGGAGAGTGGGATATTGAGAGAGGGAGAGAGTGAGAGGGAGAGAGAGGGAGGGAGGGAGAGAGAGAGGGAGAGTGTGAGAGTGGGAGGGAGAAAGGGAGAAGGAGAGGGGGAGAAGGAGTGAGGGAGAGAGATGGTTTAGGGTTGAGGGAGAGAGATATATATAGAGAGAGAGGGAGAGTGAGAGAGTGAGAGTGGGAGAGTGAGAGAAGGAGAGGGAGAGTGGGAGGGAGAGAGGGAGAGATAGGGTTGATGGAGAGAGGGATAAAGGGATAGAGAGAGAGAGGAGTGATTGAGTGAGAGACTTGGGAGAGATAGAGGTGGGCAGAGAGAGGGAAAGAGATAATATTTAAATATTTTATATATATTAGTAATATATATATATATTTATTTATTTAAATATTCATAGATTAACTAAAATATTGAAATTATATTTAAATATTATACATAATTCGGTAAGAGATTATCATAAATTGTATATTATATATTGCATTTTATATATTACATTATAAACTATATTATATATTATATATATTAAATTATAAAATTTATTGCATTTTTAAAATCATATATTAAAAATTGTATAAATTTTTTAAAACTCATACCTAAAACATCTCAGATGTTGGATTCAAATCACATATCTAATTTCAATCGGATATCCGATTTGATGACACAAAATTTAATGCCTATGGATTAGACTCGTGCTTGCTTTGCTATTTGGTTCGTACCTACCAGTCCTAAGAAGTCAACATGAAAAACATGTTTAACAACTTACCCTGCTTTTCCAGACTTTGCCCATGTGGCTGACGACTTTTATTATAGGTAAAATTGCTGAAATGAAAAGGGTTTGTAAAGGAGCTTGTCAGATTTCTACAAATATAAATTATACTTTATTTTGAATCTAATAAATAATTATTACTCATTTTCTATTGGAATTACGACAAAAGTCTTGATTGATAGCCTAATAGAAAAACATCTATAGATTTCAAATGGTATCACATTCTATGCTTGGCACACAATAGGATTATAAATAAATAAATAAAAATCTTGAAGTTTTGACTGAGTTAAGGTGGTCAGACATACGAGTTTTTATATTTTTTTACATTTATAATAAAAAATTCATAATTAATTATTTACTTAAAAAAAAATTACAAAAAAATATGCATCACATCCGGACATGAGTCTTCTACTTATATCTAAAATATTGTAAAAAAATATTATCATTTTATTATGGTTCGGGTGGTCAGACAGACACCCACTTCTTATTTTTTCCCTAAAATTTAAGTACTAGTGCATTGAAATTTCAATTTTTCACCAGATAGATTTTTTTTTGACAAAAATTAACCTAGTAGTTTAGAAACTACATTCAATTTTCCACAGATTCTATTTTAACATATTTTTGAAATAATATAGATAACTTATTCAAATTTTTACGTCAAGTTGCCTAACTCTGATTTTTTTAAATTTTCATTGTCACTTAAGGGCCCATTTTTTCCATGATGATCCTGCACATACCCAAAAGAGAGAAACTAGTTTTAGATTCATTGGAAAATTTTGGGGTTAATTGTAAATATTTTGCATTGAATGCACTAGAAAAAATAAAAAAATAAAAAACATAAAATAGTTATTTCGAAAGGTTTTTGGCCCATGTGAATATTGTAGGTATTCCTTCTTTCAACATTTGGTAGGAAAAGGTTTGGAGAGCTAACTCTATCAAACTTTCACAATTAGCTTGAATTTTTTATGTCCACATCAGTTTAAATCATTCATGAAGTTTTATGATTTTATTCATTTCCCAAGATGACAAATATGATTTTACTAGGTTCTTACCAAAGCAGTTTTGTGATAATTTTTCCTTGTAAAGCTTGCACTATGATTTTTTTCTAGGATTTTCCTATTAAAAGATTTGGTTTATGAAGGGATTTTTCTAATAAAATTGTATGTAAAAGTTACCCATGCAATTTTACCATCTTTCTTTTGAATTTAATATTTGTTTGCAAATTTCTAAAACCTAATTTTGTACCAATATACAACAATATTTTGGATGACTCTAATGGAAGCCTTACTAATAATTCCAATTAGTAATATAGCATTGTTTGAAAATAGAATCAAGAAATAAACTATGTTAATGTCCAAGACTCCAAAGTGACCAAAATAGGTCAATGGAACCTGTATATGTTACTGGAGATGATAGCAAGAGGGACCCAACTTTTGACAAGCTACAAACAAAAATATAATTAAAAGAATAACAAAATTTGATAGTCGAAAGGCATTTTGATGAACAAATTTTGATGAACAAAATGAAGAGGTAATAACCTAGATTGGGTAAACCTACTGAAATATTTCAAGAAGCTAATAGAATCCTTGTAACCCTCTTATGAGAGGATGCACATTAATCATGAATCACTCTTCTTCAATTGGTATTATTTTCTAATGAGAGGGGAACAAATTTCACATAAGGCTAACATATACATCAATCTATCTATCATTATTGTTCATAAAATGTTCAATGTAGTGACATATAATCTCTAGCATTTAAATATATTACGATATCTACAAGCATTCAAACTAAACGATAAAAGATAAATTATTGGGCTTGTATCAATTACCTTCCAATATTATCGGCTTGATGATAGTCAAAACCACTAATGGCTTAGTTGAGTCCTCGATTTAGAACAGGCACATACACTACTACTGATGTTTGTCTTAGTTTTAGAAGCACTTCGTTTCTAGAAAGGATTTGAGTTGCTACTTTAAAATATGATGAGATGTTGCAATGGAGTAAATTCCTTAATCAAATGGATTGAGAAGACAATGGTATGGTAGTATTCATTCAATTGATTAGGTCATGAAATCACATTGAAAAAATATGAATGTATTCACTACGTACACAACAAGAATTCAATAAATACTACATGCCCTTTCATCCACACACTACAATCATCTTTTTGTAAATTTTTAGGGCATTGACAAGCACACAGATAGAAGTTGTTATAGTCATATTCAAATGATATGCACTATATGTTGGAGTACTAATTTCTCTCACCCCAATGTAATGATCACAATCATTTAATGAGAGGCATAATGTAATGTTCTAAAATAGTATCTAGATAAGGATAAGAGGAGGAAATATTTTAAATGATTGTACTAGTTGGCCTAAAATTTATTTATGGTAGCCTATTATCTAGAAATGTCTCAAGATCTCTATAAAAGAGGCAGTTGTAATTGATTTGAAGTTTACAATGGAATTTGTGTGCAGTAGCACATTTAGGGTTATATATTATCTCCTCTACCCAGCTACAAGTGGTATTAGAGCAGGTTGAATCCAAGGTTTGAAGGTTGAAAGAAAGTAGATTAGAAGATTGTAGAGGCATAGAAATTAAAGAGCCACCTGCAAGGGAAAAGAGGTCGCTATAGTCCAAAGAAGAAGGCACTAGGAGTTGCCAAAGCATTGGATTAAGTAGTAGTAAAGGAAGATCGCCATCAATTTGAAGGTTTGAAAGTTGCAAATTGTTGAAAAGTCAGTCATAGCTGAGGTGAAGTGAAATCGCAGAAAAATAGTGGGAGATTGTAGATCATCCCACCAAGAAAAAAAGAAGAAAGGAAAAGATTAAAGGTTTAGCCGTAGCTAATGTTGTCATGTGTTGGCATTTCAAATCACACCTATGGAATACGTTTTGGAAACAAACAACTACGTACAGTAAACTACTCTTCAAATTAGGAGGGGAAGCTCCCTCTTTCGTTGAGTTTGCATTAAGTAAGTAAACTAATCTAATTTTGCCTATATTTTTTATTTAGCTGCGAGAACACAAGGTTATAGAACTCTAGATGTTGTAGTTGAGATTTTCCCTTTAATGAAACTTACCAACTACAACTAACTTACACTAATGACATTTCTAGCCTCTCAAGTAAATGCATAACAAGAGAGTTAGAAATGAACAAGATTAATTTTCTGACATGGATACTTAAATAAAATTTTCCCAACATACATCTACTGAATTTCAATGCAAGTTGTAAAGGAGATCATATAAGCATTACACAATCAACAAAAATCTGAGACTTTATATCAGGGCAGCAAAAGCACGATCAGGACTTTATATTCTCAAACTTTTGGCACAAGATTACAATATCGGGACAAAGAGTTGTGGCAAAATACACGCAACATGCGATGAAACCATATTATCACTTGACACAAGACACATGTACTTAACAAGGATTTGCAGCTAAAAGAGGCATGCAAACTTGCCCTTAAAACAAAGTGAATTGAAACTAGAATCGATAAAAAACATGAAGGCATAAGTTCAACGATTTTGTTATCACAAGAACGATTAAAGAAAAATGGGCAACGCTACCGAAATAAAAGAAATTCTAACGCATGAAGGTTTAGGTGCCCAAACTGAGCAGGGGCACCTGGATTCACCAGCCTTAGAATTATTTTTCCCCTTTTCAACTTTTTCAACTTCCTTTCTTTGTTCCTCATTCTTCGTGCACGTTCATCATTTACAGATTTTGTTCAGCTTGAACGTTTGATTCTAACACTTGGCAGCTAATTGACTTGCATCGATGTCCTTGGATCTCCAGAAAAAAGATTCTAAAAAATCGGAATAGACCCACTAGAGTAAAATTGATACGTTCGTGATTCTGACTGCACTAGCCTGATGGGGAAGTATTTTGAGCCAATCAAAATCTATCTTAACCCTAGAAGCCAAAATTTATATTTTTTGAAAAATTTACCAATATCCGTTTCTTGAAAAACCCAGAAAAGTTTATATTTTTAGAAAATTGCTAAAAGTAGAAATTTCCAAAAATTTAGGGTTGAAAAACTAAAATCTAGGTTTTTTTAATTTGATCATTCTGAACCAACTCAAATTGTCAGATTTTGAAAATTTCTAGTTTTTGACCCTCATGCAAGACATATAAACCCCAAGTTTGACCTTTTTGATAGATTTTGACAAGACTTTTACTCATTTCTTCAAAATGCCTAAGTGTAGATTTTTTTAAAATTTGGGGTACAATAATTGACTCTGTTTAGGGACCATGTCGGATACTTTCAGCATAGGAAAACCATAAAATCTCTGGGTTTCAAGCTTAGACCAATGCCTTGTCCATTGGGTATCAGAGTCAGCATTACATCCTAATCACCTATTTGCAAAACTTTCCATTTGCAAAACTTTCCCTAAGTCACCTGTGACTGGACTTCCTAGCATAACCTAATAGTTGGACTTTCCTATAATTCACCTAAAACAAAACTCCTAAAAACCTAAAACACGATGAAACTGTTACATGAAGGGGACACACAACATAATGAAAACATCACAGAAAAGGGGAAACACGTCACGAAAACATAAAGGACAATTATTTACATAAATTGGCATTTCTGCCTGAAAGTCTTTACTTATCTTCTCATTGGAATTTCTACTTGAAACTCATATCTTCATGCGCCCAAGAAAAGGCTCCGTGACAAAAGTAAAAATATGGCGCAAAGAGGGAAGCATGTACCACCGAGTCACCAATCTAACTGCATAGCACGGCCAAGATCTCTGCAAAAGCTTCAGCTCAACAACATCTCGTAACTCGTTGGAACATCAACCACTAGTATTTTCATCTTTATATTTTTCTCTGGGCAGGCTACCAAACTTACTTGAGCATCCTCCAATTGTCCAACCAATGACATTGACTTAAACTCAAGTGAATAACATTCATTTTGAGTTTTTGTGCATGAGAGTTCCAATGCATTCATTATTGGTAGAGGCATGACATTGTCTGAGGCTCTTGAATCAATAACATAATTGCTTAATTTAAATCCTCCTATATACAAAGATATATAGAAAGGTTTAGGATTTTCTTTTACTAGAATAGACGACTCGAGCAATGTAGGCTGAATTGAAGCTTCTTTCTTCACATGTTTTATTATTCTATCTACTTAGTTAGGATGATCATGAAGATACTCCAACTGTGAAATATGCACCTTGGTCTTCATTATGGATTTTACAATGTCAAAATTTTCTAAGGATGGGTCTTGAGCAATTGCTTCCTTAGCTTGTTCTTAAGCTCTTGGATTTTCTTCTACTTCCTTCTATGGATTCAAGTACTTAGCACGTGTGAACATGGGAATTGAAGGTCTTCTAAGATTTACTTCAAGAGATTAGTGGAAAAGGTCTTCTTCTTCTTCAATAATGGGCTCAAAATATCTTGTTGTGGAGTCACCATCAAAGTTGTCTATCTGTGGTGAGACAACATTCGAACTTGATGTAGGGATAAAACTGGAACTGGGTGTAGCCTCAATATATCCCATAATCTGATTCATTCTTATATTTTTCAGGACATGTAGAGCTGGTATGTGCATCGGTGTCATGAAAAGAAAAAAATACTGTATTTTGTGCAGCTTCAATCATTGGTCTCGGTGGAGGTGCTAGCAACCATGGCTGAAAATTATTTTTCTTTGGATGGTATGGTTGTTGAGCTAGATACTTGATATAATCCATTTTCATCAAGCCAAAAGTAATTATATTATCCTCTAACTCGATAGCGTGTTCTTGCACCTCTATCAATCTTGTATGTCTTTCTATCTTGATGAAGAAGGTTATCTTTGATGGAAGAGCATTTACGAAGCAGCTCATCAAAATATTCAATGATGGATTAAGTGTAGAAGAAATTCATGTACCAAGATGATTAAATCTTGCTACAAACTCCCTCATGTGCTCGGTGTGCTCCATCTTTGAATTTTTAAGTTGGGAAAACAACCAATGACTATCTTCAGCTAGCTTGAATCTTGCCAAAAACTTCTCTCTCATAGTTTCCCAGCTTGTGATAATGCCTGGCTCCAGGTGATTGAACCAATCAACAACATTCCGAACAAGAGTCTGGACAAAGAGATGTACCACAATTTCTTCATGTACAACTTGCAAAACGTTGCAAGCCATTGAGAAGGCTGAAATATGTTCATCAGGATGTTGAGTTCCATCATCGTGAAACCATGGAAAGTGCTTCCTTGACTCTTTAGGTAATTCATGATGTTCCTGCAAACCCAAAGGTACAATGATGTTATCCCAAGGTAATGGGGGTGGATGTCTCAGATTCCTGCCAACATTATTGTTGTTATCACCCATTTATTTTGGCTAGATCATGCAATAAGGTGCCAGATGCTCATTCTCATGTCATAAAGCGTAAGCTTTCTTGAAGTTCTATGCCTCGTGCCCCACGGTGAGTGCCATAAAACTGTTGGCATTTCAAATCGCACCTCTGGAATGCGTTTTGGAAACAAACATCTATGTGTAATAAAATTCTCTTCAAATTTGGAGGGGAAGCTCCCTCTTTCACTGAGTTTGCATAAAGAAAGTAAACTAAAACTAATTTTTCCTACCTTTTTGATTCAGCTGTGAGAACACAAGGTTGTAGAACTCTAGATGTTGCAGCTGATGTTTTCCCTTTAATGAAACTTAACAACTACAACTAACTTATGCTAATGGTGTTTCTAGCCTCTCAAGTAAATGTAAAGCAAGAGATTAGAAATGAATGAGATTGATTTTCTAACACAAATACTTAAATAAACTTTTCGCAACATACATCTACTAAATTTTAATGCAAGATGCAAAGGAGCTCATATAAACATTACACAATACATGCAACATGCGATCAAACTAGATTATCACTTGACACAACACACATGTTCGTAGATTTTTTTTTGCATTTTTCAACATTTTCAACTTCCTTTCTTCGTTCTTCCTACATGTTCATCATTGACAACTTTTTTTCAGATTGAATGTCTAATTCTGACACCTAGCAGCTAACTGACTTGAATCGATGTCCTTGGATCTCCAGAAAAAGCTTCTAAAAAAGCATAATAGACCCACTAGGGTAAAACTGATCTTTTCGTGATTCTAACTACACCAGCCTGATGAGGAAGTATTTTTAGCCAATTATAATCATTCTTAACCCTAGAAGCCAAAATTTCTATTTTCAGAAAATTTGGCCACTATCCATTTCTTGAGAAACCCAAAAAAAGTTTCTATTTTTAGAAAATTGCTAAAAACATAAATTTTCCTAACATTTAGGGTTGAAAATCTGAGATCTAGGTTTTGTTAATTTGATCGTTCTAAACTGACCCAGAGTGTCAAATTTGAAAAATTTCAAGTTTTTGACCCTCATGCAAGACATATCAACCCCAATTTTGACATTTTCGGCAGATTTTGACAATACTTTAACTCATTTCTTCAAAATGCCTAAGTGTAGCAAAAAAATTAATTTGGGGTACAACACCATGCAAGTAGAAGTATAGTTGCAATTTTAAGGTCACAGAGAAGGATATCTATAAAGTCTTCCAAGTATGTTTTGCAGCCTTTGGGAAAGATTAGATTGGAGAATTTGTTGGATATTAATCCAAACCACCAAGCATTGTGGATAAAAGAGATAAAGATAGAGATAACCAGTCAAGTAAAGAGGGTCACTATGGGTCATAGTTTCAGATCAGAGGAATTCAAAGGTGTTTAACACACCCAAAGGTAAATAAAGGCTACCATTGTTTAAGAAGGAACTTTCAGAGTCAATGAATGTCTATGAAAGGCCACAACCAAATAAATCATAGCCACCAAGTAACCAAACATGGTTAAGTCATTGTCCAAGTTGCAAAAGATATGAGATCAAATGAGGAGTCGTTGTTTGATGAGATAGCCATCACTCAAAGGAACAAGTGCACAAAATATAAGGTGACATCACAAGGTTATCATAGAGAAGATAAGTTGTTAAGAAGAAAAGAAAATAGAGGATTAACAGATCGCTAGCAAGGAGACGTTGAATTTAATTAAGATACAAAAATAAAAAAGAAGTCAGGAGATGCCAAAAATGCTTAAAGCCAAGGAACTGCAACTCAAAGACTAAGCTGTCGAAAGTAGATTGAAAAAAGTGTGGCCTAGAAGAATTCTAAGTGAGTTCTTGAAGTTTTTATAAAAATGGATGCATTTTGGAGAGCTGTTAGAAGGAGGAGATCTACCATTGTTGAAGTAATTTGATCATAGTATTCTAGTAGAAGTAATCACTGACTTTGCAAATTATATTTTCTGCATGGATATGAGATTGTTGAAAAAGGATCTAAAAGTGTAGAAGGCCTCAACCTGAATGAGATTATAGATTGTATTGTTTTTAGATCACCTAGAAAATTGAAGGGAGTCACTACCTTTTTAATAGCTAGATGAAGACTTAAAAGAAAATTGTCGAGAAAGAAGGAACTGTAGCTTGCCAATCGAAGAAGATCTTAAAAATAATGAGGAAGTGAAGTAGGTACAGTTTTTATAACCTATTTGTTGCCAAGGAAAAGCTGCAGAGGAAAAATGGAGAGCCGATTGGAAGGTATGCAAAAGTCTAAAAGAGAAGACTATTGCAAACCTAGGGCAATAGTTATACTCATAAGCCCTCATCGACATCAATGGAATTGGTGATGAAAGAAACGATATCTTAGATGTTTTGAAGCCACCAAGGACACTACACATTTGCTAAGGTAAAGGAAGCCATTGGAGGAAATCATAGAAGTATGAATAAGTTGGAATCACCTAAAGTCCAAGTCATTGTAGAAGCCCAAGGTTATATTAAGCGCAAAGATCATTGAAAAGAGATTGAATCATAGAGAAAACTAAGGTGAAAGGAAATAGATATAGCCACAACTATTGATGGAGAAATTTTGGAAGAGTGAAGGCATGTGAAGTTTTCAAATAAATAAATTGAAAGAATATCACAACAGTTGGAGGGAGTTGAAAGGAATAAGATCCGAAGATCTTTGAAGGTATCATGAAAGAAAAGATTGAGAGTCTGCAAACTTCATATACATGGTCAAAAATTTAGGGGGAGTGTTTGAGTAGTAATTTCTCCCACCCCAATGTACTGATCACAATCATTAAATGAGAGGCATAATGTAATGTTCTAAAATTGTATCAAGATAAGGATAAGAAGAGGAAATATCAAATGATTGTACTAGTTGGCCTACAATGTATTCATGTTGGCGTATGATCTAGAAATATCTCAAGATATCTATAAAAGAGGTAATTGTAATTTATTTGAAGTAGACAATAGAATTTGCGTGCAACTTTTTCGAAACCATAACTGACAAAAAATTTAACCTGTTGATAATCATAGCCGACAATAAATTTAACTTGTTCATAATCATAGCTAACAATAAATTCATGCAAGAAAATCCCAATGATTTGATTGACTGAATTAAAAGAGATTAATCATCGATTAAATGTTACTACCTCCACAATAGTTCCATAGCAGGAACTAAAAATCATATAACCAAGCATGACATGCTTGAAGTGTTTATTTTGATAGCAATTTCATTAACTCTTTCATGCAATCATTTTAATGATTTGATGCCTCAAATTCATTTATGAGGTGCAATCTCTATTCTAAGGGTGATATTTTATTTTGGAAGCATTTAAAATTGCATGAAGTTGTGGTGTGTGTGAAGGAAAAAATGAGCAAGTTGATTCACCTATTTGAGTTCGTCATTGACTTGTTTGCATATTGTGCAAGTTGTGAACACTAATGTGCAAATAAACTATTAGATTCATATCTTACAGTTAGATTCTATGGTAGAAATAATTAATATTTTAAGATTACATTGATATCTAACTACATACTTTAAGATGAAAATGAAGGAGTATTTCTTTTTCCATCTTCCAATAGATGACATGAGATTGAGCCTTTATGCTTTGATGATTTTCATTCAATTTTTGTTATAAAACAATACAAATCAAGGTGGGCTTTTATGTGGAGTCCTTTACAAGAGAAATAAGAGATGAGAGGTAAGGTAGTGTGACTATTATGAAGAATATGGTATCCTTCATCAATATTATAAATTAACATGTACAAATATTTGTGAACGCAATAATGGAAAAGTAGGTTCCTATAATCAATTAATAAAAATGTTAATATATTTTTCTAAGTTTCTCTAAAGAGGCACAACCCATGTTAATGGCTATTGTGCAAGGTTATAGGTGTAGGGTTACAAAAGAAATAGCTTACATACTGAGTTTGGAAAATACTAAGTTCCTGTAAACTATGATGAACTATATATCCATATAGTGTCTATAATAAGCTAGGTTTATAAGGAAACTTGATAAATTCCATACAAATATGGTGTTTTTTTCATTTTTCCAAGTTAATTCCATGTATCATTAACATATGGTGCAAGGTATTTGGTATGATTCTGTAGAGTAGACATAACGAAGTGTTGGTCACATATGGAGTTGAGCTAAGTGCATTGGTCTAGATGTATATATTTTTTATTAAGTTAATATGAGTTTTTGATAGGGCCCAAACTCTGTTATAAAAGTAGAACAAAAAGCACACAATGTTGATCATGCCTAACCAATGCTTGATCCAAACCTAGATGCATCTTTACACCCAAAGGCTTGGCAGGCGAAAGAGAGCCCAACTTAGGAAGACCTTGATTCATCCTTTGTACAACTATCCAAGAAGAGTTGCCATCTGAATCTATGGACTTAAGACAAGAGGGGAGAGAAGACCTCTCTAAATTATTATCTAAGGGCACTACAAAATCTAAGGAACAACATGGATTTTTCGATTAACAAACTTCCTTCTCAAGTAAAATCAACTAATCTTTAGAAATTGAAGGAAAAATGGATTTTTAAGCCGAAAGATTATTAGCGAAATAAACAGGAGGAGACACCCCAAGTCTAGAGAGAGGATTTTCTAGAATGGAAGAGGGTGGCTCCAAATACATAGAGTATTCAAGATACACTATCATATGGACATGAAGAGCATTCTTCCACCAAGTTGAAGAAGACAACTTATGAGAACCGTGGGAACAAATTGAGGTCAATAACCTCGTAACAAAAATGCCTACAACGGAAATGAATACCCTCATAATCAACTAGACCAAGAGTGACTTTTAACCTATAACACAATCTTGCCAAGTAAAACCTTCGACTAATCAACTTTCACCAAGATAGGAGCAGAATAAGTGTGGGTAAATTTTTTAGACAAAAGGTCCACCCTTAAGAATCGACCATGAGAATTACCTATGGTCGCATAAGTAGAAGTACAAGGAATTCCCAAGTAAAAAACCTTACCCCCAATAGTACCCTTATTCACCATAGGATCAGAAGGGTGGAAAGCATGACCATAAATATTTTTGACGACATCCACTAAAGATCCACTAGAAGGTGAGGCCAAATGCACAGTGGACTCAACCTTCCTACCCAAATCAAGAATCGCCTGAAGAAGCTGTGGAGGGTCATTCACAAGATTCAAAAATGCCTCTGTATGGTACAGATTTGAAACCCCAATACAAACCGCAATAGGTCGAGGGGAATGATCTAAAAAAATTGTCGATCACGAAGGAAAGCAGATGACCCAACTGAAGGCGATGAAAAGGGAATGCTCAGAGATAAAGGAAGTGACCCACTAGAAGGTTACGATGAGGAAACAACCACAGACATAGGAATAGTCTGCATCACATTAGTAAACCCAAAAACCACATGATAGAGCATCAGCCAAAGCATCCCTAAAGTTAGACGACAGTTCTACCACGAGATCACAAATAGTGGAAGCGAGCGAGAAGCTCTTGTTTGAAATGGGAGAGCAGTTGGGAGAGCGGGAGTGATCCATTAAAATCTTCCTTATCATTAGTAGTTGAAGATTATAGTTATTTAGATGTATATGTTACACATATGTAGCTTACACGTAATTTGAAGATGGAGGTGCATGAGCTAATAATGTTATTATCAAAAAATTAATGTTGACTCCTAGAATTCTATGGCTTGACAATTTATAATACATGCATATACTTATCGTACACTTTCCTGCATAGAGTAGTTGTTAAATGTGAGTGTTTAAATGTGCATGATGTCATTTTGGTAGAAATCTTCATTCCTTTCTAATACATCTTGGCACACATATTATAAATTAGAGAATATTTTAACATGGAAGGTGTTGATGCTAATCTCATGCATAGAAGTGTAAGCTGCTTGGGTAATCCAACAAGTAGATAGCCTAACATTCATAATGGGATGTGAATGATCAATGATATTGATCTATAAAGACTGCATATTTTTATAAACATTCCTTTAGATTCATTTATGAAATTATGAACAATCCACATGACCTGGACTCAAAAGTATGGCATCCCTAGCTTTAAAGCCCACTCTTAGTTATGTTTGATAAGGATGATTAAGTATACAAAGATAGAATTATTTTGGACTATAAATCTGATAATGTGAGAAATTTATAATTCACCAATAATATGAATTCCATGAGATAACATCACTTGAGAAGAAAAGAAGTGGGGATATAGTAGAATTGAAAATATCACTCAAGAAAATTTGAGAAGGTTTCCTAGGTCCAAACATATATTAGATGTCAAATTATTGTTAGCACATATAAAAGAAGCCATAAGAATTATAGTTTATTTGTGTGTTGGTATTCATATAATTAGGACATATTAATCTTTGAAGTTGGCACATAATTAGCATCAAAGAAGGACACTTTGAGGCCTCAAATCAAGACTCAAAAGGCACAAAATGAACTCAACATAATACACCTGGTGGACTTGAAACACCAAATGAAGTAGATTTTATAAAGTGACATGGCTTTGTAGAGATGAAAATATATATAATCTATATGTAATAACATGATTAAACTAAAATGCATAATGAGCTCATGTCTACTTCATATGGACCCCATTGAACATGAAATTATATTATGAGCTTGAAAAATTTACCGAGTAGGAATATAGATGGAATGTTGGGTTTGTCGGAAAGTAATGGCATAGAGCCTAGATGCAAGAAGCCTTATACAATGTAGCATAAATTAAAGAAAAAGGCTCAAAATTACATAAGACTTCATCAATTTGAAAATTTAAATATGTGCATTTAATCTTTAGTCAATCAAAATTAATATGAAGTCTCAAGTACATTTCCAACAAGACAAGTCTAGATGAGAGATGTTGAGAAAAAAGCAAACTAAACAAAAGCTCAACTCTAGAATTAAATTTTTTAAAAAGAACATTCTAAGTATATGAAAATTATACATATATAATGTATGGGCATAGAGATATTTGAAAAAAGACCCTAATAACATAGGAATCCAAAATACATGACCAAAGAATTGAAATAGAGATACAATTTTAAGATATAAATCATGAGATTTTAGTGGACCTAATTAAAATTTAATAATATATTGATTGTAAATAGTTGATAAAGTCAAATAAAAGAGGTCATCATGAGTGGTTGAGTATTAAAATTTTGGGCACATGTTAATTTATTGCACAATAAAAGTATACCCATGCCTAGTTAGAAAACCTTCAACATCCTTCTATAAAACTCTATAACACATGCATAGTAAGGAAAACGTACATAGAAACAAAAGCCTATGCAAAAATAAAAATAAAATAATAAGTAATAGTTGTATGTTATGCAACATAGTGATATCCCTAAGATGTTCTTACATGAGACACCTTAAGTGAGAAATTTTTCAAAGTTGGTGCTAGAAAATAGCACTATATAGAAGACTACTTCAGCCACTAAAGATAATATATAATTTTGTTTCACAAATCCACATCTTCCTAAGGTCATTTACCCTTCCAATGAATGAAATATTACTTTCATTCACCCTATATTATCTCTTTTGTAATTTCTTATTACTACTTTTTAGGTATTTATGTTCTTTCCAATTTGACAATTCTTGAGTCTACACACTATCTTTAGAACTATCTGCATAGCAGACAAAAATGTATTTTAAAAAGTGGCAATATATCCACCCCCTTAAGAAACTCAATTCCATACACATTTATTGACAATCTAAATGAACTTTTGAAATCACCAATCTTCTCTAGTTTCAATCGGTTATATGTGAGATTTTATTTTCTCTTGAACATTAATTTTAGTACTCTTTTAACTCCTTCATAACTCATAAATAAACCTATTTCATGTTTTATGCAAAGTCTTTAGCCAACATACTTATGTTCTTGTAGTTTTTTATGCTCAATATATTTGTCACATCTATGAAGATTTTCTATAAACCATTTTGAATAGGATCTTCCTTGTTGTGTACTAAATATTTGAATGTAAAATTAACCTATGCTAACAAAGAGTTTCTCAATATGAATTTCTTTCTTGTTAAACATCTTGATAGATTGTCAAACTTTAACTAGCAATCTTGATTTGACCATGTATTTATAAATGGTATGTAAAACTATTTAAAAGTTGCCCACCCAATTTCTTTCATAGAAATATGTCAAAATGACAAAGGAACTATACATCCTTCTCTAAGATACACCATTCAACACTATATTCTACACCATCAAAATTAGCAAATCCTTTACCAGCTTTATGTATAATTGGTCAATTCGTGGTCTCCTCCAATAGATCCTATACATATATCTATGCTAAACCATGTAACTCACTAATGAGATTCTGTCGCATTGAATTATATGGAATAAATTTCCTCTTTTCGCAATTCCCTCACACTTGGCAATAACCTAAACACTATTCCTGTCAAAAACTCGATCCTTCCACTAATGTTTAACAATTGCTACCGTAGAGATTACGTCTACGGTAGCAGGTGAGTCGTTCTTCAGATAACCGTATGCCATCAGACTTACGTAGTCACTCCCGCGTTACGAAAAGAGGAACGATTCTGCAAGTATATATTATAATTACAGGACTAAGTCAAGACGAATTAGTCCTTGCACAGTAGTTAATGTTTGGGCTATATAAAGCATGCAATACAGAATTCAATCACACATTCATATCGTGAGCTGTTCTGAGCTGTTCTGTCTGCTTCTTCTGAGTTTCTATTATAATGGGTAATCGCATGATATACTTTACGTTGGGACTTTTTCTGCTGATATGTTGTTACAGCGACAATGTCATGGCAGGGGATTCCGATCCCTTGCAAGATTTCTGCGTTGCAGATGAGGAAAGCAAAGGTGAGAATATAATTTTATATAGTTGTCTGATATGATTTGCTTATTAGACGTGTTGCTAACAAATTGATGAAAACAGTTTTGGTGAACGGGTTCGTTTGCAAAGACCCAAAGGAAGTTTCCGCAGACGACTTCTTCTTCCGGGGACTGGGGCAGCCAGGGAACACCAACAATGCAGTAGGCTCCAACGTAACGCAAGCTAACGTTAAACAGATACCAGGCCTCAATACGTTGGGAATATCGTTGGTCCGCATCGATTATGCAGTGGGTGGAATAAATCCTCCTCACACACACCCAAGAGCCACTGAAATTCTCGTTTTACTGGAAGGTGAGCTTCTTGTGGGTTTTATTGACACCGACAAGAAGTTTTTCTCCAAAACGTTGGAGAAGGGAGATGTGTTTGTGTTTCCAAAGGCACTGGTGCATTTCCAGCAGAATGTGGGCCATGAAAATGCAGTGGCCATAGCTGGATTGAGCAGCCAGTTTCCTGGAGTTCAGACAATCGCCAATTCTCTCTTTGCAGCAGATCCCCCTCTCCCTGATTCTGTATTGAGCAAGGCCTTTCGCATCACCCAGGAACTTGTAAATTACATTCAGGCCAAATTCGCCTAAAATTCTGAAGTTCAATTTTCTGTGTTCTATTTTATGTGGGAAGACTGTCTTTCCCGATTCTTTGTTCTTACCGTTTAATAAAACTTTTTTAACTCATGCTCTGCTCTCGTGCTATTCATGGCATCTGTTTTCAACGATTAGTATCTCCTGAGCATATTCCAAAGATCAAAAATTGATGTTGTTATCATATCCTTACAAGCAGTTTGCCTCTTTTTAGAAGATTTCCATAAACATTAAAAATTAGTTGCGAATACATTTAAAATATAATTGAAAAATATTAATTTGAAGTATCTAAACATATTCATGAGCATTTCTTGTAAGAGTGTTTTTGTATTATCAATGCATTCGTTTGTACTGTATATTCAACATGTTAATAATAAGTTTTTACATACAAACGGTGATTATCAATGCATTCATTGGAGAGCTGTATTTTCAAAGGCATCTGATAGTTTATGCATTTTGTGCATTTATTTTAAATATGATATGGATTCTTGATTACCATTTTTTTAATGATTATATATGTATCTAAGAGAATTTAGAGTGATATATGCATGTGTATGTGAATACATATTAGTTAAAAAATATTTTTTCTAACTTTATGAATTTATGATAGAAGAAAAATGAACATGAGAATTCTTTTAGTTTCATAATACATGTTTAAGTTTTTTCAAATATCAAGGTAGTCTCTTTCACATAACAAGAAAAATCTACACAAATAAAAAAATACAAACAATCAATGAGTAAGTATTTCTAGTTGATGCAACCTTGCAAGGTCACTAAGGTGCTCTTACATGAAATCCCTCAAGTGAGATTTTTTTGAACTTGATGCTCTAAAATAAAACTATATAGAAGACAACTTCAACCACCAAATAAAACATACTTCTAATTCATAATCCACAAGCCTTTAAGTCTTCAAGTCCTTTACCATTCTTAGGAATGGGCTATTATTTGCACTCACTCTATTATGTCACCTTTCCAAAGTAGATTTATAAAATATTTTCAATGTCCTATCAATACTTTTTAGGCAGTCTACATGCACTATCTTTATAAATATTTGTATAATAGAAAAAATGAATTTTCTTTAAATGGAAATATATCCATCTTTTCATGAATATTGGTTTCATACACATTTGTTGGTAATTTATCTAAAATATTTTTGATAATTTATCTAAAATTTTGTAAGTACAAATCTTCTCAAGTTCCAAATTTTCGTGTATAAGTATTTATTTTCCCCTTCAATATTTATTTGCATGTCACATTTACCTAGTATTTCTCTCTTCTAGCTCCGTAACTCATGAATGAACACATTAAAAATTTATCATTTAATAACAACAAGTATCTTTGGTAGAAAAACCATGATTGTTTACCATTGCAGAAGCCACAGACGCCTACTTTTATCATTTCCACATGAAAAAATACTTGGAGACATTATATGTACAAGAAAAAATATACACCTCTATACATAGACATGTCTTTGGGGGCTGTAGGAAAATTCACTGCTAGTAATTCACTAATGGCAAATTCAGTGCTAGTAATTCACTGCGATGGAAAATTGACCGCATTAATATTTTTTATCAGTCATCTATAATATATTTTATTATATTGAAAAATATTAATGCTTTTAATTTTCTGCCGCGGTGAATTACTTGATGGTGAATTTGTCATGGTGATGAATTTTACCACGATGAATTGTTGGTGGTGATTTTTTTTCCGGTTTGTTGCTAGTGGTGAATTTTTTTTATGTCGTCTTTAAGGGATGTAGAAATACTAAGAAGAATAACAAAATTTCTATTAGTGTAGAATATTCTTTTATAAGGTATTTATTTTCTCTCATAGATATCTCATTTAGATATAGATATGTTTCTTTTTCTAGATATAAGATTGTTTGGATGTTCTTGTGCTTGCATGGAGTTGCATACTATTTTTTCATAAGTGATGGATAACACTCCTATGCACTATATATACATCTTTCTTGAGTTTATTAACTATGGATTATTTGGGAGTTATTTCATTTATTCTTGGTTGCATACTTTCTTCTTTCTAACTTTCTACAACATTTGATTGTCTGTCATTAGTGGCCCACTCAGTGTCACTATTTTTACTAAAAGAACAACAAAATGACATATGATATTAGAAGCTAACTTGTTCAAATGATGGTCTAGTATAATTTTTCAATTTAGCTTGAAATTAATACTTGCATTGAAGAATAAATTTATCTTTCTTTTTTTATTGTGATCTACATGGTTAAGGGCTGCAAGGGGTTTCCTTTATTTTTTCTTTCCATGTGCTTTGTATTCATTCAAATGCGGTTGAATTTTGATCTATGTTATTGCATGTGTTTTCTTTCTAACACTTTGTTGGAGGTTTGTTTGTATTAAAAAACACATAAGGCTTCATTGTTTGGCCACTCAAACTTTTGTAGGACACATTTTACTAGTGGATCTATTTTGAGTTGGTGAAAATCAGTATAGTTTCCATTACTTTGTCTTATGTAGGTCACAATTTGACTACTACAATGCATTTTGATTTTGGTGATTAGGTGATTTCTTTGGTAGGCGATTTATCTTTGGTGGATTTTTTTTGTGAGTTCTGGATTGGTGCATCCTCGGTGCATGAGGCAAGAACCATCAAACCATGCATGTTTGGCATTGTGGTGATTGAATTTTTGTTTGAAAGGTCATTATTCTCTCGATATTTTGATATTTAAAAGAAATCACATAACCAGGTGTGGCATGTTTGAACTGTTTTTTCTCATAGTGATTTCATTAACTCTTCCATTCAACAATTTTAGTGATTCAATGCCTCAAATTCATTTATGAGCCACAATCTCTATTTTGAGGGTAATATTTTCATTTTAAAACACTTAATATTGAATGAATCTGTGGTGTAAGTGAAGAAAGACTTGAGCGAGTTGATTTACCTATTTGATTCCTCCATTGAATTATTGACATAAGGTCATTTTTTTGCATGTGATTTCTCTTTATGTTAAAAGAAAATTTAAAATAAAATGAGTGCTAATTTAGTAATTTAAAAAGGATTTTTTTTAATTTTGAACTAGCTTGTCATGATTAAGAGTCAAGAATTTTTTTGAACTAGTCTCTTTCACATAACAAGAAAAATCTACACAAATAAAAAAATACAAACAATCAATGAGTAAGTATTTCTAGTTGATGCAACCTTGCGAGGTCACTAAGGTGCTCTTACATGAAATCCCTCAAGTGAGATTTTTTTGAACTTGAAAAAAAAAGATGCACATATATAACTAGAACACTAAACGACATCCTATGATCTTTCTCCATTTAATGTTGGGTTTTGATCATCTATCATTTTCATGTGGTTCTGTAGTGTTTTCCTAATAGTTCTTTTTGTAGTCTCCCTACTTGTCATTAATATTTAGTGCCAAACAATGTGGCTTAAATAAAACTATAGGTCATTTTCAATGAATCTAATTAGTTACAATCTATCCATTAATTTTAATTTTAAACAACTAATGATCCATAACTTTTTTTATTAATATGTAATATTTAATAATTATAGTTACAATAGAATGAAAAATTGATTTTACTTAAAAATGTTAAGAATATAGTAAATTAATTTTCAACAAATACACTTTGTTAATAAATTTATTCTTTAAAAATGATAACTGAAAAATATTACATATACATATATATATACAATATATACAATATATACATATATGTACACGAACAACAACGACAAGGTGCATCAACCCACATGCAAGCAAACACTTACCATTCAGCTTCTGTGTATCGAGGCCGCCAAATCCACCACTGCCAAACCACGTAATTACAAAGCTCCACGCCACCATAAAAAAACCCGGCAGGGGGATGAAAGAAACATGATTTAGCTACAATTGTTCCTATGGTAATGAGTATAAGGCAAACTAATGGACCTCAAATTTAGAATATATGTATGTATAAATGTATATATGTATGTGTATATATATGTGTATATATGTATGTGAATGTATGTGTATATATGTATGTATATATATATGTATATATATGTGTATATACGTATGTATATATATGTATGTATATATATATAAGCAAACACTTTCCATTCAATGTTATTTTTGACCTTTTCCCTATGTATGCTTTTATACTTTTTCGTAGCACAACATTGAACACTACATTTACTTCCTCTTGTGTCACCATACAACAACGCCAACCTGCAGAAACCCTTATGTGAGTAACCATTTCCGATTCATAACTGTAGGAATGAGTTTGATGTAGAGAGGCTTTATGAAACAATTGATGTGATTAAGGAGTAGGGTGTCAAGAGTACGTAATGTCTCATACAAGCTCAACCATATTAGCATATATGAATATACATGTATAACCATATATATATTTAAAGTAGTAATTAAACATAAACATGTAACAAAATTTATATGTGTATCCATGTGTATATAAATGTATATATATAGTTTTGCAGAGATTTTTGCATCATATCATTTTTTTCATGGCCTAAATAAAATAGGTCCCTAGAACAAGAAACACACACTTCTTGTAAATATTATTGACAAAAAGGGAATTGATATTGAATTCCCTGAAACATAGAATTCAATACCATTTCTCATATATATTTTTCTATGTATATTTCCATTTTTATTTATGCGTATATTGTGTATATGTATCTGTGGGATGATAAAATCTGCAAAATGGTTAGTAACATGGTTAGTAACATGATAAAAACAAAATAACAGAAATCACATCCTTATGAGATATTATTTCATAATTCATTGTAACTAAACATGAACAAAAACATGTAAGATATGAAATAAAACTATCCCATATTGGATTGGTGCTCTTTGAGTATGTGAAAGAGCACTTTCCCAATCCTTGATAAGCTAGGTGAAATAGACAATGAGATGCTTGAACTCAAGTTGCCTATAGTGCAAGTGCTTTCAAATGTGGCTGTTGTTGTTGTTTGAAGGAGAGAAGCCTTCAACTTATAGTTGAGCTTGAAGAGAGGAGAGGCCAAATTGATGAATGTGGGATCATTCATGGGCCAATGACAAGATGCCACTTGTCAAGGTATGAGAGGGTGAGGAATGTGCAAGTTTTGGCAAATGTGCCAATTTCAAATTTGAATTTGAATGACTTGACATGTTTTGGGGGGATGAAAGGTGTAATAAATGCTATGTTGACTTGTGCAAATAGCATTTAAAACCTTGTTGGAAGGGACAAGTCCCTTTTGGGGGGAAGATTCAAAATGGAAGAATATTCCATTTTGATGCCATTTTGAATGTAATTAGAGGAATTATAAATCAAATAAATGATTTATTGGTGCAAGTGGGTGGGTTAGTTAGGAGTTTGGATTTTGACTCTAGTTGAGTCAAAAGCTGGAGAATGGTAATCATGATTAGAAGTTAATTAATTTAGATTAATTAACTTAGGAGATTTTAGGGATTTGACATTTGATTAAATCAGTTTGATTTATTAAATCAAATGAGAAGAACATAAGGATTAAATAATTTGATTTATTTAATGAACCTTAGTAAATTAATCAATAAATTTCTTTAATTGATTAATAGCAAAATTTGATATTAGTTAGAGCGAGATGTATGATGTCAGTTTTGCATGTCTACATTTTGCCCCTCTTTGAAGTAATGTACTTGTTGCATTGGTTCAAAGAATGATTCTGTCGACATTGAAATTAAAAAATTTCCAATTTTTTCAGATGCCCCGGTGAAAATAAGTACGTTAGTACATTTCCCCCTCGAGAGATTGAGCGAAAAGATTCAATTTGAGGTCGATCTCATGACAAAGAGGTTCAAAATGGATGTATGGATGATAATGATGATGTAAATGAGATGTTTGGAAGATGCTTAGAATAACAAATCTATATTATCCTAAACATGTTAAATGATTATGCCATGTATGTGAGATGGATAAGATGGATGATGATATGACATGATTATGCAGGATGAGAGATGGATGTAGGATGGATGCAAGATGGATGCAAGATGGATGCATTGTTAGCATGAAAGTGGATAGAAGAATGAGATAGGATAGAAGAATGAGAGGGATCAACCCTTGAATCCAAGAAGATGCAGAAGTTCAACAAGCCAACTTTATTAGAGATGATGATGAAAGATGATGATGTATTGCTTATCCAGGAATGGGAGATAAAGAGCGTAACTTTCTTTATGTTTGATAACACACATAGGGGCGATGCATCAAGGTATTAAGAACCAGGATGGCGTTGCACCTAGTGTGATGGACTTTGACTCGACAATCAGATAGGAGTGCTCTTGTTCACACTCGACATATGGAAACCCTGCTAGGACGGACCCAACAAAGCAAGTATTCGCCAAGTTATTTTACAAGAACATCCAACAAGCACAGCAGATAAAAAGATAATGATCATTGCCCCATTCCTTTCTCTCTAAACCTGTTTTGTTTAGGCATCATCGAGAGGTCCTTGGAATGAGCGCAAAATAAGATAAGTCTAAAAGACTAAAATAAAGTAAACAAACAAGCTAATGTTCTTCGTATCGCTAGCCAAGAGTAAACTACTGTGGGGTACCTGATGCTTATGTCCATCGTGGGAAAGCTTCATCCTAGGACATGTAGTGATCAGGGTTTTGGTAGGACTGATTGGGTGATAAGCTATTGATACTCCGAGTTGACCAACTTGTTGACTTACGGATCTAGACTTGAGACTCTGACGATTAGGCGTTCACTTTAGAACCTGCTAAACTTGCTTCTGACTGACTCACCAAAGGGTGAAAGTGACAATGATTTATTATGAGTGATGACAATCACGGGTGAAAGCGAGATGAAATGGATGCACCATTTTGGTTTTTTCAAATGTTTTGAGGCTATTTTTGGAATTTTCACATTTTTCAATGTTTTTTGGTATTTTCAAGATTTTATGAATGTTTTTGGATTTTGTGTCAATTGACTTGACTGCAGATGAGATAGATGGGCAAATGGATGCCAATGCGACGGATGCATAAAGAATGACCTAAATGTAAAAAAGATAAACAAATGAATGTCAATGCGACGGACGCCTAACTAGATGGGCAAACAGATGCCAATGCGACAGACACATAAATGAATGGGCAAACGGATTGGCAATGCGACGGACGCATAAATAAATGGGCAAATGGATTGCCAATACAACGGATGCATAAATGAATGGGCAAACAGATTGCCAATGCGACAGACGCATAAGGACGAACCTGATTGTAAAAGAAAAGATAAGCAAACGAATGCCAATGTGACAGACGCCTAACTAGATGGGCAAACGGATGCCAATGCGACGGACGCAAACTGTCTCGGGGGATGATTAAAGATCAACCTTGCCTACGTTCAAGCTCAGAGACGACGTAGTTCGATAAGGTAGAAAAAACTGACAAGACTTAATGATGAAATTTTTTGAAGATTTTCTGATATTTCGACATGTTTTTGGATTTTTGATGATTTTTTCTGAATGTTTTTGAATTTTTTGATGAATTTTTGAATGTTTTTGGATTTTTCGCATGATTTTGATAATTAGAATATGATATGCATGATGATATCAGTGCTCTATTTCAAGATTTTGTTGAAAACCAAGCTTTAATGTTGATTAATTGGATTGATGGATTGATAGTTTGACTAAGTGTGTTAAGTCAAACAAAAGTGATAATGCACTCGTAAGTTCCAGGAAGTTGTGTTATCCCAGAAGTAAACTGGTACAAAAAGGATAATTTGGCTAGGTGTGTTAAGCCAAACAAGGTGATTATGGATTTGATAATTTGGCTAAGTGTGTTAAGCCAAACAAAGTGATGATAATGAACTTGTAAACCCAAGGAAGTTGTGTTATCCTAGAGTAAACTCGTGCACAAGATGATAGTTTGACTAAGTGTGTTAAGTCAAACAAGATGATGATTGATTGGATTCGATTGATCAAGATTGATGAAGCTTGGTTTGGAACAAAATAGCTTTGATGATTTGATGTGACACAGATGTGCGCATTAGATGCGACTGATATGGATTGCTTGGATTGATATTCGATGAGGAACGTCTTCTTGTCAAAATATGCCATGGGCTAGTGATTTGGATTTTGGTTCTCAAATTGATTTGACCAAGTTGATTTCATGTTTTCCAATGTTTGGATCACTTCATAAGTTGGATGATATACATCAAGATTTATTCTCGAAGCAAGATGCAAATATCTGCCCCCAGTGTCTAGCAATGTTTGAACGACCATGGGTAGATTCTTGGATATGAATGGATATGGATCATCTTGCGATAAGATAAGGTGTTCGAATAGAGGAACGCTCATTCGGATAATGCTTCAAGGCTCAGATAATGTTGGATATGATGGGATCAATGAAAATGACCCATGTCAAGATGTTTACCATAAACAAGTGTAAAGTGTGCTCCAAAATTTTCCAAGATCAAGATAACTTGGAGTATGGATGTAGATGGAAAATGGATTGGATAAATGGTTCATGGATGAACGGATGATATGGATGGAATGTTGGCTTCATTATGGATGCGATAAGATGCTTTCTTCTGAACTGGCACACGTAGATGCTCGATTCTACACATGATGCCTGTTTGCCAGGTTTTCATCATGGTACTTGTCCAAAGCGCCACCAAAATGGTTTTCACTAGAGGACGATTTTTTTCTTGACTGTTTTCAATACTTTTTCTGATTTTTTTGGATTTTTTGTATTTTTGATTTTTTTGTTGTCACCAAGATGCCTGTTTGCCAGGTTTTCATCAAGGTGACCATTTTTTCAGGACATTTTCTGATTGTTTTTGTATTTTCTGAGAGATTTTAAGCTGATGCTGAACCACCTGGTGGTGCTGATGTTGATGCTTCTGTCATAATGTTCCATCGATATCCTGCTTGTAGAAGTTGTCTTGCCAAGATACATGCACTTGAATGCAACTTTTGAGATTCTTGATCTGCTTTGCTGATACTGGAGTTAACTCTGTCTTTGTGCGCCCATCGTGATAGGGTGCCTTCTGAATCCTTATGATGAAGGGTCGCCGCCAATACATGGTCAATGTGAGAATTGGATATCATGCGTGGAGGCGTGGATGGAGTGTGTTTAGGAGTAATAGATGGATTGGTCGATGGTTTGGAACCTTTGACTCTGCAAACTTGGGAAGATGAGCAATAATGGGTGGATACGGAAGTGTATGTGGAATTAGGACCAACTTCTTGATACACTTTGTATGTCGCTTGAGAAGCTTTATTTTGCTTTTGTGGAAATCTTTGATGGATACTTGCCCCATTTTTATTTTGCCCCATAGTTTCTTTGACTGATGGAGTTTGATAGGGATAATCTTTCTTTGTATTTTTTGGTATCCATATGTACTTGATTTGTCCAATATGCTTCTTAGCTTCTTTTTCTTTGATAACGTTCTTCATGCTTTGATTCAAGTCTTTCTGTTGATGTTGGTCCCAATTCATGGATGGGGTGATGGGTGGATGAAGATTCATGATATGGCGGGTTGTAGTATTGGCATTGGTTTCATCATAAGGATTCTTCGTGCTCCCCATATTGACGTTTGCTCGAGACAAAGTTGCCCCCAGTTTTGTGGAAGTATTACTGATATGTTGAGATCCCTTGATTGTTGAATAGCCAAGGCCTTGACATTTAGGATTTATGAAAATCTGCACTGGTTCTAGGATACCCTGTTCATGTAGGCCTAATCCTTTGCCTTGATAATTCATCTGTTGAAAAAATTTATTTGCCATAAGATATGATTCCCCTTGGAAACAAGGTGTTTCTCCTTCTCTGCTTTGTGGTGGATCTTCAAATGTCATAGCTCTTTTATTGATAAGATGATTTTCCCTTACAAAGATAAGTGATCCAACTTTATAAGTGATATGATCCTCCACATGTGGGATCACTTGCTGATTGATATCTTTGGTTTGATCTTGTGAGATATCAGATTGTAGTGCTTCTTCAAGAGTGTTGATGCTTCGCTGTCTACACAAAAGTCTTCCTCATGACTCACTTCATAGGATGTTTCTGATTCATGACTTATGTACAAGCCTTCTTCATGATCCATTTCTGATATGTCTCTGCATTTGTCTATATCTTGATCATGTGTACAAATTTTAAGAGTAGGAGACTCTTGTTCCTCAGTAAGAGTACGAGACTCTTGTTTTAAATGAAGATCATCTACAGGTCCATCCAAAGAAAGCATCTCATGGATAGATGGAAGAGTATGTGCTATGCAGATATGATCATCATTTGCGGCATCTTGTATAGATAAAAGAGTGCCCATTAGATCATTGTAGTATCTCGGAGATACAAATTCTCGATCTTGAGTGATTTTGGAATTGCTTTCAACATGCTTTGGATCAAGTTCTTGACATGGTTCAATTTCAAAGGATGGATTGTCTACAAGGGGTTCTTGGACATCGTCATTGGGAAGTGGCTCACTATTCTCTTGAGCTTTTAGTGGATTTGGATCAAATGTTGAGCTAGGGATTCCTTCAATATCTGTAACCATGAGGTCAAAGGATGTTAATATGTCATTGGAAGGGCCATTGCTAGACCTTGATGGAAGATTTTGGTCATGCTTTGGAATATGTTCTTGAGATATGTCCTCTAACTCACAAGGTGATGTAGAGACATTTTTGATATGATCATTGGTCGATGGATCATAGATGGGATCAAATACTTGTAACACATCTTGAAATAGATCACTAAAAAGTGGCTCTTGATGAACGACAATTTGATCAATGGATAGGGTAGACATATCTTCAATGTGCTCATTGATGGATTGATTTTGATCATTGTTTTCAACAATTTTGGTGGAGGGATTGTCAATGTTCTCAAACATAGGATCAAATGATGTTAATGTTTCTTGGATTGGATCATTGTTGGGTATCGTCAGTGAGTTTTGATCGTGATTGAAAAGTGACTCTTGGTGTGTGATGATTTGATCATTGAATGAGATGGGAACATCTTCAATGTGTTCATTGATGGATAGATCTTGATCATTTTTTTCAACAATTTCGGTGGTTATCTGTTGCAAGCTTTGTTGAGCGGGTAAGGCCTGCGTTTGCTGCTGAGCCAACAACGCTTGTTGTTCGTCATGTTGTTTTTGTGCCAACAATGATTTTTGTTCAGCTCTTTGTTGTGCTACTTCTTCTTGGATTGCTTGCAATAGTGCGTAGAATTCTGCTTGCGCTTGCGCTTGTCGGGCTACTTGAGCCGCTTGTGCTTGCTGAGCAACTAGCTATGTAGCTTGTTGGGCTTGGAGTGCCTTTTTGCGGGAAGCTTCTCGAGCGGCTTGCAACATGATGGAGAATGAATTGGTCATGTTGTGTTTTGGCGGTGGTGGTGGTGGAATGGGAATGGTGTTGATTGTTGGGGTTGCTTGGATGGTTTCCATCTGTTTTTGCGATGTTGATGGAAAAATGGGATGATTTGGTATGATGTTTTGATTTGGCATGATAGATTGAAATTGAACATTGTTGTGGTCTGGAATTATACTTCCTTGATTTAGGTAACTTTGATTTTGCATGGTGTTACCTTGACTTGAATCAACATATGGAGTTGCCAATATATTGCTAGGATTTTGAACAACATTAGGGGGATTTGCAAACATGTCGACCCCAAAGTTTCCCAAGTGTGGATTTGAAATGGTCATGTTTGGTAAAGTTGCACTTGGTATGTATGGATTTGGTGGGATGATGTTTGGAAAACTCATGTATTGAGTGTTTGGTTGATAGATTTGCAGATTTGGACTTGGATTTGAATCTATCATTGGGAAAGGTGTTCCAAACTTTGGATTGGGCATACTCACATTCGTTGTACCATTGATGTTTGTATGAGATAATGCTCCCATGTATGCATTGTACAAGCTTTGGAAATCAAATGGTATTGCAAGGCTTGGATAGTTTGGTTGAATCGAATTGTTCATGATGGATGAATCAAATTTATATTCCATGTCCCTCTTGTGTTGAGATCGAGTTTGAACCATAAAATGAAGATCAATTTTCAAGAATGTAAGAGATGAACCTCTAATCCTTTAGATCGGTCTAAACCTTAAGTTCAAAGAAGCGAAGAACTAGGATAATTGAAGGATCAAAGCGATGATGAGGATGAGATAAACGAAAGATGAGTGATATGGATGAATGGAACTCTTAAAGTAACTTTGAAGGAAATGCTAAACTTTTTAGGACTTTGATTGATCGTGATTTGATTGATGGTTTGACTAGATGTGTTAAGTCAAACAAGAGTGATGAATGTAATCGTAAAACTCTAGGAAGTTGTGTTATCCAAGAGTGAACTCCTACAAGATGGTAGTTTGACTAAGTGTGTCAAGTCAAACGAGGTGATGATTTGATAATTTGGCTAGGTGTGTTAAGCCAAAAAAGATGAACTCGTAAACCCTAGGAAGTTGTGTTATCCTAGAGAAAACTCATGTATAAGATGATGGTTTGACTAGGTGTGTTAAGTCAAACAAAGAGGTTTTGATTTCGCCTAAAAGTTTAGTATAAAAGATGTTTACAAAGTTTCCAAGAGGTGTTGGTGAGGTGATTTTGACTGATTTTGATGGTTGAAAGATGGATGAAACTGATTGAATTTGATCCTAGACTTGACCTAGAATAACACTTCTTCTTACAAGACCTCGGTGTTGAAGAACACGCTATATTTCCTATGAGAGGAAAGTAAACCTTTCAACTAATTCAGGATCTCAAGACGTTCCTCACTAGCTTTCACACTAAGCTTTTTGAACTTCGGTTTTGGGAGTTTGATCTTGCGAGAAATCATGTTAGAAAACACATGTGTAATCAAATTTGTCTTTTTCTCTTGTTTAGATTCAGTTCTTTTTACCACAAACACTTTCTTGATTATGTTTTTCAAACTAAATGTCCAATATCCTAATTTCCCTTTATCCCACAAAGTGTGTTATGTAGAAATCAAGGAGATCAAGACAAAGGTTATCTATTGTTGACTTCAGTAAGCAAATTAAGATGAAATCCAAATGCTTAGAAGCCCCTAAGGATGAAATCCCTAGGGCAAGCATGAACACTTGAATTCGTCAAAGGTATTTTCTTTCCTAAAGGGTTTGAAATTCTGATGACTTGTTGAATGTTTGTTTTCCACTGTTTCGGATTCAAGCAATGTGTTTTGATTCCAAGCACTTTTTACAACCCTAGGATGATGAGACAATACCTTGTTGGGTTCCCACTTGGATAAATCCAGCTGCGCATATCTTGTGCGAATGGCTAAATGCTTGACCACACTGGCTCCCCTCCACGGCACTCACTTATTCGGGTCAGCCAAGCATTAGTACCCATGAATCTCCCATGGCATACTTTCCATTTCCACAACAAGACCGCATGTTACGTGGGGCGGCTTCAAAGAACATGACCTTTTGCACCAACAAGATAGATAAGGTTTTGGCCAATTTCTAAACAAGGGGTTCTAATTCGGGCATTCCGTTGTGGGGGATTATCCAACATCGGCGAGAGTCCATTGCTGTCCATCTCGTCAGAATAATCCTCGTGATATTGGCCTTTGTTCCAATATCCACACTTATATCCCGGGTGGAAGTCGCTTGGCTTTAGCGTGTTCCCGGTTGGGTCGTTCCCTTGGGTGATTACTTTTTCCCACAAGGCAGGCCCTCTAAGTTAAAAAAAAGTGAGCTAACATATTCCGTCATTCACACAACCTTCGTTGAAAAACAAAGGGGAGAACCTCCACAATATATCGTGCTCACACTCGCATGATTTGTTCAATTTTTAGATCCCAAATTGAAGTGTGGAGGCAATCTTTTTGACAACTTAATATCATAAAAAAGACTTTTGATTCTCAAGGTCGCCGTGAGGCGCGAGAGAAGCGCATACGTCTTTTTGATGATATTACTTTGTGAAGAAGATTGCAAAATATGACAAACATTTGTTCATTTTAAGTCCAAAAAGCAATGATGAATTCGTTTTAAAAGCACCAATTGAAATGTAAAGTTTGCCTTGTTCAATTTTAAGTCCAAATTGAAGTCTAGTGAGTGTTTCAAAGGTTCATTTTTATCCCAATTTGAGAAAGAAAACCAACCACTGATTAATTTTAGATCCAAATTTGAAAGGTGATTTAGTTTAAAAATAGAAAAAAAGGGTAGTAAATGGAATCTCCAAGATTTAAAACAAGCATTAAAAAATGCTTTTTTTTTTTTTCAAGTCTCGATTTCAAAAAGGAAGCTTCCAAATTCACTCTATTCGCCTCCGTTTTTCATTTGATTCCAATGTCAACCCTGGCCTTTTGTTTAATTTGGATGCTCTAAGCATTTAAAAATGCTTTGTGATTTTCAAGTTTAGTGCTCAATTTTCTAACTCCAATATCGCCTTGCTTTTGCCTGATTCCAATGCTTCACTCCAATGCCAACCTACAAACAATACAAAGTTATATAAAAAAAAAAAAAATTATGATTTTCATGGAAGCAATGATAATGAATACAATTTAAAACCAATTAAATTCTCAAACTTGTCAAAATGATAAAATGATCTTGTGACAAATAAAGATTTTTAATACAACCGTCCTTTGAATTTGATAGGTAGTGTTTAAATTTCAGCCCACAATAGAACTTGTTTGTATATCGCGCATCCACCAGTTTGCAGTAACCTGACAATAGGAATCACATCTGAGATGAATATTTGCTACACCCAAAATTGCCTTAATGAGGTTTGCAACTTTGGAGATTATTTTGGCACAAAGTTCTTTGTCACCAAATCTGCATTTATTAAGTTATGCATGTCGCCCCTTGATGATTTTGACATCTTAATGTGGGAGAAGCCTGCCTACAAGGAATGACCATACCATTGACTAAAATAAAGACAACACTCTCTCTCTCCCTGCGCGTAGTTACAAATAGAAAATGATTGATAGCTTTCAATATTATATTGTTTCTTCCTATGGAGATCAGAGGAAATACGCAAAAAAAATAGCAACATTCATTAGCAATCTTTATTTAGATCCTCCATGATTGTCAAGTAGTCTTTGTTCACCGACAATCAGCTATGACAACACTATTCCAGCTACCAAGAGTTTAGTACAATAGAGCTTGTGTGAGTAAAGCAATGGCAATAAAGGGGAAGTTGGTCTTAACTCAAATGAAATCATGGAAAATCTGATGCACAGGTGAGAGAGTGAATTAATATCATCAATAAATCTGATAGAGTAGTCATTGTCAAGCAGTAAAATTAATAAAGTAAGACAAACTGCATTCTAGCGCCTCCTTTGTAATTGTGATAGAAAATCATGATCTGATTTTGTGAGGAGACCTACCACCAACTGCTCAAAGGACGCTGCCTAGGGGAGATACAATCAAAATAGCAATTTAAACAACACTAACACTAGCCTGCTGACACGCAGAAGGAGATTAAAGTTTTGACAGAGGTAATGCCTCATACTATATAGGTTGGTGCATAGCCAATAATCATGGCATTCGATGAGATCACTGCTCTTTGAGACTTTTGTCATAGACAAAGCTAAACGCGTAGACTGCTTGGCTGTGAACAGTTGGCTATAATAGATAGGTATGCGACTGGGTAAGCATAGACCAAGCACGTGAATTGCTTAGACAAAACTGGTAGAGACAAGGTAGGTGAACTTTTTGACATGAGGCAAACATGGTTGGCAGGTTGGCAGGTATATGCTAAGAAGTCAAGGTGTATCCTTTATGCGCGTTAGGGAGACAGTCAACATGATAGAAAGGAAGTTAATACTGAGTAAAGACCGCCATAATAGAATGGAGACTTGATGGTGGAGTGGTAGAAGTTGTCAAACGGTGATGCAGAATTTGGTAGGGTGCGTGGGATACCTGCAATCTGTAACAGGGAAACCGCCGACAAACTGCTGCATGGGAGTGAAGGCGTGGTGTTGGTGTGGAGCAGGGAAACCACTAGCAAACTATTGTGCGGGGATGAAGGTGTGCTGTTGGTGTGGAGCAAGAAAAATTGCCAGCAAACTGCTGTGCGGGGGTGAAGGCGTGGTGTTGGTGTGGAGCAGGAAAACCACCAGCAAATTGTTGTGCGGGGGTGAAGGCGTGGTGTTGGTGTGGAGCAGGAAAACCACCAGCAAACTGCTGCATGGGGGTGAAGGCGTTAATGACGCATAGAACAAGTCTCAGTGTTATCAAATGTCATATGGGTATATAGTGGATAAAATCTAGCCCGCATACTCCTCCCTAGTATATGTGTATACAACACACATAAGCATGGACAAATCCTATGAACTATTTGACAGAATGCATAAAAGAATAGATAATCCTGTAGCTAAGGTCTTTACAGAGGACTTGGAATTACTGAATTTTGAGGAGCTCCTGCTCATCGAAATCGGGTATCCTGGCAGGTACCATGTTCACAGCAGGAGTGATATGGGATGGGCGAGAATATGGTGAACAGCTTCATTCTTATCATAGATTTTAGCACCGATTTGTGGAGAGTCCAGCTTAACAACAACACATTATGATGATTTGTTTTTTTTTTTTTTTCTAATTGGATTATAGCATCACTATGCGAGAAAACATCAAAATGTGAGCTGCAGTTAGTCTACACCATTAAAGAAAATTGAACATGCCAGAACTGAACTCAACTGTCTTTGTAATGACTACGAACGCCATACCTGTTTCATTTAACTAAAATAATAGCACTATCAACAGTTAATAGACCATACAAAATATAAATAGCTCACAAATAGTCAGAACCATGAAAGAACCATATATTCAATATTTGCCCACCATTGATCAATTTATGCTTAAAATCCAGCAAGCATGAAATGTATACATATTAGAGAAATTTTCAAACCGCCCCTCCTTCTAGCACCAATTGTGGGACGATAAAATCTGCAAAATGGTTAGTAACATGGTTAGTAACATGATAAAAACAAAATAACAGAAATCACATCCTTATGAGATATTATTTCATAATTCATTGTAACTAAACATGAACAAAAACATGTAAGATATGAAATAAAACTATCCCATATTGGATTGGTGCTCTTTGAGTATGTGAAAGAGCCCTTTCCCAATCCTTGATAAGCTAGGTGAAATAGACAATGAGATGCTTGAACTCAAGTTGCCTATAGTGCAAGTGCTTTCAAATGTGGCTGTTGTTGTTGTTTGAAGGAGAGAAGCCTTCAACTTATAGTTGAGCTTGAAGAGAGGAGAGGCCAAATTGATGAATGTGGGATCATTCATGGGCCAATGACAAGATGCCACTTGTCAAGGTATGAGAGGGTGAGGAATGTGCAAGTTTTGGCAAATGTGCCAATTTCAAATTTGAATTTGAATGACTTGACAATAAATGCTATGTTGACTTGTGCAAATAGCATTTAAAACCTTGTTGGAAGGGACAAGTCCCTTTTGGGGGGAAGATTCAAAATGGAAGAATATTCCATTTTGATGCCCATTTTGAATGTAATTAGAGGAATTATAAATCAAATAAATGATTTATTGGTGCAAGTGGGTGGGTTAGTTAGGAGTTTGGATTTTGACTCTAGTTGAGTCAAAAGCTGGAGAATGGTAATCATGATTAGAAGTTAATTAATTTAGATTAATTAACTTAGGAGATTTTAGGGATTTGACATTTGATTAAATCAGTTTGATTTATTAAATCAAATGAGAAGAACATAAGGATTAAATAATTTGATTTATTTAATGAACCTTAGTAAATTAATCAATAAATTTTTTTAATTGATTAATAGCAGAATTTGATATTAGTTAGAGCGAGATGTACGATGTCAATTTTGCATGTCTACAGTATCTCTCTATGTTTCAAGGAATTCAATAACATTTCCCTTTTTATATATTTCTACGTATATTTCCCTTTTTGTCAATGTTTCAAGGAATTCAATACCATTTCCCTTTTTTTAGGTCCCCTAGATATATATTGTTTGTTATTGTAATTTTATGTTTAATGTGGGTTGATAGTCATCTATCAGTTTCTTGTGGTGCTCATGTGGTTTTCTAGTAAGGTGATCCCACAAAGTTGGTTTACAATTTCTAGGAGATTCTGATTTTTTTTGAAATCACATATTTTTAGAAAATATAATGATTTAAGCCTTTAAAACTTCCATTTTAATGATTTAAATTGAAGAGGGTTTGATCAAACCAACTTAGATCAAACCCCCTTGGATAGAACCCCAATAGTTGTAAACCATACCTAAAATGGAGTCTCCTTTACACCTATCCAAATGTTGATAACAAATCACCTTTGATTTACCTTTTGGGGGATCAAATGAATTCATTTAAAATTTATTTCAAATGATCATGGTAGTCCTCAGAACGAGCTATCCAACAAATATAATTTTAATATGTTTTGGTTTTATTATGTATGTGTTTTTCTAGTTTTATTAAACTTAGGTTTTTCACCAAATATCAAGATCTATGTTTAGCACATGTGGAAAAATAGTAGATTATCAAAATTAAAATTTAAAAATATGTTTGAAGACTGGGTATTGATATTCTTGATCCATTAAAAAATAAATTGAATTTTGATATATACAAAAAATGTTATGTTGTATATAGTCCGCCTATGTTTCAATTGTAATTGGTTTGACTTTGAAACTTGATTAAGGAAAAATATCTAATAAAACACTATGAAACCAATTAAATTGCTAGATATCATAGTAACAAATCTAAATTCAAAAAAATTAGAACTTTATCCTTCATACAAAAAATGTTATGTTGTATATGGTGAGCATCACTCCTTAAAAATGATGTTTTTTTTTTTAAAGCTAGTTTTCGAAGGAGATGGAAAAATAAGGGAAATTTGATTCCAATTTTTTTGAAAAAAATATATTTAGAATTTATAGATAAAATGTCACAAATCACTAGTTTTCATCATCTTCAAATTCCTGACAGTTTAGCCGCTATAGGAGCCCGAAAGTGAAGATTTAGTTAAAAAAAATTAGTTCAATGTCCAGTTTGCCCAAAAATTGTAAACCAATATTGTGGGATCACCCAATCTTTCTTTTATAATTTCGCTGATTGTCGATAATATTTAGTGCCAAATAATGTAGTTTGAATTTAGAGTTGACAAGGTAACTATTACATAGATTGCTTGTCCTCAATTGATATCTTTCATAATATTTTTTCTCCATTGTTTGGTTGAAGATCCCTGTGACAAATTGTTCATTGTGATGGATTACCTCTTGTAGATTCTAAAATTTTGTAGACTCCTATGACTACAAACATGGAATTGATCTGTACCTTTGGACTTCTTTCAATTTTTTGCATTTGTGTATGCTTTTGTACCTCTAGTAAGGTTCCACTTAATGTGGGTTTTTGGTCATCTCAAGTATTTACCTATCAGTCTTGAGTGTTTTTGTAACAACTATTTTATGATTTCTCTATTTTTCTATAATATTTAGTGCTAGACAAGGTAGCTCCAATTTTGAATTGACAAGCCAACTGTTACATAGATTGCTTGTGTTCGATCAATATGTTTCATGATAGTTTTTTCCCGACTTGCCCATAATGCATTGTTCATTATTGTATTTAACATGTTCTATTCTCTATGTTTCAATATGTTTTTTTTGGCATGACATTTTCTAAGTTCTTTTTTTTGCTTCCTACCACGTCACCATACAACAACACCAACATGCATTAACCCTTGTGCGAGTAAACACTTTCCATTCAATGTTATTTTTTACCTTTTCCCTATACATATGCTTTTATACTTTGTCATAGCACAACATTGAACACTGCATTTACTTCCTCCCGTGTCACCGTACAACAATGCCAACATGCATAAACCCTTGTGTGAGCAACCACTTCCGATTTATAACTCCAGGAATGAGATTGATGTGCATAGGCTTTATGAAACAATTGATGTGATTAAGGAGTAGGGTGTCAAGAGTGCGCAATGTCTCATGAAGCCTTTGTGAATCAAGCTCATGGCATGTAATTGATAAACAGGAAACTATTTTTCCTTGGTGAGCATGCTATTTTTGTAGATAGAGATCTAGGTAATTGTAATTATGGGTTATGCAATTCATTGGTCAAATATTTGTGTACCACATATTGCACTTGAGATTGTGAAGATGAAGAAAGGGAGGAGCTATTTTTCCTTACAGAGCATGCAAGTAGATGCTATGAAATTTGTGGTGTTTGTCATGACTTTATAATTCATGGTATTTTCAAAAAAATTACAAGTCATGCTATTCGCTATAGATTTATAGCACTTTTGACTGCATACTCTGCAGGGGAAGAGTGCTTTGGTTTGTGTGCATCAAACATTCCCACATGAAGATTATGTGCATTACATTGCCCATGTTGTCCGGCCATCCCGTTGTTATTGTGCATCGAGGCAAGGGGAGATAAATGCAATATTCAATATTTCAGTTTGAGGATGTCTATTGTTTTGGCTGTGTAGTGAAAATGACCCACTGTGAGGTTGGTGTGATAGAAAACTATTGAAAAATGGTACCATGCACCTTTGTTAAATAGAAAATTGGAGGGAGCTATGAGTGTTGTGCTCCACAACCTACTATTAGAGTAATAAGTTATTTCACTTAATTAATTTAATCATATTGGTTAATTAATTAAGCCACTTATCACTTTATTTTTACTTAAGCTAAACTTAGGCACATTAATAATTAATTATTTATTAATTATTAAGTGTGCACGTGCTAGGGTTTCCTTTTAGGGTTTGATCTCCTTTTTGCAGGATTCATCTCATTGTAATTATTCATTCTCTTAAATAATTTTTCCACTTGAGGCTTGCAAAGAATCTTTGTTGTTCTGGAGCATCTTTCTTTCTTTGTGACAGGTTATTGCTTGCGAGTGTTCACTAGGATTTGTGAGGTTGGTTTATCAACTTCTACATGGTATCAGAGCTTCAGATCTGCCACTTCCTATTCATTGTTTGAGAGATCCTATCCTAAAAGTGACAATTTTGTGCATTTTGAGTCAATTTGGACCTCCCCATTGTGTTTGGAATGCTCGATTTAGTTAAGATTGACCTTTGTTTCGTCAAATTTGGCTTCATGGCATCAGATCTGTGAGGGTTTGAAGATTTTTGAGAGATTCCTAATCCAAAGAATACTTTCAATTTTGGAGCATTTTGAGCCCAAAAGGACCTCACCATCACATTCAGGGTGCCCAAAAACCCCAAAATTGACTATCAAATTGTCGAAATCGGGCATAGTGACTTCAAGAGGAAAAATAAAATTATTTCTGGGTCGTATGACCTGGTACAACACGCAATCTGAGAAAATAAAATAAAAAATACAGTGGTAATGGCTATTGTCATCAGTTAACCACAAGCGTTTAACTGCTAGTAGTTAATGCTAGTGGCTAGACGAACCACCAGGCTTAACCCTCAAACCTTTTGGAGTAGTTTTTGGTATGTTGGCCATAAATTTTGTAAACGAACTCAGTTTTTCAAAAAAACAAAATCGTTGGAAAGCTAGTTTTGGGAACTATCCAATGTTTTAGGTTTAATTTTCTAGTTTTGCATTTTTGAGGCCTTTTTTTTAGTCAAAGTCTGAAGATTGTTTTGTACTCCAAGGGGCGTAAATTTTGCGTCTGGACTCCTTTTTGCGCAAATGAATAGGCATTGAAAAGCTAGTTCAGTGACCTATATAGTGATTAGACTTATTTTCCCAAATTTTGTCTCAGGTATATTTTATTCAGATTTTTGTGTTTTCACATTTTGCTTAATTACTTGGATGTTTTAGCACTTGGGAACCTCTTTTTTGCGTCATTTGGTTCTATTTCATTTGATCTACATGCAATAAGGTCATTTTTCTCATATTTTTTAATTTGAAGAGTTATCATGTGTTTTTCTACTCACCCTTCAGTTGTAAGCCTGGAACGAGGTAATTATGAGTCATGGGGAAAGGGCATACTTACACATTGTAGGTGGATAAATATTTTTCCTTATTTGTATGATCTCATACCTGTACAAACAACACCAAGGGGAAAATTAGCTTGGGATATCATTAGAGATCACATAGTAGGACTTATATTGTCTAGTGTTGATAATGACACTGTGTGGGATATATCGGACATTGATTGTCCCCACCCACTTTGGACACGTCTTTGGGAGATCTATGTAGACCCTAATCTTTCTCCATTCCCAAAGGATCCTATTTCAGATTATCTCTTACCCGTTTCTTGGAGAGAATATACCCTTTGATCATGATACTTTAGAGGAGCTTAAGTATTTAGACATTCTTGCATGTTCTGATAGATCATAGGCTTGTCTCATAATTTCTACTCTTCAGACTGAGATTACACATGTATCATCCATTGTTCCTGATGACATCACTATCGCCACATTGGCCCCTATGGATTCATTTTAGCATCATGACCATCTTGGTCATTCATTATCTGCTACATCATGGGATTCTTATCTTGCAGACACATTCTTGTTTGTTGAGCCTCATACTGTGGATGTTGAGGATTATTCTGAGGACATACATCTCCTCTACCTTGATAGGTAGTTTATCACTGTACACCCACCATTAAATTTTACTCCAAATTCAATATCATTGAGACTTCAATTTTATTAAATCAGACAATTAAAGAACACTTTCTGGTTTGTGAAGGTATACTTTGTGTTCAGAAATTAGCTACAAAGCAGATGACTTCCTCTCAGAATCTTGATCATTTTTGGAAATCTTGATGATATCTGTCTAAGAATGCTTGACATTGTGAACTTCACATCCAAAAAAACAATATGCCCTATAAATGTCAATTTACATATTGTTTTTTAACTTTATGAACAAAATAGTTAGCTTTCATAAGGTATGTTATAACTAGCTTATGAATCAATACACAAAAGATATATTGTTTACAATTTGTTTAACTGTATTTCATTCAGGCAATGTATAGTTGTTATCAACCCAAAAATATTATAGAAATCTCAAGTACCGAGAGTTCCCCAATTCTCTCCACCAATTCATCTCCATTGGCAAATTTGAATGGCATTCCTATAGGTCCCATACACGATTTTGCAAGTAACATTAGAGTTAGTTTTAAAGACATGATACAAAAGGTACAAAGCATTGTTGCAAATGTTCAAAGTGTGAAGGAGTATGACATTCAATCAATGGAAATATCATTAAATGAATTCCACTCAACTTGTGAGAAGTTGACCTACTTCTACACTTTCGATGACTACTATTCACAAGGTGGTTCTTTCTACATTAAAATAACATTTTATAACTACTTTAATGGTGTTTAGTATGCTTTTTCTATGTAAATATCATGAAACATATTGATACAAGACATATAACATGTTCCATCCAAACAAAATAACACATACACAGAGCAAAAAAAATTGAAACCGGTGCAAAGGTACTGGTGAATGTCATGTTTGTACTTTATACCAATCTACAAAATTTCAAAATTTTGAAACTTCAAAATAGTAGTTCTTTTACAATTTCTCATTTTTGTCTACAATATTCAGTGCCAAATAATATAGCTTCAATTTTGAATTGACAAGCCACCTATTCAATAGATTGCTTGTGTTGTATCAATATCCACTTGTCCATAACAAAATATTCATTTATTTTAGTTCACCTCTTCTATTCTACATGTTCTTAAGTTCTATTTATTGTGTCTTTTCCTTTTTAATGTTCACTATGGGATGCTAAGACTTTTGTTTTGCAAATACAAACACAATATATTACCTATGTTTGCATATATATTAGTACATACATTGAGCTTGTCCCACTCTCTGCACAAGGTATACCTCATCTTGTTTATGTGATCTCTTCTATTGTAGATAAATTACATATTAGTTGTTATAAACTATACAACTAGTTATATTTCTTAATTTACATATTATCTACAAATTACACATGTTCACTACATTAAACTTCAAATTCTCATTGTGACTAACTATATTTGAGTGAAACCATTTTAGATTGCAAACATTCTCAACTATAATTGTACACCTCCACAATACTAAATAGCTTTGTGATCACATGTTTAGCATGGCATACAAGCTGCAACTGCATTCTATTTATATAGAAGGTAAGAATGTATGTTCTTTATTCCATGTCTTATCTCATGACTACATGTCAAATTCTTTGTCATAAATGATACAACTATATATTTTTTTAAATGTATAATACTGATTTCAAATAAAGAAAATTCTTAGGTTAATGATATGAGATTTCCATAATCTATAATGCTTAAGATTTTTTATTTCTAGATATTTTATTGTGTTTCTATTTTTCAATGAAAAACTCAAACACAATAAAATATCAAAAAGCAACAAACTTAGGTGCCCAAACATTGGATTCACCATTGATGTAACAACCCTCTATTTTTCTTTTTGGATTGGATAGTGTGTCCTTGTTTTGCTTTGATTTATGTTTTTGCATATTCAGATACTTTATCTTGTGTGTGTATTTGATCGCTATTTATAGAGCGATGAACTATTTTATGTGATGTGATGTGGTTTATCTGATGCTTTACTTTACATGCTTTAATGATGTAATGATGTTAGTAGATATAACATGTGATTTTATATGAGATTATTGAGTAAGATGTAAATGTCAATTTTTATGAGTGTATTGGTGAAGGGGATGGGTTCGCATCACTCGCTCGTGAGCACCCTGTGATTCCGTGATTTCCTCTTCATGGTGTGTATTTTATGTTGTTTATATTATATGATGTTGGTTACAATGGTTTCAGGTTTGCAGGTACATGACATCAACTCCACCTAGTTTCATAGGTCTGAGTGTGTCGATCCAATGGTTAAGTTGAACAGGAGATAGTAGATAGGTAACTTGTGTCAAGTCTACACCCTATCCATAGTGTGTCGTGAGTCGTGTGTGTCGAGTCGTTGATTGCCATGTTTTAATGTTATTTAATTTTGAAGGGATTCTTGATTTGGAATTAAATATTTAGAATTATTGCATTAAATTATGTTGATAGTTATTTAATTAAAATTATACATTGTTGATAGAAGTCATTCTTTAAATTAATTAATTAGATTTAATTTATTTACTTAATTAAACTTAATCCATGGGGTTTAATTTAATTTATTATATAATTAAATTAATTAATTAAATGTGATGTTAAGAAAATTAAATGAAGGAAAATAATTTAATTCATTTTGGAATTTTATTTCAATTAGTGGGAATTAAATTGGTATTTGGGAAATTAGTTTCAAATTTTGGTGTTAATTTATTATTTGGAATTTTAAAATTAAATAATATTAGATTTGGTTGTTGAAGATATTTTCAATTGTTCCAGCATGTGTAAGTTTAATTAATTAGAAGAGTTTGTTGCAAAATCATTCACTGAGAGAATTTTGGAGAGGAAAAGCTTCTTTAGGTGTGAGAGGATATTTCTGGAAAAAATTACAGCGAGGATTGTTCGAAGAAATATTTGGCTGTAGATTTACATTGGAGAATTCCGGTGAATTTTGTTGTGGTTGTGGATTGTTTTCTTGATTGAAATCACTCTACTGTTGAAGAGAAGCTGTGGAAGCTTTGGAGAAGGCTTTGCATCAAATTTTCATTTCTTGAAGCTTCTTGACTCAGGTTTTCTTATGTGGTTTTTGTATTGTTCTTTGTTTTCTTTCAAATTATAGTGATTAAAGAATTGGTTGTTAAATCTGTTTTAGAAAAGAATTTTTTATTAGAAGAAAGAAAATAAATAAATAAATTTAAAGCTTCTGTTGTTTCCTATGAAATTTCTTTAGGGAAATTATGAAATCTCTGTGGGATTTAGTTTATTTGAGGAAATTGTTAGTTTCGTTATTAAATCAAACTTATGGGTAAAACAACACATTAGATTTGTTTTAGAAGATTTAATTCAATGTAGAAATGAATTTATTTTTAAAACCATTGTAAAAATTGTGGTGGAAAAATCTAGAGGCTTTGAAAGCTTATGGATCTAACCTAGATTCCTCTTAGTTTTCTTGTTCTTTTATTGTCTATGAATTTGAGAAAAATTGATTAAAAGATTTAGTTTTGAACCTTTGTGAAATTTGGATTGTTCTTTGGAAAATTGCATAATTTCACCTGTAGGTGAATATTTTCATAAAATTTCCCCAATTTATTTATTATGATAAATCCGCTTATATATATATACAGTTTTTATTTTAATAAAATATTTGAGTAAATTTTATTTTCGTTGTCGTACAACCGACAAATTCAGTGGAAATAAAGTTGTGAATTCGTACAAAAAGGAAGAAGCAAATTTTTCATTCGTTGTTTGTTGTAGTGTGTATTTTGGTGGGGTGCAATGCAACCCCCACCGCTGCTTTCCCCACACTAAGGAGAGTGTTGTTGTCTCAAGGACAACGACCTCCACTAAGTGGAGGGAGCGTTGCCTTGAGGCAGTCCAAACCCCTTTGGGAGGTTACAGGCAGTGTAAGGTGGGGCGGGGGTTTGGTTGTGGCCGACCCCTCCCCAAGCATACAGTTCTATTTTTTTTTTAATTATATTTATCAGCACCCAAATCAACGGTGTCGACCAGAACACAAGGAATAAAGGAGATTTATAATGGTTAAATGAAATATATATGATAGATATATATTGTATATATATATAGTATATATATGTCATTTTTTTCATATATTAAATTTTGGGATTAAAATAATTTGATAATTTGTAATAAATGTTATTATATATTCAATATATATATTTATAGTTGAAATATATAATTAAATATATAAAAATATATGTGATGTTACATTGCAGGAATGTTTATATTTGAATGTTTAATTATTGGATGTGAATAATTGGGTGTATAGATAGAGTAAACTATAAGATGAAATGGACATTGTGTTAAGTTGGAAAATGAAAAGATTTACTTGCATGGATTTAAGTTGTTTTAAAAGTAAATTAAGGAATTAATTATATGGAATAAGCAATTTTTTATTTTAATTTATTTATTTTCTATTAGAGCAATTAAATTATTGTGATTGGAATATGAAAGAGATATGGATTTAGAATATCCAAAATAGTAATTTCCTCGTGATTGCCTTAAATGTTTTATTTTCTTCGTATTTCGTAAAGGGATGTAAGTTTAAATTGTGTAAGAATTCCTATAATGGAAATGGATAAAGGGTTATATGATAATTTGAATTAACCCAGTTATTGTGTCTTTGATTTTGTCAACATTACCTATTGAATGAGTATGGATTTAAGAAATCCAAATATTAGATTTGATTAATGAGTTGAATGCTTTTTGTAGCTTTTTCTTCAAGTTGTGTTTTGGGAAATGGGGTTAAGTGTTAGTCCAAATTGTAATTCTTCCAGAGGATTCTAGAGTATGAAGGTTGTAGAATCATTATGTCAACCAGATGTTTTTTCCCTTGGGTAGTGCATGCTGTCTTTTCAGTATTTACCCAGTTTCGACGAACGGGGATGTTTTGTGCCTCCTTTGGAAGGAGTGGACTATGTGTTTTGTTCCCTCCAATTATTGGAATGAGTTCTTTAACTTGTTTCCTCCTTGAGTTGGAGTGGTTATGATACCTAGGTTGTATGCACTTGTGATTCGCTTGGTGATTAGATTGTTTGTGTGTTGTCAAATAGAAGAGTGGCATCCATTAGGGGCCAGAGCCCGTAAGAGGTAAGATTGGGTAACCTTTGGAAGTAATTTTAATCAAGTGATAACTAAATATTGTACTAAAATTTGGGGAGTACTTCACACTAAAAAGATAAGTTTTAGCCTCACTCATAGTCGCAAGTTCTTGTTTAGGCTTGGAGTGAGTGGGAAGGCCTAAAATGGAAAGGTCATCTATCTTGTCAGTGTGAGAGGTATTTGATTTTACATTAGTAAGTATGAGGGCCGAGGGACAGTAGAGGTCACCAACAATACCGGAGTCTATGAAGATCCGCTGAGGGTAACTCATTATGAGTTGTGTGATAACACTCTGTCTAGGACAATAGTTGGTATTTATTTTATGTATGGTTCTCTGAACATACTTGATCTATTATATGTCTGGAAGAAATGTGACATATGTCAGTGATGTGAGAGTTGTACTTGTGTTGTACTTGTGTTTGGTTCTATAGGTAAGAGTTTGCCTATGGTTAGTGGTTGTAGATATTTGTCCATGTTACTTAGTTACTATCTCCTAGCATGGGGGGTGGGCCTTCGGGTAC
>CM021102.1:827030829-827126789 GCA_007115665.2 Sequoiadendron giganteum
CATACCTGTTTCATTTAACTAAAATAATAGCACTATCAACAGTTAATAGACCATACAGAATATAAATAGCTCAAAAATAGTCAGAACCATGAAAGAACCATATATTCACTATTTTCCCACCATTGATCAATTTATGCTTAAAATCCAGCAAGCATGAAATGTATACATATTAGAGAAATTTTCAAACCGGCCCTCCTTCTAGCGCCAATTGTGGGACGATAAAATCTGCAAAATGGTTAGTAACATGGTTAGTAACATGATAAAAACAAAATAACAGAAATCACATCCTTATGAGATATTATTTCATAATTCATTGTAACTAAACATGAACAAAAACATGTAAGATATGAAATAAAACTATCCCATATTGGATTGGTGCTCTTTGAGTATGTGAAAGAGCCCTTTCCCAATCCTTGATAAGCTAGGTGAAATAGACAATGAGATGCTTGAACTCAAGTTGCCTATAGTGCAAGTGCTTTCAAATGTGGCTGTTGTTGTTGTTTGAAGGAGAGAAGCCTTCAACTTATAGTTGAGCTTGAAGAGAGGAGAGGCCAAATTGATGAATGTGGGATCATTCATGGGCCAATGACAAGATGCCACTTGTCAAGGTATGAGAGGGTGAGGAATGTGCAAGTTTTGGCAAATGTGCCAATTTCAAATTTGAATTTGAATGACTTGACATGTTTTGGGGGGATGAAAGGTGTAATAAATGCTATGTTGACTTGTCCAAATAGCATTTAAAACCTTGTTGGAAGGGACAAGTCCCTTTTGGGGGGAAGATTCAAAATGGAAGAATATTCCATTATGATGCCATTTTGAATGTAATTAGAGGAATTATAAATCAAATAAATGATTTATTGGTGCAAGTGGGTGGGTTAGTTAGGAGTTTGGATTTTGACTCTAGTTGAGTCAAAAGCTGGAGAATGGTAATCATGATTAGAAGTTAATTAATTTAGATTAATTAACTTAGGAGATTCTAGGGATTTGACATTTGATTAAATCAGTTTGATTTATTAAATCAAATGAGAAGAACATAAGGATTAAATAATTTGATTTATTTAATGAACCTTAGTAAATTAATCAATAAATTTCTTTAATTGATTAATAGCAGAATTTGATATTAGTTAGAGCGAGATGTACGATGTCAGTTTTGCATGTCTACAGTATCTCTCTATGTTTCAAGGAATTCAATAACATTTCCCTTTTTATATATTTCTACGTATATTTCCCTTTTTGTCAATGTTTCAAGGAATTCAATACCATTTCCCTTTTTTTAGGTCCCCTAGATATATATTATTTGTTATTGTAATTTTATGTTTAATGTGGGTTGATAGTCATCTATCAGTTTCTTGTAGTGCTCATGTGGTTTTCTAGTAAGGTGATCCCACAAAGTTGGTTTACAATTTCTAGGAGATTCTGATTTTTTCTGAAATCACATATTTTTAGAAAATATAATGATTTAAGCCTTTAAAAGTTCCATTTTAATGATTTAAATTGAAGAGGGTTTGATCAAACCAACTTAGATCAAACCCCCTTGGATAGAACCCCAATAGTTGTAAACCATACCTAAAATGGTGTCTCCTTTACACCTATCCAAATGTTGATAACAAATCACCTTTGATTTACCTTTTGGGGGATCGAATAAATTCATTTAAAATTTATTTCAAATGATCATGGTAGTCCTTAGAACGAGCTATCCAACAAATATAATTTTAATATGTTTTGGTTTTATTATGTATGTGTTTTTCTAGTTTTATTAAACTTAGGTTTTTCACCAAAAATCAAGATCTATGTTTAGCACATGTGGAAAAATAGTAGATTATCAAAATTAAAATTTAAAAATATGTTTGAAGACTGGGTATTGATATTCTTGATCCATTAAAAAATAAAATGAATTTTGATATATACAAAAAACATTATGTTGTATATAGTCCGCCTATGTTTCAATTGTAATTGGGTTGACTTTAAAACTTGATTAAGGAAAAATATCTAATAAAACACTATGAAACCAAATTAAATTGCTAGATATCATAGTAACAAATCTAAATTCAAAAAAATTAGAACTTTATCCTTCATACAAAAAATGTTATGTTGTATATGGTGAGCATCACTCCTTAAAAATGATGTTTTTTTTTTAAAAGCTAGTTTTCGAAGGAGATGGAAAAATAAGGGAAATTTGATTCCAATTTTTTTGAAAAAAATATATTTAGAATTTATAGATAAAATGTCACAAATCACTAGTTTTCATCATCTTCAAATTCCTGACAGTTTAGCCGCTATAGGAGCCCGAAAGTGAAGATTTAGTTAAAAAAAATTAGTTCAATGTCCAATTTGCCCAAAAATTGTAAACCAATATTGTGGGATCACCCAATCTTTCTTTTATAATTTCACTGATTGTCGATAATATTTAGTGCCAAATAATGTAGTTTGAATTTAGAGTTGACAAGGTAACTATTACATAGATTGCTTGTCCTCAATTGATATCTTTCATAATATTTTTTCTCCATTGTTTGGTTGAAGATCCCTGTGACAAATTGTTCATTGTGATGGATTACCTCTTGTAGATTCTAAAATTTTGTAGACTCCTATGACTACAAACATGGAATTGATCTGTACCTTTGGACTTCTTTCAATTTTCTGCATTTGTGTATGCTTTTGTACCTCTAGTAAGGTTCCACTTAATGTGGGGTTTTGGTCATCTCAAGTATTTACCTATCAGTCTTGAGTGTTTTTGTAACAACTGTTTTATGATTTCTCTATTTTTCTATAATATTTAGTGCTAGACAAGGTAGCTCCAATTTTGAATTGACAAGCCAACTATTACATAGATTGCTTGTGTTCGATCAATATGTTTCATGATAGTTTTTTCCCGACTTGCCCATAATGCATTGTTCATTATTGTATTTAACATGTTCTCTTCTCTATGTTTCAATATGTTTTTTTTGGCATGACATTTTCTAAGTTCTTTTTTTTGCTTCCTACCACGTCACCATACAACAACACCAACATGCATTAACCCTTGTGCGAGTAAACACTTTCCATTCAATGTTATTTTTTACCTTTTCCCTATACATATGCTTTTATACTTTGTCATAGCACAACATTGAACACCGCATTTACTTCCTCCCGTGTCACCGTACAACAATGCCAACATGCATAAACCCTTGTGTGAGAAACCACTTCCGATTTATAACTCCAGGAATGAGATTGATGTGCATAGGCTTTATGAAACAATTGATGTGATTAAGGAGTAGGGTGTCAAGAGTGCGCAATGTCTCATGAAGCCTTTGTGAATCAAGCTCATGGCATGTAATTGATAAACAGGAAACTATTTTTCCTTGGTGAGCATGCTATTTTTGTAGATAGAGATCTAGGTAATTGTAATTATGGGTTATGCAATTCATTGGTCAAATATTTGTGTACCACATATTGCACTTGAGATTGTGAAGATGAAGAAAGGGAGGAGCTATTTTTCCTTACAGAGCATGCAAGTAGATGCTATGAAATTTGTGGTGTTTGTCATGACTTTATAATTCATGGTATTTTCAAAAAAATTACAAGTCATGCTATTCGCTATAGATTTATAGCACTTTTGACTGCATACTCTGCAGGGGAAGAGTGCTTTGGTTTGTGTGCATCAAACATTCCCACATGAAGATTATGTGCATTACATTGCCCATGTTGTCCAGCCATCCCGTTGTTATTGTGCATCGAGGCAAGGGGAGATAAATGCAATATTCAATATTTCAGTTTGAGGATGTCTATTGTTTTGGCTGTGTAGTGAAAATGACCCACTGTGAGGTCGGTGTGATAGAAAACTATTGAAAAATGGTACCATGCACCTCTGTTAAATAGAAAATTGGAGGGAGCTATGAGTGTTGTGCTCCACAACCTACTGTTAGAGTAATAAGTTATTTCACTTAATTAATTTAATCATATTGGTTAATTAATTAAGCCACTTATCACTTTATTTTTACTTAAGCTAAATTTAGGCACATTAATAATTAATTATTTATTAATTATTAAGTGTGCATGTGCTAGGGTTTTCTTTTAGGGTTTGATCTCCTTTTTGAAGGATTCATCTCATTGTAATTATTCATTCTCTTAAAGAATTTTTCCGCTTGAGGCTTGCAAAGAATCTTTGTTGTTCTGGAGCATCTTTCTTTCTTTGTGACAGGTTATTGCTTGCGAGTGTTCACTAGGATTTGAGAGGTTGGTTTATCAAATTCTACATGGTATCAGAGCTTCAGATCTGCCACTTCCTATTCATTGTTTGAGGGATCCTATCCTAAAAGTGACAATTTTGTGCATTTTGAGTCAATTTGGACCTCCCCATTGTGTTTGGAATGCTCAATTTAGTTAAGATTGACCTTTGTTTCGTCAAATTTGGCTTCATGGCATCAGATCTGTGAGGGTTTGAAGTTTTTTGAGAGGTTCCTAATCCAAAGCATACTTTCAATTTTGGAGCATTTTGAGCCCAAAAGGACCTCACCATCACATTCAGGGTGCCCAAAAACCCCAAAATTGACTATCAAATTGTCGAAATCGGGCATAGTGACTTCAAGAGGAAAAATAAAATTATTTCTCGGTCGTATAACCTGGTACAACACGCAATCTGAGAAAATAAAATAAAAAATACAGTGGTAATGGCTGTTGTCATCAGTTAACCACAAGCGTTTAACTGCTAGTAGTTAATGCTAGTGGCTAGACTAACCACCAGGCTTAACCCTCAAACCTTTTGGAGTAGTTTTTGGTATGTTGGCCATAACTTTTGTAAACGAACTCAGTTTTTCAAAAAAAAAAAATCGTTGGAAAGCTAGTTTTGGGAACTATCCAATGTTTTAGGTTTAATTTTCTAGTTTTGCATTTTTGAGGCCTTTTTTTTAGTCAAAGTCTAAAGATTGTTTTGTACTCCAAGGGGCGTAAATTTTGCGTCTGGACTCCTTTTTGCGCAAATGAATATGCATTGAAAAGCTAGTTCGATGACCTATATAGTGATTAGACTTATTTTCCCAAATTTTGTCTCAGGTATATTTTATTCAGATTTTTGTGTTTTCACATTTTTCCTAATTACTTGGATGTTTTAGCACTTGGGAACCTCTTTTTTGCGTCATTTGGTTCTATTTCATTTGATCTACATGCAATAAGGTCATTTTTCTCATATTTTTTAATTTGGAGAGTTATCATGTGGTTTTCTACTCACCCTTCAGTTGTAAGCCTGGAACGAGGTAATTATGAGTCATGGGGAAAGGGCATACTTACACATTGTAGGTGGATAAATATTTTTCCTTATTTGTATGATCTCATACCTGCACAAACAACTCCAAGGGGAAAATTAGCTTGGGATATCATTAGAGATCACATAGTAGGACTTATATTGTCTAGTGTTGATAATGACACTGTGTGGGATATATCGGACATTGGTTGTCCCCACCCACTTTGGACACGTCTTTGGGAGATCTATGTAGACCCTAATCTTTCTCCATTCCCAAAGGATCCTATTTCAGATTATCTCTTACCCGTTTCTTGGAGAGAATATACCCTTTGATCATGATACTTTAGAGGAGCTTAAGTATTTAGACATTCTTGCATGTTCTGATAGATCATAGGCTTGTCTCATAATTTCTACTCTTCAGACTGAGATTACACATGTATCATCCATTGTTCCTGATGACATCACTATCGCCACATTGGCCCCTATGGATTCATTTTAGCATCATGACCATCTTGGTCATTCATTATCTGCTACATCATGGGATTCTTATCTTGCAGACACATTCTTGTTTGTTGAGCCTCATACTGTGGATGTTGAGGATTATTCTGAGGACATACATCTCCTCTACCTTGATAGGTAGTTTATCACTGTACACCCACCATTAAATTTTACTCCAAATTCAATATCATTGAGACTTCAATTTTATTAAATCAGACAATTAAAGAACACTTTCTGGTTTGTGAAGGTATACTTTGTGTTCAGAAATTAGCTACAAAGCAGATGACTTCCTCTCAGAATCTTGATCATTTTTGGAAATCTTGATGATATCTGTCTAAGAATGCTTGACATTGTGAACTTCACATCCAAAAAAACAATATGCCCTATAAATGTCAATTTACATATTGTTTTTTAACTTTATGAACAAAATAGTTAGCTTTCATAAGGTATGTTATAACTAGCTTATGAATCAATACACAAAAGATATATTGTTTACAATTTGTTTAACTGTATTTCATTCAGGCAATGTATAGTTGTTATCAACCCAAAAATATTATAGAAATCTCAAGTACCGAGAGTTCCCCAATTCTCTCCACCAATTCATCTCCATTGGCAAATTTGAATGGCATTCCTATAGGTCCCATACACGATTTTGCAAGTAACATTAGAGTTAGTTTTAAAGACATGATACAAAAGGTACAAAGCATTGTTGCAAATGTTCAAAGTGTGAAGGAGTATGACATTCAATCAATGGAAATATCATTAAATGAATTCCACTCAACTTGTGAGAAGTTGACCTACTTCTACACTTTCGATGACTACTATTCACAAGGTGGTTCTTTCTACATTAAAATAACATTTTATAACTACTTTAATGGTGTTTAGTATGCTTTTTCTATGTAAATATCATGAAACATATTGATACAAGACATATAACATGTTCCATCCAAACAAAATAACACATACACAGAGCAAAAAAAATTGAAACCAGTGCAAAGGTACTAGTGAATGTCATGTTTGTACTTTATACCAATCTACAAAATTTCAAAATTTTGAAACTTCAAAACAGTAGTTCTTTTACAATTTCTCATTTTTGTCTACAATATTCAGTGCCAAATAATATAGCTTCAATTTTGAATTGACAAGCCACCTATTACATAGATTTCTTGTGTTGTATCAATATCCACTTGTCCATAACAAAATATTCATTTATTTTAGTTCACCTCTTCTATTCTCCATGTTCTTAAGTTCTATTTATTGTGTCTTTTCCTTTTTAATGTTCACTATGGGATGCTAAGACTTTTGTTTTGCAAATACAAACACAATATATTACCTATGTTTGCATATATATTCGTACATACATTGAGCTTGTCCCACTCTCTGCACAAGGTATACCTCATCTTGTTTATGTGATCTCTTCTATTGTAGATAAATTACATATTATTTGTTATAAACTATACAACTATTTATATTTCTTAATTTACATATTATCTACAAATTACACATGTTCACTACATTAAACTTCAAATTCTCATTGTGACTAACTATATTTGAGTGAAACCATTTTAGATTGCAAACATTCTCAACTATAATTGTACACCTCCACAATACTAAATAGCTTTGTGATCACATGTTTGGCATGGCATACAATCTGCAACTGCATTCTATTTATATAGAAGGTAAGAATGTATGTTCTTTATTCCATGTTTTATCTCATGACTACATGTCAAATTCTTTGTCATAAATGATACAACTATATATTTTTTTAAATGTATAATACTGATTTCAAATAAAGAAAATTCTTAGGTTAATGATATGAGATTTCCATAATCTATAATGCTTAAGATTTTTTATTTCTAGATATTTTATCATGTTTCTATTTTTCAATGAAAAACTCAAACACAATAAAATATCAAAAAGCAACAAACTTAGGTGCCCAAACATTGGATTCACCATTGATGTAACAACCCTCTATTTTTCTTTCTGGATTGGATAGTGTGTCCTTGTTTTGCTTTGATTTATGTTTTTGCATATTCAGATACTTTATCTTGTGTGTGTATTTGATTGCTATTTATAGAACGATGAACTATTTTATGTGATGTGATGTGGTTTATCTGATGCTTTACTTTACATGCTTTAATGATGTAATGATGTTAGTAGATATAACATGTGATTTTATATGAGATTATTGAGTAAGATGTAAATGTCAATTTTTATGAGTGTATTGGTGAAGGGGATGGGTTCGCATCACTCGCTCGTGAGCACCCTGTGATTCCGTGATTTCCTCTTCATGGTGTGTATTTTATGTTGTTTATATTATATGATGTTGGTTACAATGGTTTCAGGTTTGCAGGTACATGACATCAACTCCACCTAGTTTCATAGGTCTGAGTGTGTCGATCCAATGGTTAAGTTGAACAGGAGATAGTAGATAGGTAACTTGTGTCAAGTCTACACCCTATCCATAGTGTGTCGTGAGTCGTGTGTGTCGAGTCGTTGATTGCCATGTTTTAATGTTATTTAATTTTGAAGGGATTCTTGATTTGGAATTAAATATTTAGAATTATTGCATTAAATTATGTTGATAGTTATTTAATTAAAATTATACATTGTTGATAGAAGTCATTCTTTAAATTAATTAATTAGATTTAATTTATTTACTTAATTAAACTTAATCCATGGGGTTTAATTTAATTTATTATATAATTAAATTAATTAATTAAATGTGATGTTAAGAAAATTAAATGAAGGAAAATAATTTAATTCATTTTGGAATTTTATTTCAATTAGTGGGAATTAAATTGGTATTTGGGAAATTAGTTTCAAATTTTGGTGTTAATTTATTATTTGGAATTTTAAAATTAAATAATATTAGATTTGGTTGTTGAAGATATTTTCAATTGTTCCAGCATGTGTAAGTTTAATTAATTAGAAGAGTTTGTTGCAAAATCATTCACTGAGAGAATTTTGGAGAGGAAAAGCTTCTTTAGGTGTGAGAGGATATTTCTGGAAAAAATTACAGCGAGGATTGTTCGAAGAAATATTTGGCTGTAGATTTACATTGGAGAATTCCGGTGAATTTTGTTGTGGTTGTGGATTGTTTTCTTGATTGAAATCACTCTACTGTTGAAGAGAAGCTGTGGAAGCTTTGGAGAAGGCTTTGCATCAAATTTTCATTTCTTGAAGCTTCTTGACTCAGGTTTTCTTATGTGGTTTTTGTATTGTTCTTTGTTTTCTTTCAAATTATAGTGATTAAAGAATTGGTTGTTAAATCTGTTTTAGAAAAGAATTTTTTATTAGAAGAAAGAAAATAAATAAATAAATTTAAAGCTTCTGTTGTTTCCTATGAAATTTCTTTAGGGAAATTATGAAATCTCTGTGGGATTTAGTTTATTTGAGGAAATTGTTAGTTTCGTTATTAAATCAAACTTATGGGTAAAACAACACATTAGATTTGTTTTAGAAGATTTAATTCAATGTAGAAATGAATTTATTTTTAAAACCATTGTAAAAATTGTGGTGGAAAAATCTAGAGGCTTTGAAAGCTTATGGATCTAACCTAGATTCCTCTTAGTTTTCTTGTTCTTTTATTGTCTATGAATTTGAGAAAAATTGATTAAAAGATTTAGTTTTGAACCTTTGTGAAATTTGGATTGTTCTTTGGAAAATTGCATAATTTCACCTGTAGGTGAATATTTTCATAAAATTTCCCCAATTTATTTATTATGTTAAATCCGCTTATATATATATACAGTTTTTATTTTAATAAAATATTTGAGTAAATTTTATTTTCGTTGTCGTACAACTGATAAATTCAGTGGAAATAAAGTTGTGAATTCGTACAAAAAGGAAGAAGCAAATTTTTCATTCGTTGTTTGTTGTAGTGTGTATTTTGGTGGGCTGCAATGCAACCCCCACCGCTGCTTTCCCCACACTAAGGAGAGTGCTGTTGTCTCAAGGACAACGACCTCCATTAAGTGGAGGGAGCGTTGCCTTGAGGCAGTGCAAACCCCTTTGGGAGGTCACAGGCAGTGTAAGGTGGGGCAGGGGTTTGGTTGTGGCCGACCCCTCCCCAAGCATACAGTTCTATTTTTTTTTTAATTATATTTATCAGCACCCAAATCAACGGTGTCGACCAGAACACAAGGAATAAAGGAGATTTATAATGGTTAAATGAAATATATATGATAGATATATATTGTATATATATATAGTATATATATGTCATTTTTTTCATATATTAAATTTTGGGATTAAAATAATTTGATAATTTGTAATAAATGTTATTATATATTCAATATATATATTTATAGTTGAAATATATAATTAAATATATAAAAATATATGTGATGTTACATTGCAGGAATGTTTATATTTGAATGTTTAATTATTGGATGTGAATAATTGGGTGTATAGATAGAGTAAACTATAAGATGAAATGGACATTGTGTTAAGTTGGAAAATGAAAAGATTTACTTGCATGGATTTAAGTTGTTTTAAAAGTAAATTAAGGAATTAATTATATGGAATAAGCAATTTTTTATTTTAATTTATTTATTTTCTATTAGAGCAATTAAATTATTGTGATTGGAATATGAAAGAGATATGGATTTAGAATATCCAAAATAGTAATTTCCTCATGATTGCCTTAAATGTTTTATTTTCTTCGTATTTCGTAAAGGGATGTAAGTTTAAATTGTGTTAGAATTCCTATAATGGAAATGGATAAAGGGTTATACGATAATTTGAATTAACCTAGTTATTGTGTCTTTGATTTTGTCAATGTTACCTATTGAATGAGTATGGATTTAAGAAATCCAAATATTAGATTTGATTAATGACTTGAATGCTTTTTGTAGCTTTTTCTTCAAGTTGTGTTTTGGGAAATGGGGTTAAATGTTAGTCCAAATTGTAATTCTTCCAGAGGATTCTAGAGTATGAGGGTTGTCGAATCATTATGTCAACCAGATGTTTTTTCCCTTGGGTAGTGCATGCTGTCTTTTCAGTATTTACCTAGTTTCCACGAACGGGGATGTTTTGTGCCTCCTTTGGAAGGAGTGGACTATGTGTTTTGTTCCCTCCAATTATTGGAATGAGTTCTTTAACTTGTTTCCTCCTTGATTTGGAGTGGTTATGATACCTAGGTTGTATGCACTTGTGATTCACTTGGTGATTAGATTGTTTGTGTGTTGTCAAATAGAAGAGTGGCATCCATTAGGGGCCAGAGCCCGTAAGAGGTAAGATTGGGTAACCTTTGGAAGTAATTTTAATCAAGTGATAACTAAATATTGTACTAAAATTTGGGGAGTACTTCACACTAAAAAGATAAGTTTTAGCCTCACTCATTGTCGCAAGTTCTTGTTTAGGCTTGGAGTGAGTGGGAAGGCCTAAAATGGAAAGGTCACCTATCTTGTCAGTGTGAGAGGTATTTGATTTTACATTAGTAAGTATGAGGGCCGAGGGTCAGTAGAGGTCACCAACAATACCGGAGTCTATGACGATCCGCTGAGGGTAACTCATTATGAGTTGTGTGATAACACTCTGTCTAAGACAATAGTTGGTATTTATTTTATGTATGGTTCTCTGAGCATACTTGATCTATTATATGTCTGGAAGAAATGTGACATATGTCAGTGATGTGAGAGTTGTACTTGTGTTGTACTTGTGTTTGGTTCTATCTGTAAGAGTTTTCCTATGGTTAGTGGTTGTAGATCTTTGTCCATGTTACTTAGTTACTATCTCCTAGCATGGGGGGTGGGCCTTCGGGTACCACTTGGTTGGGTGGAACATGCGCCATACATTGTTGGGTCCCCCTTTATCTTCAGTACTTGGTGGCAAGACATCCAATTGGTCAACTCATGGTTCTTGTTTTAAATTTAAGCATTGTAATATTTCATTTTATATAAGTTATTTATCCCTCTTATGTTTATGAGGTGGAATTCTGTAATTGTAACACATTTGTACTATTGCCTCATTCTGGGAATGAGTGATGCAACTATTTGATTATGTCAATGATTATGAAAATTGTATTTTGGATGGTTATCTCATTATGTTATGTTATAAATTTATGTTGATTTAATACTCATTTCTTAAGGTCATTTAATGCTATGGTTTTATGTGAGATGTATGTGTGGTTTTAAGTAGTCCCAACCTTGTAGCCTTAGAGGTTGTTGTTAATTAGTAAACTGTGAATGTGTATGTTAATTACACTCTATTAAAAAAATTGTTTCGCTTAAGTCATTAATTAAAACTTCCTTTAGGGTTACTTGGCGGGGCTTTACAATTGATCATAGTGGTGGGCAATGTGTGTTCTTTCTTGAGGGTTTGATGACAACCCATGAGGCTGCATGACCCAATATGGCAGGGTGGAGGGAAGAACTTCTATTCTTCAGTTCATACTACATCTAGTTGCACCTAGGAGGTATGTCTACATCTTATCTAAAAATTTTGTTTTACAAATATGAACATAATTTATTTTTAGATGTTTGCATATATATTTGCACATTCATTGAACTCCCATCCTTTTGATTTTAATATGGTCCCATCTCTTATAGGTGCCAAAAAATTGGCTTCACCATTGATCATAGTGGTGGTTATGCAGTCAAGGTACGAGGATCCAATTAAGGATTTTCCATCCTTACAACCTAGATTACTAACTCCATGATCACAATAGATATGCAAAAAAAATTAACAGCTAATCCACATAAAGGTCAAAGACATTCATGAACACCAGACAAATGATTTATCTTGGGAAAACCCTAACAGGGAAAAAACCTAGCCTTCAAAGATCATTATTCATTATATTATAATCACCAAAACATATTACATATGCCTCTCGAGCTTTAAATATTCTAGGTCATAGCCCAGGGATTAAAAATAACTTAGATAATGACAAACTTCACAATAATCTGCCATCGACTCCATTTCCTGCTCCACACTCCCTCTCTGCTATGAGATTCTTCTAGATCAGAATACTTCATCATCATGCTTCATCCTTCACCCTATTGATCTCCTTATTGATCCATCCCTTTCTATATGTCATAACAAATCCTCTCTTCTATTTATATCATTCGCGCATCATTCAACCCTTAACTAGTTGGCTCAATTACAAAGGTGAATAATATAATGTGCCTACCCAAATAGGTTAGCCACAAACAATAAACAATTTGCAATGCAAACAAACCGAAATTAGCCACAACAAAGAAAGGAAGCAAATAAAAATCCTCAAACACACACACCTTCAGAGTTTAATCCTCGAAGATCCACAACATGTTACAATACCCTGTCGGCCAAGAACATAGGAACTATGAACTCAAAAAATAAATTCACCAATTGTGACCACCACAATCAATGTGGATCACAAAAACACGTTCTAGAAACATCCACAATCATCATGAATCACCTCAAAAATGTCCAAAACAACTCAAGCCACCAGAATCACATCCTTCTCCTTAAAGAACATCAACTAGAGCAACTGAGTAACTTTTCGAACATAGACACCCATAACTCGATCAAATATTCATGCAGATCCTTGAAACTTCTGATGGATAAACGAGCCATACTCAACAACAATTCCATTAATCCTCAAATTCTAATCACAAATGTACGACTCTAGCTAGCATACAAAACTTCATTGCGTCACTGGCAACCCTACCACTTCACTATCAATTGCCTCAATTTATGAACACTTCTGGATGCCCTTGCATCAGACTCTCGGGGTTATTTGAAAAGTGAGCCTCTTCACTTTGATCTATATTGTGTCAAATCTAATTTTATCTCGTGCATTGGGTCAACAATCTATCCATAGGTACTTGCAACTACCTCACAGTCGACGATTTGTTCAAGTCCACCCTGCAAAACTACCTCAAGTCTAATTTGGGTTCGGAAATCTACCTACAAGCATTGCACTGCCTCAATTGTCAGCAGTCTGAGTAAGCCTTCTCTGCAAGTTTCCTCAAGATCAATGTTTGCCTCAATCAATTAAAAGTTAGCAGGTACTTGCAACTGCCTCAAGGTTGGCGGTTTGTTCAAGTCCACCCTGCAAAGCTGCCTCAAATGTAATCTAGATTCAATGATCTACTTGCAAGCCTTGCACTACCTCACTAGTTGGCGATTTGAGCAATCCCACCCTACCAGTTGCCTCAGGTCCTTTATTATCTGCTTTAATCAAATAAAATTTAACACATACTTACATCCTCCAGAACAATCATGTGGCTTCCTTGACTCATCAATATCAATTCTAAATTTCCTCTACAACACTTTTTGATCTATGCATTTCCTTTGCACACCGGCTCACTACTTTCACAAGTCTCCTTAATATCGTTGCTTCTTCTTATGGTTCCACTATCGAATCTAATTCATCCAAAGTTTCCCCTTCCTTTGGCTAGACTAATTTTCTATCAACAGGTTCTTCTTTTTTTGCACAAACTATCTTTGCATACTTTACTGCTACTATTTCATTAGCTTCTCTGGTATCAGGTTCTTGATGACCTTTAGTGCTTGATTCTTTCCTTATCCAAACTTGAAAATAGGTTCCTCTTCCAGCAACTCCTCTTTCACTCCTTTGGTACCCTGTATTGTCCTTATTCTTCCTTGCATAAGGTCTTCTTTCTCTACATCTTGATCCCTCTTTTCCTCCAACAGTTGAGTTCTTCCATCTATACAATCTTCTAAGTATACAGGTAACATATTTCGACTTTTCTTTATCAATCCATGCATAATTCATCTGCTTACAATCTTTCATAGGATTTTTCCTCATTTTATTCCAACACATCTTCTCATAATGATTCCCCAATCCAAATAACTTACAGGATATAGATCCCAACACAATTCCTTTTCATGTCCATGCCTATTAAAATTTGAGCAATACATACCTTTTTGTCCTTGGTTTGATTTTCTTGAAATTGTAACAACATCCTTACCTTTTTCATATCCAAGGCCTTCACTTCTTGCTCTCCTTACCGACACAATAGGCTATGTTATTCCTTGCTAATGCTTTCCCAATCCTTTTCTTTTGTATCCCATTCTCTGCATGATTTTGAAACCAATACCATCTCCAATAATTACAGGCTTAGTTACATTGTTATATTCAACTTCACCTTCTGCAACATCACACAAATCATTAGTATCACAAGAAAAATCACAAATTTCATGATTAGATCTCAGATTCTCATTCTCCTTCTCCAACTAATTAGCATGTTCCTTCAAGTCAGATATTTCCTTCTTTTGCAAACTGTTCTGCTCATTTAGATCTTTCAAACTTCCCTCCAGATCTCTTCTCTTCTTATCCAAATCCTTAAACAACATGAATCCTTCTTCAAACTTATCCAACTCTTCTTCCATTTCTTCATTTCTCCTTCTTTCAATTTCCAGTTCTTCTTCAAGCGCATCACACTTGTCTTTTCCTAATTGTTTCATCCTCTCTATCAATTATGCATTACATTTCTTGAATTTGCACAATTCTCCTTCCAAAGTATCGTTTCACATATTATGTTCTCTTTTTCATTCTTTTTCCTTTTCCCAATTTTCCCCATTTTACAAAAAATTCACAACAAGATCTGATAAACTCGACAATCAGCTCTTCAACCTACTCTAAAATAGATTTGTAACCAACCAATAGATTCACAACCTACTCTGATATATTCTTCAACCAACCAACAGGTTTAGAACGAACCTTGATACCAATTGATGCAGTCAAGGTAGGAGGATCCAATTAAGGACTATCTAGCCTTGCAACCTAAATTACTAACTCCAATCACTAGCACCATGATTGATGTGGACCACCAACACATGTTCTAGAAACATCCATGATCATCACGGATCACCTTTGAAATGTCTGCAGCAACTCAAGCCACCAGAATCACATCCTCCTCCTTAGAGAACATCAATTATAACAATTGAACAACTGTCTGAACACATAAACCCATAACTTGATCAAATCTTCATGCGGATCCCTGAAACTTCCAATGGATGAACTAGAAATACTCAATAACAAACCCATTAATCTACAACTTCTAATCAACAACTTACAAAACTTCATTCTATCACTAGCAACCCTGCCACTTCACTATCATCTACCTAAATTTCTGGATACTTTTGGATACCCTTGCATTAGGTGGGCAATGTATGTTCTTGCTCAAGGGTTTGGTGACAGCCCATGAGGTTGCATGACCCAATATGGTAGGGTGGAGAGCAGGCCTTCTTTTCTTCTATTCATACTACATCAAGTTGCAGCTAGGAGGTATGCTTGCATCTTATCTAAGACTTTTGTCTTGCAAATACAAACATAATTTATTCCTATGTTTTCATATTTATATTTGCACATTCATTGAGGTCTCATACTTTTGATTTTAATATGGTGCCCATATTGGTTTCAGTCCACTAATAAATAGAGTAATTGTATAAGAGGATGTCCATTATCTGGCATTCAATATTATAGAGAAATAGGAGAATTGTAACAAAACTATTAATAAAACATACATACATATATTTATGCATATATACATATATAAACACATGTATATATATGTATACATACATATATATGTATATATCTATACAACTCACCGGTTCTGGAGCAGAACAGTTTGAACACCCTATAATCTGCTATAAAACAGAGACGGAGCAAACAATTTATACAATAGTGTGCTATTAAACTAATACCACTGTCATGCCAAGCAAAAAAAAAATATTAGGACACAATTCTTAACAAGTAATCTATATAATAATTGGCTTGTCAATTCAAAATTCAAGCTACATTATTTGACACAAAAATCTCTTTTACAGTTTCCCTATTTGTCTATAATATTTAGTTCCATATAATGTAGCTTAAATTTTGAATTGACAAGCAAACTGTTACATAGATTGCATGTCTTCTATCGATATGTTTCATGATATTCTCTTCTCCTCATATGTTTTAAGCTCTGTGTAACAAACTGCTGATTCCCATAGTTCACTTCCTCTTCCTTGAACTGTCAATTTGTGCAATGTTGCTTCTGATAAAATTGGCCCTTGTAAGTGATTCACAAACTTGACAATCTCCATCCTTCATATTTTGATGAACAATGCAAGTCTTGAACGGGAAAATAATATCTATAATACCCCTCCATTTTGATTCTTGTTCAAATTTCTTTATGCTATGTTTGGTTGCAATTACTTTGATACTGGATACATTTTGTTATAATGTTTTGATTGCTACTATTGAGCGACAACATTGTTGTGGGATGTAGTTATCTGATTATTGTTTCACATGCATTATAGATTAATGTTGTTGTAAAGTTAACATGAGATATTATTATGAGATTATTGAAATTATGAAGGAAGTGTCGGTTTCAATGAGTGTATGGGTGAAGAGGACGAGTTCGCATCACTCGCTTGCGAGCACCCTGCAAATCTGTAATTCCTTCTTCACGGTGTGTATTATATGCTGGATATATCGTATGATGTTGTTTACTTGGTTGCAGGATTGCAGGTACATGACATCGACTCCACCTGGCTTCACAGGTTTGAGCATGTTGATCCAACGGTTAAGTTGAACGGGAGATAGTAGCTAGGTAACATGTGTCAAGTCTATGCCCTAGCCTTAGTGTGTCATCAGTTGTGTGTGTCGAGTTATTGTCTGTCTTGTTTTAATGCTATTTATTTCTGAAGGATTATTGATCTGGAAATAGATACTTAGAATAATTGCATTTAAATCATGTTGATGATTATTTAATTTAAATAATGCAATGTGGATAAAAGTTTATACTTAAATTAATTAATTATATTTAGTTTATTTAATTAATTAAATTTGATCCAAGGGGTTGAATTTAGTTATTAAATAATTAAATTAATTAATTAAACGTGATGCAAGAGAATGAAAGGAAATAAAAGAATTAGAATTAATTTTGGAATTTAATTCCAACGTGTGGGAATTAAATTAAAATTGTAATTAAATGTTTATTTGGGAAATTGGTTGCAACTTTGGAAATTAATTTATTATTTGAAATTGCATTTTAAATTGAAAGTGGGTTTTTGAAAGTGAAATTGAAATTGAAATTGAAATATTTAATTTGCATGTAATGTGAATTAGGGTTGTAAATATTGAAATTGAAATTGAAATTGAAATATCTAATTTGCATGTAATGTGAATTAGGGTTGTATTAGGTATTTTTGATTTATAAAGAATACATGTTTTAATTTTAGGGCAGACAAATCTTTTAGAAGGAAAAAAATACATTTTTACAACAGGGACGAAATTTTGGAAAATTTGCACAGGGGTTTGAAGAAAGTTTGATGGTAGAATTGATTGAAGGAAAGATTATTTGTATTTGTTGGATTTTGGATTGGATTCATTGGAGGATTGAAGAAAATTCAGGAAATCTTTGGAGGAGGCTTGCATCAAAAATTCATCTCTTCCTATAGCTTCTTGTACCAGGTTTTCCTCTTTGTGTTTTATTGTTCTTGATTGTTTTCTTTAAAATAGTAATGATTAAAGATTTGTTTGTTAAATCTATTTTAGAAAATAAATTTGATATTAGAAGAAAGGAATTAAATAAATTTACAGCCTTTGCTTGTGAAAATTCTTGAGTGAAAATTGTGAAAACCTTAGTTGAATTTAAATTATTTGGAGAAATTGATTTTATTGTTATTGAAATCAAACATAGAGATTGAACAATGCATTTAGAATGTTTTATAAAATGAAACTTTCTGTTTATTATCAAAAAACGGATTTTAAAATCTGCAGTATAGTTATATTTTTATGGTAAAATGGTCTGATTGCGTCACCTATAACTTCACTTTTGCATACTGGGTTTTCAGGAAATTTAAAGGGTTTTTGCACTTTGAAATTGTCTTACCCCTGTCCAAAAATCATAATTACCCAGATTGGTATTTATGAGTTATGCTTGAAGCATGATACTGTTGTTAGGATATTTTCCCATGGCTGTTCTGAAAATAAAATAATAATAAATTGATATTTATAAATATTAATATTTTATGTATTGTTATTATAATATTAAAATATTATTTAATAATATTTTATATTATAATTTATAATACTAAAGTATTATATTTATTTATATTATTTTAAATAAAATTTATATATTAGATTAGTGGAATTAAAATTATAAACATATGGGAAATTATTGTTTATTTTAAAATGGCATGTTAAAGTTTAATTGAAGGAGTCAAATATTTGATTTAAAGAATGCAATATATTATTGAATAGAGATTTAAGATTGGATTGGTTAGTGTATATGGAAAATGGATAGAGAAACAATATGTTATTATATTAAAGTGATTGAATGTGTTAAATAGAAAATTGAATGAGATGTAAGATTTGGTTAGGAAATGGAAAGAGTTTATTTGCATCGATTTGTGTTGATTTAAAAGTAAATTAAGAAGTTGTTTTACTGATGAGGCAATCAATTATGTTATTTATTAATTTCTATTTAGATTATTGAATCATTGTGATTGAATTATGAAAGAGATATAGATTTAGTATATCCAAAAGTAGTATCTTCCTCATGCTTATCTTAAAGGATTTAATTCTTTGTATTTAGTAAAGGGAAGTAAGTTTAATTGTTTTAGATTTCCAATAATGAAAAGGGAAATAAGGGTTATGATTATTTTAGATGATCTACTTATCATGTCTTTGACTTTGTCAACACTACCTATTGAATGAGTATGGATTTAGGAAATCCAAATATTAGATTTGATTGATGACTTGAATGTTTTTGTTGCTATGTCATCAAGTTGCATTGTGGTTTTGGGATTTAGTGTTCATCCTAAATAATAAGTCTTCCAGAAGAATTTAGAGGATAAGAATTGTTGAATCTTTGTGCCATCCAGTTGTTTTCCCTTGGGTAGTACATGGCGTCTTTTCAGTTTTACCCAATTTTTATGAATGGGGATGTTTGCACCTCTTTGGTTTAGGAGCAGATTATGGGATCCGTGTCTCCTTGTATGGAGTGACCTTGTAATGTGGTTTCATCTTGTTGCCTCCTGTGAAAGGAGTGGACTATGTGTTGTTGCCTCCAAGATGTTTGGAGTGAGATTTTTGTACCTCCTGCGAAAGGAGTGGACTATGTGTTGTTGCCTCCAAGATGTTTGGAGTGAGATCTTTTGTACCTCCTGTGAAAGGAGTGGACTATGTGATTGTTTCCTCCAAGATGTTTGGAGTGAGTTTCTATTATTTGTATCCTCCTTGTGTTGGAGTGGATTATGATGCCTAGTTGGTATGCACTTGTGTTTCCCTTGGTGATTGGTTGTGAGTGTGTTGTCGATTAGAAGAGTGGCTTTTGTTAGGCGCCAGAGCCCAAATAGGTAAACTGGATAACCTTCAGGAGTGATTTAAACAAGTGATAATTAAAATAATGTACTTAGAAGATTAGGACTAACTTCTCACTAATCAAGATAATTTTACCTCACTCATAAACACAAGGGCTTGTTTAGACTTGGGATGAGTGGGAAGGCTTGGAATGGCAAGATCAACTATCTAGTTCTTGCGAGAGGTAGTTGATTCTGCATGAGTGAGTATGAGTGCCGGGATTTGGTTGAGGCCACCAGGATTACTTGTGCCGGAGCCTATGAAGAATGCCTAGAGGAGATCTCATGACAAACCTTGCGATGACACTCTATCTATGACAACTGTTGTTAATTATTTTATGTGTATGGTTATTTGAACATACTTGATCTACTTTATGTCTGGAAACAATGTGACCTATGTTAGTGATGTTGGAGTTGTACTTGTATTGTACTTGATTTGTACTCATGTTGTACTTGAGTTGTACTTGATTCATACTTGTATGGTGAATGAGTTGTACTTGTTAATTCTTTTGGTTGGTTATAACAGTATGAGTCAGTATGAGTTTGCCTTTGGTTAGAGGTAGTAGAATCTTTGTCCATGTTACTTTGTTACTATCTCCTAGCATGGGGGGTGGGCCTTCGGGTACCACATTGGTAGGGTGGAACATGCACCAAAACCGTTGGGTCCCCATCAATCTTCAGTACTTGGTGGCGAGACATCCAGATGGACAGCTCGCCGTTCTTGTTGTATTATCTTGCATTGTAATATTTTCAACTTGTATAAGTTATTTTATCCCTCTTATGTTTATAAGGTGGAATTATGTAATTGTAACACATTTGTACTAGTGTCTCATTCTGGGAATGAGTGATGTAACTATTGGATTAAGACAATATTTATGAGATTGTATTTTGGTTGATTATCTTATTATGTTATGTGGTATTCTTATGATGTATGATGTTTATTTCATACAGTTCATACTACTATGGTTATATGTAATATGTATGTGTGGGTTTAAGTAATCCTAACCTTGTAGTCTTAGAGGTTGTTGTTAATTAGTAAGTGAATGTGTATGTTAAGTGCACTTTATAGAAAAAAAATTGGTTCGCTTATGATGTTAATTACAACTTCCTTTAAGTTTATTTGGTGGGGCATTACACATGGTATTAGAGCCTAGGTTTACACACTGAGTTCTCTGGGTGCAATTGTGCCCACTATGTTGTTCTTGTGTTTTGTTAGTAGAGTGTTAAGTAAACACGTGTTCATGGCTTTTACTTTAGCATGATATACTCTGTGAAAGAGAGTAGCGTGTTAGTAACCTAATAAAAGGTTATGGTTAGAAAGTAAGATACGTATCCCATGAGATATGGAATTGGATATTCCTATGGGATTATGTATGTAGTCATTCCCCTTGTTATTGTAAGAAACCAATAATTGTAGCTTGTTTGAGAGTCATGGATACACTCTAGGTCGTGTGGTTTGTGTGCTCATTCCGCACCACATGAGGGTTGTTATCATTCCAGTTGGACGTTATTTCCTCCTTCCTCGTTTTGTGGCTAGTATCTAGTCACACAGTTGTTGTATAGTGGGATTTAAAGATTGTGAACTTTCATTCGGTTATTGATGATTCTTTTCAGTTGATTATGAGGGTCGAAACTTTGTTTATATTTGATTGTGAAGGTTTAGCCGCAATTTGTGATCTTATTTTCTTATAACCCTAGTGGTTATGAATTTGATTCAGTGTTGAAATTACGCGTATTTATTTTTTTATTGTTGAAATGGACCTTTAATTTGATCTTCTTTATGAACTTGGTGGCTAAGCTACTTATCTTTGTTGTTTTCAATGTCGGCTATGTGTTGTATTGTGATTCCTCTGCAAGGTTGTTTGAGGCAAACTTGGTGAGTGTGTACGAGGAAGTAGATGCAGGAAATATTGAGAGTGGGGGTATGTGAGGCTGGACGCAGCTAGGACCCACTACTCACCTTTGTGTGATGACTATCTCTTGGAGGCTGATCACCTTACACAACAAGAGACAGGTCATTGTGGTCTTGTTTGGATGGTCTCACTTTATGTATGACCTAGTTCTATCAAGCCATTGGTTTGATGTTAGATTCAGTTGAGATAGTTTATGTTCTTGATTCATGGATTCTTCTATCATGGATTGGTATGTTGCTTTCTGGTGTCCAAGTGGACCCTTGTGTAGTCTTGTGATGGTTGTTGGTGTCGTGTATTGGTACATATGTGTATTGTGTATGATAATCCATAGTTATGTGTTTCTGGAGTTTTGGTTGGTGGTTGTTTCACCATGTTGTCTTGGTTGGATTTATAGTGTACTTGGCTAAGTTGTTTACGACACGGGTTGTCGTTATTTATGTGTTGAGGTATCGAGTGGTTCAATTTGGAATCTTTGGTTATGTGTGATTGTATGGAGTTTGCACTATGAGTTTTTGCAGGCTTCCAGGAGTAAGCCTAATCTTTGGGGGGGAGAATGTAATACCCCTCCATTTTGATTCTTGTTCAAATTGCTTTATGCTATGTTTGGTTGCAATTACTTTGATACAGGATACATTTTGTTATAATGTTTTGATTGCTACTATTGAGCGACAACATTATTGTAGGATGTAGTTATCTGATTATTGTTTCACATGCATTATAGATTAATGTTGTTGTAGAGTTAACATGAGATATTATTATGAGATTATTGAAATTATGAAGGAAGTGTCGGTTTCAATGAGTGTATGGGTGAAGAGGATGAGTTCGCATCACTCGCTTGCAAGCGCCCTGCGAATCCGTAATTCTTTCTTCACGGTGTGTATTATATACTGGATATATCGTACGATGTTGTTTACTTGGTTGTAGGATTGCAAGTACATGACATCGACTCCACCTAGCTTCACAGGTTTGAGCGTTTCGATCCAATGGTTAAGTTGAATAGGAGATAGTAGCTAGGTAACATGTGTCAAGTCTATGCCCTAGTCTTAGTGTGTAATCAGTTGTGTGTGTCGAGTTATTGTCTGTCTTTTTTTAATGTTATTTATTTCTGAAGGATTATTGATCTGGAAATAGATACTTAGAATAATTGCATTTAAATCATGTTGATGATTATTTAATTTAAATAATGCAATGTGGATAAAAGTTTATACCTAAATTAATTAATTATATTTAGTTTATTTAATTAATTAAATTTGATCCAAGGGGTTGAATTTAGTTATTAAATAATTAAATTAATTAATTAAACGTGATGCTAGAGAATGAAAGGAAACAAAAGAATTAGAATTAATTTTGGAATTTAATTCCAACGTGTGGGAATTAAATTAGAAATTGTAATTAAATGTTTATTTGGGAAATTGGTTGCAACTTTGGAAATTAATTTATTATTTGAAATTGCATTTTAAATTGAAAGTGGGTTTTTGAAAGTGAAATTGAAATTGAAATTGAAATATTTAATTTGCATGTAATGTGAATTAGGGTTGTAAATATTGAAATTGAAATTGAAATTGAAATATCTAATTTGCATGTAATGTGAATTAGGGTTGTATTAGGTATTTTTGATTTATAAAGAATACATGTTTTAATTTTAGGGCAGAAAAATCTTTTAGAAGGAAAAAAATACATTTTTACAGCAGGGAAGAAATTTTGGAAAATTTGCACAAGGGTTTGAAGAAAGTTTGATGGTAGAATTGATTGAAGGAAAGCTTATTTGCATTTGTTGGATTTTGGATTGGATTCATTGGAGGATTGAAGAAATTCAGGAAATCTTTGGAGGAGGCTTGCATCATAAATTCATCTCTTCCTATAGCTTCTTGTACCAGGTTTTCCTCTTTGTGTTTTATTGTTCTTGATTGTTTTCTTTAAAATAGTAATAATTAAAGATTTGTTTGTTAAATCTATTTTAGAAAATAAATTTGATATTAGAAGAAAAGAATTAAACAAATTTACAGCCTTTGCTTGTGAAAATTCTTGAGTGAAAATTGTGAAAACCTTAGTTGAATTTAAATTATTTGGAGAAATTGATTTTATTGTTGTTGAAATCAAATATAGAGATTGAACAATGCATTTAGAATGTTTTTAGAAAATGAAACTTTCTGTTTATTATCAAAAAAATGGATTTTAAAATCTGCAGTATAGTTATATTTTCATGGTAAAATGGTCTGATTGCGTCGCCTATAATTTCACTTTTACAAACTGGGTTTTCAGGAAATTTAAATGGTTTTTTCATTTTGAGATTTTATTACCCCTGTCCAAAAAGCGTAAATACCCAGATTGTAGTTTTTGAGTTATGTTTGAAACATGAGACTACTGTTATGATATTTTCTCATGGTTGTTCTGAAAATAAAATAATAATAAATTGATATTTATAAATATTAATATTTTATGTATTGTTATTATAATATTAAAATATTATTTAATAATATTTTATATTATAATTTATAATACTAAAGTATTATATTTATTTATATTATTTTAAATAAAATTTGTATATTAGATTAGTGGAATTAAAATTATAAACATATGGGAAATTATTGTTTATTTTAAAATGGTATGTTAAAGTTTAATTGAAGGAGTCAAATATTTGATTTAAAGAATGCAATATATTATTGAATAGAGATTTAAGATTGGATTGTTAGTGTATATGGAAAATGGATAGAGAAACAATATGTTATTATATTAAAGTGATTGAATGTGTTAAATAGAAAATTGAATGAGATGTAAGATTTGGTTAGGAAATGGAAAGAGTTTATTTGCATGAATTTGTGTTGATTTAAAAGTAAATTAAGAAGTTGTTTTATTGATGAGGCAATCAATTATGTTATTTATTAATTTCTATTTAGATTAATTGAATCATTGTGATTGGATTATGAAAGAGATATGGATTTAGTATATCCAAAAGTAGTATCTTCTTCATGCTTATCTTAAAGGATTTAATTCTTTGTATTCAGTAAAGGGAAGTAAGTTTAATTGTTTTAGATTTCCAATAATGAAAAGGGAAATAGGGGTTATGATTATTTTAGATGATCTACTTATCATGTCTTTGACTTTGTCAACACTACCTATTGAATGAGTATGGATTTAGGAAATCCAAATATTAGATTTGATTGATGACTTGAATGTTTTTGTTGCTATGTCATCAAGTTGCATTGTGGTTTTGGGATTTAGTGTTAGTCCTAAATTATAAGTCTTCCAGAAGAACTTAGAGGATAAGAGTTGTTGAATCTTTGTGCCATCCAGTTGTTTTCCCTTGGGTAGTACATGGCGTCTTTTCAGTTTTACCCGATTTTCATGAACGAGGATGTTTGCACCTCCTTGGTTTAGGAGCGGATTATGGGATCCGTGTCTCCTTGTATGGAGTGACCTTGTTATGTGGTTTCATCTTGTTGCCTCCTGTGAAAGGAGTGGACTATGTGTTGTTGCCTCCAAGATGTTTGGAGTGAGATTTTTGTACCTCCTGCGAAAGGAGTGGACTATGTGTTGTTGCCTCCAAGATGTTTGGAGTGAGATCTTTTGTAACTCCTGTGAATGGAGTGGACTATGTGATTGTTTCCTCCAAGATGTTTGGAGTGATTTTCTATTATTTGTATCCTCCTTGTGCTGGAGTGGATTATGATGCCTAGTTGGTATGCACTTGTGTTTCCCTTGGTGATTGGTTGTGAGTGTGTTGTCGATTAGAAGAGTGGCTTCTGTTAGGCGCTAGAGCCCAAAGAGGTAAACTGGATAACCTTCAGGAGTGATTTAAACAAGTGATAATTAAAATAATGTACTTAGAAGATTAGGACTAACTTCTCACTAATCAAGATAATTTACCTCACTCATAGACACAAGGGTTTGTTTAGACTTGGGATGAGTGAGAAGGCCTGGAATGGCAAGATCAACTATCTAGTTCTTGCGAGAGGTAGTTGATTCCGCATGAGTGAGTATGAGTGCGGGATTCGGTTGAGGCCACCAGGATTACTTGTGCCGGAGCCTATGAAGAATGCCTAGAGGAGATCTCATGACAAACCTTGTGATGACACTCTATCTATGACAACTGTTGTTAATTATTTTATGTGTATGGTTATTTGAACATACTTGATCTACTTTATGTCTGGAAGCAATGTGACCTATGTTAGTGATGTTGGAGTTGTACTTGTATTGTACTTTATTTGTACTCATGTTGTACTTGAGTTGTACTTGATTCATACTTGTATGGTGAATGAGTTGTACTTGTTAATTCTTTTGGTTGGTTATAACAGTATGAGTCAGTATGAGTTTTCCTTTGGTTAGAGGTAGTAGAATCTTTGTCCATGTTACTTTGTTACTATCTCCTAGCATGGGGGGTGGGCCTTCGGGTACAACATTGGTAGGGTGGAACATGCACCAAAACCGTTGGGTCCCCATCGATCTTCAGTACATGGTGACGAGACATCCAGATGGATAGCTTGCGGTTCTTGTTGTATTATCTTGCATTGTAATATTTTTAACTTGTATAAGTTATTTTATCCCTCTTATGTTTATGAGGTGGAGTTATGTAATTGTAACACATTTGTACTAGTGTCTCATTCTGTGAATGAGTGATGTAACTATTGGATTAAGACAATGTTTATGAGATTGTATTTTGGTTGATTATCTTATTATGTTATGTGGTATTCTTATGATGTATGATGTTTATTTCATATAGTTCATACTGCTATGGTTATATGTAATATGTATGTGTGGGTTTAAGTAATCCTAACCTTGTAGTCTTAGAGGTTGTTGTTAATTAGTAAGTGAATTTGTATGTTAAATGCACTTTATAGAAAAAAAATTGGTTCGCTTATGATGTTAATTACAACTTCCTTTAAGGTTATTTGGCGAGGCATTACAATATCAGGGGGGAAACATGGAGAGTAGAAAAGGGCAATAACCTATACAAAATGCTATGAAATGAACACCACAATGGATGTTTCAACAATGCAACTTAGTCAAAGTATACTTCCCCACACAATGGCATTCAATATTCCATTTACTTTTTTTGGCCACATTTGCTTCACCCACCCCAATCACACAACAATGCCATAATGCATTGACACTCACGTGGGCAAACACTTACCGTTGAGTTTCTGTGTATCAAGGACACCAACTCCACCACCACCAATCCATATAATCACCAAGCTCCATGTCGCCACCCCAAAACCCATTCAATTCGGTCCCATCCAGAGCATCTACGACGTCGAAAAATCCAATTCACTATTGGCCTGTCAAAAGCTTCAAACAAAATAGCCTCTCAATCGAGACATCTCTAGTGCTCCCTATGATTCTTAAGTGTTTTTCTAATAGTTCTTTTACAATTTCCCTATTTTATCTCTAATATTTAGTGGGAAATAATATAGCTTGAATTTTGAATTGACAATCCAACTGTTACATAGAATTTGTTGTTACATCTTTTTTAGACAACGATAGAATTTGTGGTAAGTAGGAATATGCTACAAAATCAAATTTGCACATGCATTTCACTGACCTATTAGAAAATCACTTAGAAATCAAAGGAAAATGAGATATGTTTCAAAACCCACATTAAATACAATATTAAAATATGGACAATAGAACAGGCACAATATGATAATGAACAGTTTGGTATGGGGAACTAGAAATAAGAATATCTTGAAGAACACTTTGTTAACAATAAGTTCAAATAGTTGAGAAAAAACAATACCATGAAAGATATTGATAGAATAGGAAAATAAGAATTGGAAAAGACCTATTAGGAAAACACTTAAGAATGAGAGGAAAATGATAGATGTTATGAAAAACACATTAAATAGAACTTTAAGATACGGAAAATAGAAGAGGAAAACTATGCTAATGAAAAATTTGTTACGAGGAACTAAAAAGAAGAATATCATGAATATCCACTTGCCTATAAAAAACTTCTCATTACTGTAGGTCACCTATTCTATTCTCCATGGTGTTAAAGTCTATTTAATGTGGGTTTCCGACCATTTGCTCTTTTCCTGTGATTACTAAGTGTCTTTCCACTTATATAATAAGTATTATAATGACACTTATTTGGTGCTAAATATTATAGAGAAAATCCACACTAAATAGAATTTCAAAAGATGCAACATAGAAGAGGGAAACTACGAGAATGAAGAGTTTGTTATGGGGATCTTGAAAGAAGAGTGCGATGAAGAATAGTTTGTCGTAGGGAACTACAAATAGATGAGGGGAAATAAATATCATGGAACATATTGATATAACACATATAACATGTTCCATCCAAACAAAATAACCATGAAATTTAAGAGTTTGTTAGAAGGATCTTGAAATAGTTGAGGGAAAAAGAGTATCATGAAACATATTGGTACAAGACAAGCAGTCTATGTTACAGTTGCAAGTTTTATTAGAATAACACTTTAGAATCACACGTAAATGGGTGTGTAATAGCTTTTGTGCAATTTTTCTATTTGTCTAGAATATTTAGTGCCAGCGAATGTAGCTCAAATTTTATCGATTAAGTTTGTGGCATTATAGGAAATTTTTATATGTTATTGCTACTTATTGGCTTTACGAGTTCTATTTAATGTGGTTTTGGTGCCAAAGAATGTAGCAAATTTTGATTTGACAATCCTACTCTTGTATAGACTGCTTGTCTTGTATGAATATGTTTAGTGTGGATTTTCAATCATGTGTGATGAATATGTTTAGTGTGGTTTTTCGATCATGTGTGATGAACGAGGAACTTCAAACCCATAAGAATCATTTTCAGTATACCCATTAAGATAGGACCAATTGTCTATTAACATATGAGTGATTGCATATATATATATATATATGCAGAGGGTTAGTATGAAAGCAATTAAGTGTTATTCTAATAATTCTTTTAGAGTTTCTCTATTTGTGTATAATATTTAGTGCCAAGTAATGTAGCTCAAATTTTTAATTGGGTCTATGGCGTTATACACATTTTGTACAATTAGTTCCATGGTATCTTTTTAATTAATTTAACTTTAAATCCTTACAAAGAGCATGATGTAGCTTGTGAACGGTATGTGGAAATCAATGCTTTGAAACATACACAGACAAATATACACATATATATTGAAGACAAATCTAGAAAATCATTTAATTAAAAATTGTGTTCTTGTGTTATTTTTTTTGCTTGGCATGACACTTTAGGAGTTTCTCCTTTTATTCTTCCTCTGACAAGAATTTTTTTTGACTTTCAAATTTCTAAAATTTTATGCTATTTTTATCTCTTTTTATATTAAAATCTACATAAATAAAAATAAATATAGCATACACAATTGTTTAGACATACATGTGTGTAGACATCCAAAAATAACATTATGCATTCCACTATAACTAACATCATGCATTCGTTTCTTCTACTAATCAATTAAAGCAATTTATTGATTTAATCCTAAGGTTCATCAAGCTTAATTAAATAAATCAAATTATTTAATTAAGTTCCTAAGGTTCTTCTTATTTGATTTAATAAATCAAACTGATTTAAAATCAAATATCAAATCCCTAAAATCCCCTAAGTTAATTAATCTAAATTAATTAACTTCTAAACATGATTACCATTCTCTAGCTTTTGACTCAACTAGAGTCAAATCCAAACTCTTAACTAACCCACCCACTTGCACCAATAAATCATTTATTTGATTTATTATTTCCTCTAATTACATTCAAAATGGCATCAAAATGGAATATTCTTCCAATTTGAATCTTCCCCCCAAAAGGGACTTGTCCCTTCCAACAAGGTTTTAAATGCTATTTGCACAAGTCAAACATGGCATTTATTGCACTTTTCATCCCCCCTAAACATGTCAAGTCATTCAAATTCAAATTTGAAATTGGCACATTGGCCAAGAATTGCACATTCCTCACCCTCTCACAGCTTGACAAGTGTCATCTTGTCATTGGCCCATGAATGATCCCACATTCATCAATTTGGCCTCTCCTCTCTTCAAGTTCAACTATAAGTTGAAGGCTTCTCTCCTTCAAACAAGACAACAGCCACATTTGAAAGCATTTACACTATAGGCAACTGAGTTCAAGCATCTCATTGTCTATCTCACTAAGCTTATCAAGGATTGGGAAAGGGAAACTTCCTACACAACTAAGTTGCACCAATCCAATATGGGATAGATTTGCTTCATGTTATTTGTGCTTTAAAATCATTTCATTTGGTATTTCTAGTTGTTTAAATGTCTTAATTTAGCATATCTAGTATGGAGCAATATTTCATAGGGTTTGTTGGATTTTGCCATGTTAGTTTGATTTACATGATATACTAACATGTTGCAGAATTTAGCCACCACAAAATGGCGCTAGAAGGAGGGCAGTTTTGTTTGCACAATCTCTTTCATAAGTCTGCATGATTGAAGTTGTTTTCTCCACTTGATTCATATAGGTTGATTTTATCTTTTGTGTTTGTGGATAAGCATTTGGAGATTACGTGTCTTGTAGTAGACTTGCAACTTGTTATTATTTGGCTTATTACATTTCCTGTTTCAAAAATTTAAGATCCATGCACCATTGTGTTTTATTTACAATCAACTTACACAACTTGGCTATCCAATGTGGACGGCAGGATTCGAACCTGCGTGGGTAGAGCCCACATGATTTCTAATCATGCCCGATAACCACTCTGGCATGTCCACCTTTGATTTATTTTCTCAGTATTTGTAAAGCATTCCATAGAGTAGTTTTATAATTTATCTTTATCATATTGCAGATCCATTTTTACTTTTATACGCCTGTTTGAAATATATAATGTGCTTGCTTATACTTGCATATCCTGCAAATACCGCACTCACATCCAACTCACATGAAATGATCTAAGTAAAATGTAATAAATTTTTGTCAAGTATTAACCCTCAAGCCGGTGGTCAGGAATGACTGTCCATTATGTCATATCTCTTACCTTGAGTGAACAGGAATTCCAGATTAATGGTGTAGGTTGGAAGGCTTCACGTCAAACTTGAAGAGCTCACCGAATGTTTTCTACCATTCATTGTGTTTTCTTAGCTTGTCGTTGTTGCTCATGCCACTGCAAAATCTGCCTGAAGTTTGGCTTTACACTTACCAATGACATTTTCGTGAAAGTCCCTAAAGTATTTTTCAACAGATCATTTCATGGATATCCTACAACTATTGCAATCCATGAAACTGCACTACTCCTAGGTATTCTGTCAAATGTTTCTCATGCCTTTGATGTTTCAATGCATGTCGCCATGCTTCTCGCTTGCTTGTCCCTCCCTCTTCTTATTTTCCTCTAGAAATAGATCTGAGCTTCTTTTTTTCGCATCCCTGCCGCCATACCTTGAGGCTGACGCAAGGCATCTCTCAGGCTCACGTATTTCCTGAGCACCACTCACCCATTTCGTTGACATTCCTAAGCACACTCACCTTTCCTGAGCACCCTCATCTTTATCCACGACATCTCCTTTCTTGGCACGGCTGTCGTGAGTACTTAGGCAATTCCCAGAAGATAATCAGCGTGAGAATCTCTCCTGTGTGAAGAGTAGTAGCAGCAGCGTCACTCCTGGGCACGGGTCAGCAAGCCAAGGCAAATACCACATGATCTGTGTTCGAGCCTCCTGCTCTGGCCACAATCTTCACATTCATTTAACATCTTTCTAGATATCATTGATTTTAATGACTTTTTTTCACCCATCTCATCAATACGCATTATATCTGTCAAATGTATGTCATTTTCATTGGCAGAAATAAATCTCTTAGCAAAAATAATCTAGCAGTCACCTCAGCGCAGGGCAAGCAATGAAGTCACTGGAGTTTAGCCTTCATTGTCTTCAATGAATCGATAGTAATTTCTTTCACCACATCACCGTTTCAAAAAGTTTGGTAGGATAGTAAAGTGCATGTATTTATTCAAATAAGAGAATTGTGCGCCCTGTTTATCGAGAGATATAGATAAATCTGGTAGCTGTCAGATGAATTAATGATAGCGTTTGAAACACTCTTGCAGAGAAGCATGATTTGTTTGTACAAAATATTTTAATGATCTCCAAATAAACCTGTTGCTAAAAATTCGCTGACATAGATGACTCCTTGTAGATATTGGAATCAGAACAACCATGTGAATAAGACGATGGGCAGTTGAGACATGATATTGATCGAGAGCATTGGGACAAGTGTTTGGAAACCCACGACATGTGACGAGATAGTTGTTTGTTTTATTCCTGAATTATACGGTGGCATGCAGAAATAACTATAAAGTAGAGAAGGCTGGGTATTACTTGTGGCTATTTCTGAATATATCAATGGTGCTTCATACAAATATGATGTTCTGGAGTCTTTTAATGACATTTATGGTTGTCAGAATGCCCTTAAGCTTCCATTTTTTATTTAAACGCATTTGCATTAGAATCTAGCTGCCATTAAAGATTGATTTTTTATTCCTAACATGTCACAGTCTAGGAATAGTTAAGTTCATTTTGTGTACAGCATTTATGTTGAGAGGTTTTTTTTTTTTTTTTAAAGACTCCTTCTAGACACAATCATTAGAACAGTCACAAAATAAAATGAATCCTAAATACGGCTATCTTTGGCATTAAGTAAATTCCCTTGTCATTGTGTAGGGACATTTAAGTTTGCTTCTTTTTCTTTTCTAATGATTGTGTTTGGAAGAAGCATAAAAATTTAATTTTGAGACTTGACTATGAAATGTTCTTTTGACACTTGATTAGTATCCTAGTTTAGGCATAAAAACTAATGGACCCACATTAATGAAATATGAGATTGTATATTTCATTAATTTTTGAGATAAGTCTTATGACTTTGTATTCTTTACAGGTTGGCGTTGAAGGAAAGCGTCAAAACTAAATAAAGGCAAATGAATCAGAGCTTGAGAAGTTTCAAAATTAAGACTTGAAAAGCATTTTTTAATGCTTGTGGTTATAATCCAGGGCTCCAATTCCTGTTTTAGTTTTCTATTTTGAACCAGGACACTTTTCAATTTGGGCTTAAAATCAATCAATGACTTGATCTTTTCAAAGTTGGTTAAAATTGAACCTTAGACACTTCACTAGATTTCGATTTGGGATTAAAATTGAACAAGGCAACTTCACATTCCAATTGGTTCTTTTAAAACGAACTCATCATTGCTTTGAGGAATTTAAAATTGAACATGTGTACTTTGTGTTTTGTAAACTTTTTTGCAAAGTAGTGTCATTTAAAAGGGCATATGCGCTTCTCTGGTGCTTCAAGGCGATCTTGAGAGTCAAAAGTCTTTTTGATGACCCTAAGTTGCATAAAAGATTGCCTCCACACTTCAATTTGGGATCTAAAATTGAACAAAACATGTGAGTGTGAGCACGATATATTGCGGAGGTTCTCCCGTTTGTTTTTCAACAAAGGTTGTGTGAACAACGGAATATGTTAGCTCGCTATTGTTTATCTTAGAGGGCCTGCCTTGTGGGAAAAAGTACTCACCCAAGGGAATGACCCAACCGGGAACATGCTAAAGCCAAGCGACTTCCAACCAGTATATAAGTGTGGATATTGGAACAAAGGCCAATATCATGAGGATTATTCCGACGAGATGGGCAACAATGGACTCTCGCTGACGTTGGATAATCCCCCATGAACGGAATGCCCGAATTAGAACCCTTATTTAGAAATTGGCCAAAACCTTATCTATCTTGTTGGTGCAAAAGGTCATGTCATTTGAAGCCGCCCCACGTAACATGCGGTCTTGTTGTGGAAATGGAAAGTATGCCATGGGAGATTCATGGGTACTAATGCTTGGCTGACCTGAATAAGTGAGTGTCGTGGAGGGGAGCCAGTGTGGTCAAGCATTTAGCCATTCGCACAAGATATGCGTAGCTGGATTTATGCAAGTGGGAACCCAACAAGGTATTGTCTCATCAACCTAGGAGTGTGAAAGTGCTTGGAAAAAACACATTGCTTGATCTTGAAAACATTCGAAAAACAAACATACACAAAAACCTTAAAATTTTAAACACCTTATGGGGAACAAATACCTATTGATGAACTTTCCCACTCTTGCTTTCCCTAGGAATCACATTCCTAGAGGTTTCTAAGTGTGCAAATTCTACCATCATTTGTTTCCAATAAGGATAAACATAAGGAACTTTTGCCCTATTTTCCTCGATTTCCGCATAAAGGACCTTGTGGAATGAGAAAGAGAATGGGACATTAGACATATAGTTTGAAAACCTAAGCAAGCAAGTGTCTTGGATAAAAATAACCTCATTTAACCAAGATAAAAGACAAATTTGATTACACATGTGTTTTCTAATATGATCAAAATCCCAAAACTGAAGTTCAAAAAGCTTAGTTTGAAAGCTAGTGAGGAGCATCTTGAGATCCTAAATTGTTTGAAAGGTTTGCTTTCCTCCCATAGGAAATATAGCATGTTCTTCAACATTGAGTTCTTGTAAGAAGAAGTGTTATTCTAGGTCACGTCTAGGATCAATTCAATCACTTTCATCCATCTCTCAACCATCAAAATCAGTCAAAATCACCTCACCAACAACTCTTGGGAACTTTGTAAACATCTTTATGCTAAAATTCTAGGCGAAATCAAATCACTTTGTTTGAATTAACACAACTAGTCAAACCATCATCCTATACACGAGTTCTCTCTTGGATAATACAACTTCCTAGGGTTTACGAGTTCATCTTGTTTGGCTTAACACACCTAGCCAAATTATCAAATCATCACCTCGTTTGACTTGACGCACTTAGTCAAACTACCATCTTGTAGGAGTTCACTCTTGGATAACACAACTTCCTAGAGTTTTACAATTACATTCATCACATTTTGTTTGACTTAACACATCTAGTCAAACCATCAATCCAATCACGAATCAATCAAATCAAAGTCCTAAAAGTTTTAGCATTCCCTTCAAAGTTTCTTTAAGAGTTCCATTCATCCATATCACTCATCTTTCATTTATCTCTTCCTCATTATCACTTTGATCCTTCAATTATCCTAGTTCTTCGCTTCTTTGAACCTAAGGTTTAGACCGATCTAAAGGATTAGAGGTTCATCTCTTACATTCTTGAAAATTGATCTTCATTTTATGGTTCAAACTCGATCTCAACACAAGAGGAGCATGGAATATAAATTTGATCCATCCATCATGAGCAATTCGATCCAACCAAACTATCCAAGCCTTGCAATACCATTTGATTATCAAAGCTTGTACAATGCATACATGGGAGCATTATCTCATACAAACATCAATGGTACAACAAACATGAGCATGCCCGATCCAAATTTTGGAACACCTTTCCCAATGATAAATTTTAATCCAAGTCCAAATCTACAAATCTATCAACCAAACACTCAATGCATGAGTTTTCCAAACAACATTATCCCACCAAATCCATACATGCCAAGTATAACTTTACCAAACATGACCATTTCAAATCCACACTTGGTAAACTTTGGGGTCGACATGTTTGCAAATCCCCCTAATGTTGTTCAAAATCCTAGCAATATGTTGACGACTCTAGGTATTGATTCAAGTCAAGGTAACACCATGCAAAATCAAAGTTACCTAAATCAAGGAAATATGATTCTAGACCACAACAATGTTCAATTTCAATCTATCATGCCAAATCAAAACATCATACCAAATCATCCCATTTTGCCATCAATATCGCAACAACAGATGGCAACTATCCAAGCAACCCCAACAATCAACACCATTCCCATTCCACCACCACCACCACCATCGCCAAAATACAACATGACCAATTCATTCTCCATCATGTTACAAGCTGCACAAGAAGCTTCTCGCAAAAAGGCACTCCAAGCCCAACAAGCTACAGAGCTAGTTGCTCAGCAAGCACAACCGGCTCAAGTAGCCCAACAAGCGCAAGTGCAAGCAGAATTCTACGGACTATTGCAATCAATCCAAGAAGAAGTAGCACAGCAAAGAGCCCAACAAAAAGCTTTGTTGGCACAAAAACAACATGATGAACAACAAGCGTTGTTGGCTCAGCAGCAAACACAGGCCTTACCTGCTCAACAAAGCTTGCAACAGATTCCCACCGCAATTGTTGAAAACAATGATCAAGATCTATCCATCAATGAACACATTGAAGATGTTCCCATCTCATTCAATGATCAAATCATCACACACCAAGAGTCACTTTTCAATCATGATCAAAACTCACTCACGATACCCAACAATGATCCAATCCAAGAAACATTAACATCATTTGATCCTATGTTTGAGAACATTGACAATCCCTCCACCAAAATTGTTGAAAACAATGATCAAAATCAATCCATCAATGAGCAAATTGAAGATATGTCTACCCCATCCATTGATCAGATCGTCGTTCATCAAGAGCCACTTTTTAGCGATCTATTTCAAGATGTGTTAACATTATTTGATCCCATTGACATAAACCAAGATCTATCCACCAATGATCATGTTGACAATGTCTCTACATCACCTAACGAGTCAGAGGACATATTTCAAGAACTTATTCCAAAGTATGATCTAAATCTTCCATCAAGGTCTAGCAATGGCCCTTCCAACGACATATTGACATCCTTTGACCTCATGGTTAAAGATATTTAAGGAATCCCTAGCTCAAAATTTGATCCAAATCCACTCAAAGCTCAAGAGAATATTGAGCCACTTCCCAATGACAATGTCCAAGAACCCACTATAAGCAATCCATCCTTTGAAATCGACCCATGTCAAGAACTTGATCAAAAGCATGGCGAAAGCAATTCCAGAATTAGTCAAAATCAAGAATTTGTATCTCCAAGATACTACAATGACCTAATGGGCACTCTTTTATCTATACAAGATGCCGCAAATGATGACCACATCCACATAGGACATACTCCTCCATCTACCCATGAGATGCTTTCTTTGGATGGACACGTGGATGATCTTCAAAAACAAGAGTCTCATACTCTTCAAATCATTACCAACGAACAAGACTCTCCTACTCTTAACATTTGTACACATGATCAAGATGTAGACAAATGCAGAGACATATCAGAAATTGGTCATGAAGAAGGTTTCTACAAAAGTTGTGAATCAAAAAAATCATGTCAAAGCATATCAAGAATAAATCATGAGGAAGACTTTTACAATGACAGTGAATCATCAACACTTCTTGAAGAAGCACTACAATCTGATATGTCACAAGATCAAGCCAAAGAGATCAATCAGGAATTTATCCCACATGTGGAGGATCCTATCACTTATAAAGTTGGATCACTCACCTTTCTTAGAGCAAGCTATCTCGTCAATAAAGAAGCTGACACTTCTGAAGGTCCACAACAGAGCAGAGAAGGAGCAACACCTTGTTTCCAAGGTAAATCATATCTTTTTACAAATAAAATGTTTCAACAGATGAATTATCAAGGCAGAGGATTAGGCCTACACGAACAGGGTATCCTAGAGCCTGTGCAGATTTTTGGAAATCCTAAGCATCAAGGCCTTGGTTATTCGACAATCAAGGGATCTCAACATATTAGTAACACTTCCACAAAACTGGGGGCAACTTCATCTCGAGCAAACATCAACATAGGGAGCACAAAGAATCCTTATGATGAAACCAATGGCAATACTATAACCCGCCATGTCACAAATCTTCATCCACCCATCACCCCATCCACGAATTGGGACCAACATCAAAAGAAAGACTTGAATCGAAGCATGAAGAATGTTATCAAAGAAAAAGAAGCTAAGAAGCATATTGGACAAATGAAGTACATGTGGATACCAAAGAATACAAAGAATAATTATCCCTATCAAACTCCATTAGTCAAAGAAACTATGGGGCAAAATCAAAAAGGGAAAAGTATCCATCAAAGATGTCACCAAAAGCGAAAACATGTTTCTCAAGCAACATACAAAGTGTATCAAGTAGTTGGTCCTAATTCCACGTACACTTCTGTATCCACCCATTATTGCTCATTTTCAAAAGTTTGGAGAGTCAGAGGCTCCAAACTGTCAACCAATCCATATTTTATCCCTAAACACACTCCATCCATGCCTCCACGCATGATATCCAATTCTCACATTGACCATGTATTGGCGATGACCCTTCATCATAAGGATTCAAAAGGCACTCTATCGCGATGTGTGCACAAAGACAAAGTTAACTCCAGTATCAGCAAAGAAGATCAGGGATCTCAAAAGTTGCATTCAAGTGCACGTATCTTAGCAAGACAACCTCTACAAGAAGGATATTGATAGCACATTATGACAGAAGCATCAACATCAGCACCACCAAGTGGTTCAGCATCAGCTTAAAATCTCTCAGAAAACACAAAAAAATTAGAAAAATGTCCTGAAAAAATGGTCACCTTGATGAAAACTTGGCAAACAGGCATCTTGGCGACAACAAAGAAATCAAAAAATACAAAAATCCAAAAAATTCAAAAAAAGGATTGAAAATAGTAAAGAAAAAAATTTTCCTCCAGTGAGAACCATTTCGGTGGCGCTTTGGACAAGTACCATGATGAAAACCTGGCAAACAGGTGTCATGTGTAGAATCGAGCATCTACGTGTACCAGTTCAGGAGAAAGCATCTTATCGCATCCATTATAAGGCCATCATTTGAGCTGTATCATTCATTCACCCATGCACTGTTTATCCAACCCATTTTTATCCATCTATATCTAAGGTCCAAGTTACCTTGATCTTGATAAAATTTTGGAGCACACTTTACGCTTGCTTATGGTAAAAATCTTGACATGGGTCATTTTCATTGATCCTATCCTACCCAATGCTATATGAGCCTTGAAGCATTATCCGAATGAGCGTTCCTCTGTTTGAACACCTTATCTTGTCACAAGATAATCCTTGGCATCCTTTGCATGCTTACCATACCCATCCATCTATCCAAGAATCCACCCATGGCCGTTCAAACATTGCTAGACACTGGGGGTAGATATTTGCATCTTGCTTCGAGAATAAATCTTGATGTATATCATCCAACTTATGTGGTGATCCAAGCATTGGCAAACGTGAAATCAAATTGATCAAAGAATTTGTGAACCAAAATCCAAATCACTAGCCCATGGCATATTTTGACAAGAAGATGTTCCTCATCAAGCTTTATCTTTCATTGAATATCAATCCAAGCAATTCATATCAGTCGCATCTAATGTGCACATCTGTGTCACATGAAATCATCAAAGCAATTTTGTTCTAACTCAAGCTTCATCGATCTTGATCAATCGAATCCAATCAATCATCACCTTGTTTGACTTAACACACTTAGTCAAACTATCATCTTGTGCATGAGTTTACTCCAGGATAACACAACTTCCTTGGGTTTACAAGTTCATTATCATCACTGTGTTTGGCTTAACACACTTAGCCAAATTATCAAATCTATAATCACCTTGTTTGGCTTAACACACCTAGCCAAATTATCCTTTTTGTACGAGTTTACTTTGGGATAACACAACTTCCTAAAAGTTTACAAATGCATTATCACTTTTGTTTGACTTAACACACTTAGTCAAACTATCAATCCATCAATCCGATTGATCAACATTAAGCTTGGTTTTCAACAAAATCTCAAAACAGAGCACTAATATCATATCATGTCCATATCTGAATAGTCAAAATCATGCGAAAAACTCAAAAACATTCAAAAAACTATCAAAAAATCTTCAAAAAATTTCATCATTTGAGTCTTGTCAGTTTTTCCACCTTGTCGAACTACGGCGTCTCTGAGCTTGAACGTAGGCAAGGCTGATCTTTGATCATCCCCCAAGATGATTAGGTCAGTCCTTTAGGCGTCTGTCACATTGGCAATCTGTTTGCTCATCTAGTCTGCATCTTAAGTTAGTCCTTTAGGCAATAAAATGGCAATCCATTTGTCCACATTATCATCAAGTCAGTCCACCACTAGTCAAACTACGTGGTCTCTGCGTATATAATGTAGGCAAGGCTAATCTATGGATTAGCTCTCGAGACCCCTAGGATAGGTCTTTAAGTTAGTCTATTCGTTGTAAAATATTGAAAATACTAAAAATATTTATAAAACATCTCAAAATACCAGAAACAGCCTCAAAACATTTGAAAAAACCTAAATGGTGCATCCATTTCATCTCGCTTTCACCCGTGATTGTCATCATTCATAATAAATCATCGTCATTTTCACCCTTTGGTGAGTTAGTCAGAAGCAAGTTTAGCAGGTTCTAAAGTGAACGCCTAATCGTCAAAGTCTCAAGTCTAAGTCAGTAAGTCAACAAGCTGGTCAACTCGGAGTATCAATAGCTTATCACCCAATCAGTCTCACCAAAACCCTGATCACTACATGTCCTAGGATGAAGCTTTCCCACGATGGACATAAGCATCAGGTACCCCACAATAGTTAGTCTTGGCTAGCGGTACGAAGAACATTAACTTGTTTGTTTACTTTATTTGGTCTTTTTGACTTATCTTATTTTGCGCTCATTCCAAGGACCTCTTGATGATGCCTAAACAAAATAGGTTTAGAGAGAAAGGAATGGGGCAACGATCATTATCTTTTTATCTGCTGTGCTTGTTGGATATTCTTGTAAAATATCTTCACCACGCATACTTTGTTTTGCTTGTAGGAAAGATGTTTTAGGTATCTTGTTGACCACATAAGAAGGCTTTCCTTTTTATGTTTTGGCCCGAGATGTCTAGAATATCTGAACTGCATTCCGAATAAGGTTATGTTTGTCAAGTGTGAACAAGAGTACTCCTATCTGATTGTCGAGTCAAAGTCCATCACACTAGGCACAACGCCATCCTGGTTCTTAATACCTTGATGCATCACACCTACGTGTGTTATCAAACATAAAGAAAGGTATGCTCTTTTCCCATCCCTAGATAAGCAACACATCATCATCATTCATCATCATATCCAATAAAGTCTCGATGACTAGGAGACTTGTTGGACTTCTTCATCTTCTTGAATTTAAGGGTTCATCCCTCTCATTCTTCTATCTTCTTTCACGCTAACAATGCATCCATCTTGCATCCGTATTCTCATTCTACATAATCGTGCCATACCATCATATCGACAACATCATCCATCTCATCCATCCATCATGCATTGATCATTTAACATGCTTCAATAATCATATATTTGTTATTCTAAGCATCTTCTGAACATCTCATTTACATCATCATTACCATCCATACATCAATTTTGAAACTCTTTGTCATCCACCTCAAATATCTTTTCGCTCGATCTCTCGAGGGGGCAATGTCGTACTTATTTTCCACCAAATTGTCGTTAATTTCGATGTTTGTACATTTCGCTCGATCTCTGGGGGGGCGTAATTTACTACTTCAAATAAAAAGTGATGGCAACATCATTCTTTGAACCAATGCAACAAGTACATTGCTTCAAAGAGGGGTAAAATGTAGACATCCAAAAATAACATTTGAATATCGATCCAATACAACTTATCCTTGATCACATGCTATATTCATATCATACAATCAATGCATTGAAGACAAACAGACTAATTGAATAAGAGGTGTTGGAATAACACATATGTAGTACTAAATATTATAGAAAAAAACTAAAATTGGAAAGAAGGGTTGGTGATGGTTGAGCTACTTGCCTCATTGTGCGGAAAGAGCATGGTATGTGTTTTCACATGCGAGGGTTAATGCATCCTGCCATTTTTCTGTGATGCAACATACTGTTACAACGCAAGAAACCTATGTAACAGTTGTAAGAGGTATTAGAATAACATTTCACATTTCACGTGTAAATGATAGATGGACAGAAACCTTTTCCCTCCTTTCAATTTCTTTGGTTTGTGTATGTTTTCGTATCATCTGTCATTTACCTATGACTCTTGTATATGTTCCTAATAAATACAAGATGAAAAATCTGTCTAAGGATTGACTTCTCAATTCTAAATTCAAGATACACTATTTGGCACCAAACACTATAGACAAATAGGAAAATTGTAAAAGAACTATTTGGAAAATACTTAAGAACCACGGTTTAATAACAAATGGTTATAATTCATTTTTAAAATATGGAGCATAGAAGAGACAAACTATGATAATGAATAGTTTGTTATGGGCAACTGAAAAAAATAATATCATGAAGAATAGTTTGTTATCGCAAACTTCAAATAGATGAGAAAAATAAATATCATGAAACATTTTGATACAGCACATATAACATGTTCCATCCAAACAAAATAACCATGAATTTTTTTTTGGAATTTTAAAAATCGAAAACAATCCTTCTTACAAGAACAATAGAATAATTGATTACAGGGACCTTCAAATAAATGAGGCAAAAATAATATTATGAAACATATTGATACATGACAAGCAATCTATGTAACAATTCCATTGTGAATTCTAAATTCATAATGTTTTTGCAATTCTTATTAACCAATGAGGCACATTTAGCAACATACTTTCTTCAAGAAGTAAGCTCCACACCATCATAAAAACTCGGGGCAAGTCTCCTTTATTTCTCTATAGTATTTAGTTCCAAGTGATGTAGCTCAAATTCCCAGTTAACTCTGTGGCATTATAGCCATTTTGCACATATTATGACTACCCATTGCCTTTACAAGTTTTGTTTACTGTGCAGTTACTGTGAAAGAATGTACTTCTAATTTTCAATTGACATCTCAATTGTTACATAGACTACTTCTCTTTTATGAATATTTATCTCTGAGCATCTTTATGCACCTTTTTTGTCATTATATAGTCTTTATAGTGTACAGAGTGAAGCTTTGTGGATGGCTCTCTACTTCAAACAAATAAGGAAAAAAGAATATCATGAAACACATCAATACAAGATTCAAGGTACGTTCTTTGGTAATAAATATTGAAGACAAGTAGAGAAATTGTATAAGAGGTGTTAGAGTGATTAATTTATTGTTCATGTCTTTTGCCATTTTGATTTTTTAACTATTTTTCATATAGCTCTTTTACAATTCCCCTTTCTGCCTATCATATTTAGTACCAAATGATGTAGATCAGATCTTCAATTGTCAATCCAACTATTACACAACTTTCTTGTTTCAATGTGTATCACACTATTCATTTCTCCTACTTTTCCATAACAATCTATTAATTATCGTAGTTTCCCTCTTTTATTTTCCATACTTTAAACTTCTTAACTGTTTTTCTAACAACTCTTTTACAATTTGTCTATTTTTCTATAATATTTAATGCCAGATAATGTAGCTCAAACCTTCGATTAACAAGCTAGCTATTAGCTACATTTCTTGTCTTGTATCAACCTATTTAATGTGGATTTCTAACCATCTATCACTTACCTGTCATTCTTAAGTGTTTCTCCAATAGTTGTTTTAAAAAAATTCTATTTTTGTTATTGTGTGATATATGATAAGAGTCCCTGAGATTTTCCATGGACCTTGGCTATCTTGCTTGATTGGGGGTCTGGCTAGAGCCCACGAGGCTTCATGATGCCAATAAATCATAGGGAGGAGAACAAGCATGGGTTTAGTGTTTTTGGCTTCTATTGTCATATATTTGTTGCTACTTATATTCTTGGACACACAAATTCTCGCATCCACTTGTCCACCAAAAACATACTCTATTCTATCCATTGTATTTTCCGTTGCTTCCATTGCTCTCTTTTCAAAATTTTCAATAGATTACTTATACACAATTCCTTAAGAAAATCCCATGTATTGAAAATGTTCTATTTTCTCTCTTCAAACAAATAATGCTAACCTCTTTTATTTTGTATCTATATTTTTTCCTTCATAATGTTGTGCAGATACAATAGGCATTCAAGAAAATTAGTGTATTGTAAGCTGTCTATTTCAAATTCTTTCATAGTCCAACAAGTTCATCCAGCATTGCTCGCTCTTGTTGAACACCAATAGTATTTGTAAGTACATAACTTTTCTATTATCAATAAATAGATTCGGTGAACCAATTGTAAATATTATTAATCACTTCTCTCACTTTCTTTGCAATAGAATGTAATTCTGCTAGGAATCTACCTTTTCAGATAGAGAAATCAATGTAGTCAATGACATCCTATGTAATTCATAAACATATAACATTTTTTTGTTGATGAGCATGTTGCTTTTGAAGGTGGATATTTTGATAATTGTAGTCATCGAATAAACAATTATTGGATGAATATTTTTGAAGCACATATTTCATTTAAAATCACAAGGATGAAGACACAGAAGAAGCTATTTTGGCCTACAGAGAATGTAGGGAAATGTTATAAAACTCATGGAATTTGTCATAACTCTATAATTAATCGCATTTTCAAAGAAATTATAAGTTTTACTATTTTCCATGGATTTTATAGCATTTCTTACTGAATGTTCTGTAGCCCAAGAGTGCTTTGGTGACCATGCCTCAAATGTTCCATATGGTGATTATGACGATCGAGTGTTGTGTATACGTCTACTTCAGCTCGAGTGCTCCAAAAAAAAAGTTCATCACTCCCAACTATATAATGTTAGCATATCAATAAATAGGTTTAGTGAACCAATTGTAAATACCATTAATTGCTTTTAGTTTCACATTGTCTTTATTGGTTTTGCACATATACTTATTCACTTTTAATGCTTCCTTTTTTATTTCAATGGGTTGAGTAGAATATCTTTTTTCATGTCAAATAAATCATTGTTTCCCCATAAAACAAGGCATACCTTTTAATTCAATTATTCTAAAATTTCAAAACATGTGTGTCATGCCATCGCATCCTTCCTCTCATGAGCTTTGTTTATTTGTTCTCAATCAAAAAAAATTTAAGTTAGTCTTCAATTGGACTATGCACATCTTTCCTCTCTAAGTGCTATTTGTTCTTATTCTATTTGACCATCTATTTATTATTTTGGTTTAACTAATTCCTTCTAATTTTTTTCATACACCAATTATAGAACATCTGTTTACTAGAATCAATCAATGAAAATATGATATTTTTAACTTTCAATTTCCTTCTAATGTACTAATTTTGAATCCTTTCTACTTGTGACCATTTTATTATACTACTACTAACCCATAAACCTCATGGATAATAATGCTTTTATTTAAAAAATTATGGACTAAATACTATTCATAAAAACTATTCTTATATTAAAGATATTTCTTTGGTGGTCATTTTGGCACTTTTTCGGGGCTTGAAACTTTCATCTTCACCCTCAAAATGGCAATTTAGTGTTTGTTTCTAGTTTTTTAAAGTTTTTTTTGTTAATAACTCAAAACTCATATTTGAAATTTAGGATTTTAGTTGGCAATTCATCCTATCTTACTTTTAGGAATTTTTTGGGAAGAAACATGACTCTCAAAGTTATGCATGTGAAATTACCAAAAATGGAAAAATCTTACAATTGTCAAAATCTGCCAAAAAAGGTTGGCTTGATCAAAGTGAAGGAGTTATAATTCCTCTTCTAAGGATTTGCTATATTCTTGCTTTTAGGATTTACTAAATTTCATTTGGCCTTAAAAAGAACAAAAGAGAGGGTTAAAAAGAATCATAGGCAAATTAACTAGATTTTATTTTGGGCTTAATCAAAGAAAAAACAAATATCACACTTCAAAATTGGTGCTTAAAAATAATTCATATCATTGCTTTGTGGTTTAAAATGAACATGCGTACTCTTTGTTTTGTAATCTTTTACACAAAATAATATCATTTAGAAAAGGCATATACACTTCTCTCGCGCTTCATAAGAGATCTTGAGAATCAAAAGTTTTTCTTTATGATATTAAGTCGTGTAAGTGATTACCTCCACACTTCAAAATTGGTTCTTAAAATTTGAACAAAACATGCAAGCGTGAAGAAAAGGCATTGTGTGTGCTCTCACCTAAATGTGTTAGTTGGTCAAACCTTAAATGCACTCCTTCGCTATTATCCACCTTTAGAGAGCCTTACTTGGTGGCAAAAATTACTCACCCCAAGGGAATGACTCAAACCGTTAATAAGCTAAACATCAAGCTACTCCCAATCGGTATACAAATTTTAATGTTGAGGAAATCTCATCATTACAGAAGCTCCACAAACAAGCAAGTGATACTCTTTATATGAGTTGATCTTACCTCTCATGTGGCCTTCTTAACGAGTGCCCTGATTATGAACCAATTTTTGTAGAAGCCAAAATCCTAATCTATTTGTTGGTGCAAGAACAGTCATTCTAAAGTTGCCCCACATCCTTATGACTCCTAGTAGAGATGAGAAGTATGCCATGAGAGATTCATGGGTACTGATGCTTGGATGACTCAAGAAGTGTGTGTTGTGGAGGGGAGCCAGTGTGGTCAAGTATCTAATAATTCACAAAGAGTAAGCGTAGCTAGATTTATCCAAGTGGGAACCCAATTAATATTGTCTCATTTTATCATAGGATTGTGCATCACTTTGGCATCAAAATGCTTTCCTTGGATTTAAAACACTTGAAAATTAACATCCACCAAATCCTGAAAATTTCAAACCTTTAGGAGGAGAAAATAGATTTGAAAAAATCCAAGTGCTATTGCTTGCCCTAGGGATTCTATCCTTAGAGACTTCTAAGCATTTAAATTCACATCACAATCTGCTCTTACTAAAGTCAACATTAGGGAACTATTGCCTTGATTTTCTTGATTTCCACATAATGGACTTTGTGGGATGAAAATAAATTGGGACATTAGACATTTGGTTTGAAAAGATAATCAATATAGTCTTTGTGGTAAAAAGAACTCATTAAGAAAATTTAAGAACAATTGAACCCCACACATGTGCTTGGTATCTTTTGGTCATATGGTTTTTCATGCCAACATTGGTGTTTTGGTTTAAAATACTCTTAGGGAGAAGCATGCTCTTCAATATCTTGGTCAAGTAAACAAGTCCTTCTTAGGTCCATTTAGGATCAAAATCAAACACTTCATCCATCCAAACATTTATTGTCTCCATCTCACGAACAAATTTTGAACCATTGGAAAAATCATTCATATTAGACTTTTGGTAAATCCTTCAATCAAAATCAAAATCACTTTGTTTGGCTAAATGTTTGTGGATGAATCCTTCCTTGCACATTTAGTTGAATTATCACCTTTGTGGACAAGTTTACCCCAATATAACATCCAACATCTTGAGATTTAGAAGTCCATTATCCAAATCAAACCCATTCCAAATAAAAATCCAAAATCCCAAAGTGTAGTATTCCTCCAAAGTTTTTAAAATTTCAAACACCCATATCACTCACCCTTTCATGTTTAATCTCATCATTGGTCATAAAAACTTTAGAGGTTCACTATTGCAACAAGGTCAAAAAACAAGAGGAACATGTAATGTAAACTTGATTTATACATCATGAGTAATCCAAGTCAACCAAACTATCAAGGCCTTACAATACCAATTGTTTGTCAAAACTCGCATTTATACAATCCATACATAGGATCATTACCTCCTACAAGCCTCAATGATCCAACAAATGTGAGTTTTCCCAATCTAAATTTCTAACCACCTTTCCTGATGGTAGATTTAAATCAAAGTCCAAACCTGCAAATCTATCAACCAATTAATCAATGCACGAGTCTTTAAAAAAGAGACATTATCCCACCAAATCCATACATGCCAAACATGAATATATCAAGTACAATTTTACCAAACATGAACATTACAAGTCCACACTTGGTAAAATTTGGGATAGATATGTTTGCAAATCATGAAAATTTTGTTCAAAGTCCAAACAATATGTTTTATTCTCCAAAATAAATCACCACAAGGTCAATTTAAAGTACAAATCTCACAAGGTAACAAGCGAAAATACACACCACTTGGGAAATCAATCAAATCGTTCATGCAACAATTGATACAAGAAAATCACATTAAAATCCCGTTTATGAGAACTATCAAGAGCCTTAGAAGTTAAACAACCTGGGTATAATGAGACTACACCTTTGTGATTTTCACAAAATAAAGTGACACACAACATCAAATTATATTCGACTTAATAATATCATCCAAGACCTTATTGATCAAAAAATAATAACTATTGGGGACAATGATCAGGATTCAACCATTAGCGATAGCAATGACAATATCTCCTCCACAATTGTTGAAAATGATGATCAAGATCTATCCATCAATGAGCACCTTGAATATGTTTCTACATCATCCAAATATAAAATCAACATACATCAAGAGTCACTTTTTGATCATGATAAATACCCCTCAACAATATCCAACAATGATCTATTCAAAGGAGTGCTAACATTATTTGATCCTATAATTGGTGATCCTTCCACCAATGATCATGTTGACAATGTCTTTACATTACCTAATGAGCTAGAGGACATATCTCAATAATTTATGCCAAAGAATGATCATCATCTTTCACCAAAATCTAGCAATGGTCCTTTCCAAGACATATTGACATCCTTTGACCTCATGGTTGCAGATATTGAAGGAATCTTCAACTCAACATTTGATCCAAATTCACTCAAAGATCAATTGGATATTGAGCCATTTCCCATGCCTAATAATGATGTCCAAGAACCCTTTGTAAGAAATCCATTCTTTAAAATTGATCCATGTCAAGAACTTGATCCAAAGCAATGCGAAAGCAATTCTGTAATCATTCAAGATCAAGAATTTGTATCTCCATAGTACTACAATGACCTACTAGGCACTTTCCTATCTATAAAAAATGACACAAATGATTATCATATCCATATAGCACATACTCCTCCATCAACCCATGAGATGATTACTTTGGATGGACATGTAGATGATCTTCATTCAAAACAAGAGTCTCATACTCTTGATATCATTACCAAGGAACAATGTTCTCCTACTCTTAAAATTTGTACACATGATCAAGATATAGAAACATCGAGAGACATGTCAAAAATTGGTCATGAATAAGGCTCCTACATAAGTGATGAATCAGAAACATCCTATGAAATGAATCATGAGGAAGAATTTAATGTGGATGGTGGATCATTAAAACCTCTTGAAGAAGCATTAAAATTAGATATTTCACAAGATCAATCCAAAGATATCAATCAGGAAGTCATCCCACACATGGAGGATCCTATCACTTATAAACTTGGATCACTTTCCTTTTTAGAGGAAGCTATCTTATCAATGAAGAATTTGTCACCTTTGAAGATCCACCACAAAGCAGAGAAGGATTAACACCTTGTTTCCAAGGTAAATCATATCCTATTGCAAATAAATTTTTTCAATAGATGAATTATCAAGGCAGAGGATTAGGCCTACATGAATAGGGTATCCTAGAACGAGTACAAATTATTGGCAATCCTAAGCATCAAAGTCTTGGTTATTTGACAATTAAGGGATCTAAACATATCAGTGATACCTCTATAATACTGGGGGCAATTTTATCTAGTGCAAACATCAACATAGGGAGCACGAAGGATCCTTATGATGAAATTGATGCCAATACTACAACCAACCACATCACGAATCTTCATCCACCCATCATCCCATCCACGAATTGGGACCAACATCAAAAGAAATATTTGAATCAAAGTGTGAAAAACATCATCAAAGAAAAAGAAGTAGTGAAGCATGAAGGATAAATCAAATACACATGGATACCAATGAATACAAAGAAATATTATCCCTATCAAACTCTATTAGTCAAAGAAACTATGGGGAAAATAAAAAATGGAAAAGTATCCATGAAAGATGTCCACAAAGGAAAAAGCAGGCTTCTCAAGCGACATACAAAGTATATCAAATAGTTGGTCCTAATTCCATGCAAACTTTTGTATCCACCTATTATTGCTCAAATTCCCAAGTTTGGAGAGTCAAAGGTTCTAAGCTATCAACCAATCCATATTTTATTCCTAAACACACTTCACCATCCACACCTCCATGCATGATATCCAATTCTCACATTAACCATGTATTGACAACAACCCTTCATCATAAGGATTCAAAAGGCATTTTATTATGATGTGTGCATATCTAGACAAAGTTAACTCTAATATCAACAAAGTAGATTAGGAATCTCAAAAGTTGCATTGAAATGCACATATATTGGCAAAGCGTCTTCTTCAAGTAGGATGTCAATGGCACATTATGACAGAAGCATCCACATTGACACCACTAGGTGGTTAAACATGAGCTTGAAATATTTCACAAAAAAACTAAAAATCATGAAAATAATGAAAATAAAAATTGTCCTCTAGTGAAAACCACTATGGTGGCACTTTGGACAGGTACCATGATGAAAACATGGAAAATATACGTCATGTGTAGAATCGAGCATCTATGTGCACTAGTTTAGTTGGAAGCATCTTAACCCATCCATAATAAATCCATTCATCCATGATCCATTTATCCAATTCATTTTCATCCATCTACATCCATAGTCCAAATTATCTTGATCTTGACCAAGTTTTGTGTACACTTTACACTTTCTTATGGTAAACATCTTGACATGGGTCATTTTCATTGATCCTATCCTACCCAACATTATCTAAGCCATGAAGAATTATCCAAATTAGAATTTTATTTTTGAACACCTTATCTTATCACAAGATAATCCTTGGCATCCTTTGCATGCTTACCATCTCCATCCATCCATCTATCTGTCCAAGAATCCACCCATGGCCTTTCAAACATTGCTAGACATTGGGGGCAGATATTTACATCTTGCTTTGGGAATAAATCTTGATCTTTATCCTCAAACTTATATGGTGATTTGAAAATTTGCAAAACAAAAATCAAATTGGTCAAGAATTTGTGATCCAAAATCCAAATCACAAACCCATGACATATTTTGACGAGAAGATATTCCTTATCAAGCTTTATCTTTTATCGAACATCAATCCAAATGATCAATATCAATCGCATCTAACTTACATGTTAACACCACATCAAATCATTCAAAAAATATTTGTTCCAAGCCAAGATTCAAAATCTTGATCAATAAAATCCCATCAATCCATCATCATCTCGGGATATCCTTCCCAATCCTTATGTTTCTTAACACTATCCTTGCATTGTTGAGTGTATTCAAAAATGTTATCATCATCAATCCATCAATCCGATCAATCAGCCCTAGCTCTGTTTTACAAAAAAATCCCAAAACAAAGGACTGATATCATATCCATATATCCAAATCGTCAAAATCATGCGAAAATACCCAAAAACATCCAAAACATATCAAAAATCCAAAAAGAGGTAAAAATAGTAAAAAAAAATGGTATCTGAACTATGTCGTCTTTGAGATTAAACGTAGGAAAGGATAATCTTTGATTGGCCCCCAAGACACAAAATCCGAAATCATTCATAAAATCTCATAAAAAACCAAAAACATTGGAAAATTTGAAAAACCCAAAAACAGGCTCATAACATTTCAAAAACATAAAAACCATCCAAATATTTGAAAAATACATCCATCCAATTTTTCTTTCACTTGCAATAATCTCATCCATAATTAATCAATCATCACCTTCATACTTTGGCAAAGAAAACAAAAACAAGGTCAGAACAATCAGAAAAATAAAACTTCAAACACAAAATCAAATTCTTGATCATTCACAAACATGTGAATTGACCTTATATCAATGGCATTTTCGAACAAGCTATCAACTTGCCACCATCCACTAACATGTCCTAGGATGTATCCTTCCTATGATGGGCATTATCTGTTGGAAAAACACTTTGGATACTTATCGTAAACAAAAGAACTTGCCACCATCCACTAACATGTCTTAGGATGCATCCTTCCTACAATGGGAATTATATTTGGCAAACACTTTGGATACTTATCCTAAACAAAACAACTTGCCACCATCCACTAACATGTCTTAGGATGCATCCTTCCTACAATGGGCATTATCTTTGGTAAAAAAATTGGATACTTATCCTAAACAAAACATGTCCCCTTGGCTAGGGTTATGAACAACATTGGCTTGTTTGTGTACTTGATTTTTTATTTTAATTTATCTTATTGCGCTCATTCCAATGACCTCTCGATGATATCCAAACAAAGGGATTTAGAGAGAAAGGAATCAAGCACAACGATCATTATCTTTTTATTTCTTGTGCTTGTTGGACATCCTTTTAAAATAACTTTGTCATTCATTCTTTGTGTGGTTTGTAGGGAGAGTGTTTTAGATGTCTTGTTGACCACATAGGAAGGCTTGTTTTTCTGTGTTTTGGTTTGAGATGTTTAGAATATCTGAACTGCATTCTAAATGAGATTTTGTATGTCAGGTGTGAAGAGGAGTACTACTCCTATCTGTTTGTCAATACAAAGTCCATCACACTAGGTGTAACACCATCCTGGTTCTTTATACCTTGATGCATCGTGCCTATGTGTGTTATCAAACATAAGGTAAATATCCCTTTTAAAATCCCAATTCCTAATAAGCAATGCATCATCATCATCATCATCATCTCTAATAAAGTAGGCTTGTTGGATCTTCTTTCTTCTGTCTTCTTTTCGCTCTAACAAGGTACCATGATAGTTAATCATCATGACTAATGCATCCATCCTGCATCAAAAAAATGTCAGCATATTGCATATCATATAGAAAGCATCATCCATCTCACATGCATTGCATAATATTTTAAGTTTTTAAAGATAATATAGATTTGTTATTCTAAGCATCTTGAAAAAATCTCATTTGCATCATCATCATCATATAGATCTATAAGTCTAACCATCCATACATCCATCTTGAACCTCTTTGTAGGGAGATTGATCCTCAAATTGAACTTTTTGCTCGATCTCTCGAGGGGGCAATGTACTAGTATACTTCTTTCCGCTAGGGCATCTGAAATAATCAGATTTTTTTTAAAATTTGATCACAACAAGATTATTCTTTGAACCAACCTAATAGGTACATTACCTCAAAGAGGGAAAAATGTAGACATGAAAAATATACAAATTGATCTTACACATTTGATCCTGATCTTACTAACATCACTTTTTCCCCAATCATCCCCTTTACTGGTCAATTTAATTGAATAATCTTTATTTGATTAAGTTTATCATATTTCCTCTCTTAATTAAATAAATCAAATTTATCTGATTAAGGGTATGTGCAAGATCATGATGGCCCAAAAAGTGGTGATATGTAAGCCATACATGATGGCCCATGTGGTTGATGACTTTTTTTCTACGCAAAATTGATGAAACGAAAAGGGTTTTTACAAGAGATTCTCATCTTTCCACCAATATAAATTATTCTTTACTTCGAATTTAATAAATTATTATTATTCATTCTTTATTAGAATTATGAATAAAGTCCTGATTCATAGGCTGATTGAAAAACATCTATAACTTTCAAATGGTATCACATTTTTTGAATTTGAAACATGCGTCACATTCTATGCTTCTCATAACTTAGGATTAAAAAATTAAAATTGAATTTCATTAATTTTTGACCAAGTTAAGGTGGTTAGACAGACGAGATTTTATATTTTTTAAAACTTGTAAAAAAAAAATCATAATTAATTATTTACTTGGAAAAATATTAAAAAAACATATGCATCACATGGGGACATGAGTCCTCTACCTATATCTAAAATCTTATAAAAAAAATATTATCATTTTATTATGGTTAGGGTGGTCAGACAGACACCTACTTCTTATTTTTACCCTGAAATTTAAATACTACTGCATTGAAATTTCAAATTTTCACCAAATAGATTTTTAAAAAAAAATAAAGGTCTAATAGTTTAGAAACTACATTCAATTTTCTACAGATTCTATTTTTACATTTTTTTGAAATAATATAGATAACTTATTCACTTTTTTATGTCAAATTGTCTAACTTTGAGTTTTTGTCTTTTTATTGCCACTTAAGGGCCTGTTGTTTCCATGATGATCCTGCACATACCCCTAATCAGGGAAACAAATGACCTCGAGCTTGATACAGAATGGGGCAAGCAACTTAAGTAAATTGAAGATAAAGAAGTTGAAGATCGGCTTACGATTGAAGAAGAAGTTGCTGCTCTGGAGACTGAAGGCAGTAGGTCTCCAACTAAACGGTATGACCAAACCCTGGAACATGATGAGGAAGAATCCCTCCATGAAGATGAGCAAGAGGATAGGCCTAGGGGGCATGAACATGACCAAAATGAAGAGCAGAGGGATGTTGAAAGGGAAGATCCCTCCAACGAGAAATTGCCCACGAAGTCTCCCACTAAGCGTGTAACACTCAAATAGGACTCTGACAAAGAAAAGGAGGATGCAGGGGTTGAGAAGGAGGCTCTTGTTGTCAGTGTCATTGATCTTGAGAAAGAGGGTAGCAAGAACCAATGTGAATCACCTGAGGGAGAGCCCCAAATACCCGATTGGCTAGGGAGGAAACTTAGAAAAAAGACTCCCACCCTAAAGGATTCTAGGGCAAGGCTAGAAGCCATATTGGCAAGAGCATAGATAAGCACCAAGAAGGAGAAAAGGCCAAGGATCAGATCAAAGGTAATCATGGATGCCTCGTGATCTAGGGTGGTACAAATAGTGACGTTGGTGGTTGGAGAACAAGGAATAACCTATAACATATCCACCATCGACTTGGGAGTGGCCACAAGGGAGAAGAAGGTTGACCACCTCCAAGAATCGGTCACCACAGTGGTGCACCTTATCCAACAAAATAATGTTTCAAAAGAACTCAAAGCATAGGTGGCCAATCTGATAGCCTATATTCAGCAGTGATCATCCCCGAGTGAGCATCCCACCACATCATCAGCCCTACCTCAGTTTTTGTCTCAAGAGCAGATCAATAAATTTGAAAAGAGAAGGAACTTGGTTAAGGCTATGGAAAATTGGTTTCAACAGGTCTTAGACATCGGAAAAACAAGCAACAACTTGGTTGTCCGGATAGCAAATAAGCTATTGGAAGTATAGAGAACTCTCGAGGGAACGAGGCAAGTCTATGAAGAATTTCCAAAGAAGTATAGAGCAGCCTACTCGAACATTGAGACCATACTCGCATTGCCAAGTGAGGTTTGGGAGAGGGACCTTGCCCTCAAAGATGATGATCACTAGTTAGTGGATGTGTGGAAGCGAGATTTTGATCATTGAAGGGGAAAGTTGGAGCAAATCCTAGAACCGATAGTTCTGGATATCGAATGGGTCAAGGAGGCCAGAGAGGATTGCACTCAGTACCTCAGGCTAATGACGGGGTACGAGTTGCTTGCTATCTAAATTAATCCAGAAAGCATAAAGCCCCACTTCTTAAAGAACAGGGAAGATGGGATGTCGGATGAAGTCACCATGGATTTCATGATTTTTTTCTCGAGCCTTCACCCAGTCTTGGCTTTTCATAAGAAATGCTGCCAAATATGACAATGATTGAAAGAAGCTTGTTAACAAATCTCAAGAATGGAGCTACCAAGTGCTACGATCGGATATTATTGAAGTGGACAAGCTTCAACCAATGATCTTGAGCTTAGTGGAGTATGTATCTTCGAAGAAGCGCGAAGGTAACCCTATCATCGATGAAGAGTTCCTAAAGGAGTAGCTACAACAAAGGGAAAACAACAAAAAGATGAAATTGCTACAATGCTGCCACTAGATGACGAAATAGGGAAAAGACAAAAGGTGTTTTAAAAATGTAATATATTTGGGGGTAGGTGAAACCCTAGTGTAGTGTGAATATTGGCCACACAATAGAATCGAATCTTGGCCACTCATTTTTTCTTTTTGATTCTTTCCCCATTAGTGCATTTCTAGATTTTTGGATTTCTTCCCATGTTGCATGATTCTTCTCCCATTAGTTAAAACTTCACTTTAAGTTATTTTGCTACTCTAGTTTCCTTTAGTTAGCTATGGTAGATTTAGTCTGTTGTCTTTGGTTGTAAAGCTTTTTGTTGTGTGTATGATTTCCTTGTCCATACTTTTTGTCATTTGTTGTTGGTAAGTGACTGTGCAAAGTTAGTCTAGACTATAATTCCATAGCTTCTCTTTAAAATTTGTCTTTGTTCACATTTACACGATGAATGAATGATGAATATATGTAGCCCTTAAAAGATAGCATATATTTCATGACATTGTGAGAATTCAAATTTAGTGAAATCCTATTTAAGGGATTTGTCCACAACAGGAACCTCCATGATCCCTGTTCATCGGTAGTTGCAGGTCCAAGAACCATCCTTCTTCCTTGCCCCCTTTTTCCTTTTTTTTAGAAACAACCTATGCTAATGTTCATTGCACATTGTAAAGCAAGATCTGACAAAACAATGGAGTCCAAGAATGTTGTCTGAGTCTGCAACAAAGTGTAGTAATTTCCTATTTGAAGAACTCCATTCATTGACCCAATTATCCTACAAATTTAACTCGCATAAGACTGCCTTGTGATTCCGAAAAATCACATCAAACAATTGATATATTCCAAGCATTGTCATTACCTAGCATCTGAGAGACCTTGGGATAGTGTTCTGTAATTTGATTGTGGAAGATTGTCTTTCAAGAGAGGTAATACACTTACGTATTACCTATGTTGTGAAGTGCATAAAAACACCATCAAAAGGAGGGGGAGAGGGAGAGGGAGAGTGGGAGAGTGAGAGGGAGAGTGGGAGAGTGAGGGAGAGAGAGAGGGAGAGGAGGAGTTTTAGAGTGAGAGTGAGAGAGAGGGAGAGAGGGAGAGGGAGAGGGATAAATGGAAGTGGGAGAGGGAGAGGGGAGAGAGAGGGGAGAGAGAGGGTTTAGGGTTGAGGGAGAGATGAAGAGGAGGAGAGGGAGAGGGAAGATGGAGAGAGAGAGGAAGGACAAGGAGAGAGAGGGAGAGGGAGAGAGTGAGAGGGAGAGTGGGAGAGGGAGAAAGGGAGAGGGAGAGAGGGAAATGGAGAGAGGGAGAGGGAGAGGGGTTAGTGTTGAGGGAGAGAGGAGAGATGGAGAGAGTGAGAGAGGTGAGGAGTGAGAGGGAGAGTGGGAAGGAGACAGGGGGAGAGGGAGAGAGAGAGGGTTTAGGGTTGAGGCAGAGAGCGAGAGGGAGAGAAGGAGACTGGGAGAGTGAGAGGGAGACTGGGAGAGTGAGAGAGAGAGGGAAGGATAGGGAGAGAGATGGAGAGGGAGAGAGGGAGAGGGAGAGATAGAGAGAGGGAGAGGGAGAGAGTGAGAGGGCGAGTGGGAGAGAGAGAGGGAGAGGGAGATAGGGATAGTGGGAGAGGGAGAGAGGGAGAGAGAGAGGGTTTAGGGATGAGGGAGAGGGAGAGATAGAGATGGAGATAGAGAGAGAGAGAGGTGGAGAGTGAGAGGGAGAGATGGAGAGTTGGAGGGATAGAGGGATAGAGGGACAGAGAGAGTGGGTTTAGGGTTGAGGGAGAGAGGGAGAGTGGGATATTGAGAGAGGGAGAGAGTGAGAGGGATAGAGGGAGAGTGTGAGGGAGAGAGAGAGGGAGGGAGAGAGAGAGGGAGAGTGGAGGAGAAAGGAGAGGGAGGGGAGAAGGAGTGAGGGAGAGAGACGGTCAGGGTTGAGGGAGAGAGATATAGAGAGAGAGAGAGGGAGAGTGAGAGAGGGAGAGTGGGAGAGTGGGAGAGTGAGAGGAGAGGGAGAGTGGGAGGGAGAGAGGGAGAGATAGGGTTGAGGAAGAGAGGGATAAAGGGATAGAGAGAGAGAGGAGTGATTGAGTGAGAGACTTGGGAGAGATAGAGGTGGGCAGAGAGATTGAAAGAGATAATATGCTATTTTTAGCTCTTTTTATATTAAAATCTACATAAATAAAAATAAATATAGCATACACAACTATTTAGACATACATGTGTATATATAGATTGATGTTGCATTGTGAAATGAGCCATAGTGGTTTTCGTCTATATATATGGATATATATTTCTTCCTACATGTATATTTCTAAATATGAAAGGGAGATTTCAATACATATATGTTTGTGTGTGTGTGTATCTCTATGTTTCAGGGAATTCAATATGATTTCCCTTTTTGTCAATAATATTTACAAGAAGTGTGTGTTTCTTGCTCGAGGTTTTGTTTAGAGCCCGCAAGGCTTCATGATGTGAATATGGTAGGGAGTAGACTAGCCATACATTAATATATTTTTCTTTCCAACATCATATATTTCTACCTGGTTATATACATGGACACAAAAATTCTCTAACATGCTTGCCTACGAAAAACATACGAAAAACATACTCTATTCTATTGATTGAATTTGACATTGTTTCCACAACTCTCTTTCCAAGTTCCCGAATAGATCCCTTATTAAATTTTTTTTACCAACATGGCATGCACTCAAAATCTTCCATATTATCTATTTCTATTTAGAACAGGTGGTGCTAAACTCTATTATTGTATATCTATATTTTTCCATTTATACTGTTGCATAGATACAATAGACATTCAACAAAATTAGTCTATTGTAAATGCTTGGAAACATAGACAGATCCATATATGTATATATATGTATATATTGAAGACAAATAGACTAATTGAATAAGAGGTGTTGGAATAACACATATGTAGTATTAAATATTATAGAAAAAAACTAAAATTGGAAAGAAGGGTTGGTGATGGTTGAGCTACTTGCCTCATTATGCGGAAAGAGCATGGTATGCATTTTCACATGCGAGGGTTAATGCATCCTGCCATTTTTATTTGATGGAACATATTGTTACAATGCAAGAAACCTATGTAACAGTTGTAAGAGGTATTAGAATAACATTTCACAATCACGTGTAAATGATAGATAGACGAAAACCTTTTCCCTCCTTTCAATTTCTTTGGTTTGTGTATGTTTTCGTATCATCTGTCATTTACCTGTGACTCTTGTATATTTTCCTAATTGATACAAGATGAAAAATCTATCTAAGGATTGACTTCTCAATTCTAAATTCAAGATACACTATTTGGCACCAAACACTATAGACAAATAGGAAAATTGTAAAAGAACTATTTGGAAAATACTTAAGAACCACGGTTTAGTAAAAAATGGTTATAAATCATTTTAAAAATATGAAGCATAGAAGAGACAAACTATGATAATGAACAGTTTGTTATGGGCAACTGAAAAAAACAATATCATGAAGAATAGTTTGTTATCACAAACTTCAAACAGATGAGAAAAAAAGAATATCATGAAACATTTTGATACAACACATATAACATGTTCCATCCAAACAAAATAGCCATGAATTTTTTTTCGGAATTTTAAAAATTGAAAACAATCCTCTTACAAGAACAATAGAATAATTGATTACAGGGACCTTCAAATAAATGAGGCAAAAATAATCTATGTAAAAATTCCATTGTCAATTCTAAATTCATAATTTTTTGCAATTCTTATTAACCAATGAGGCACATTTAGCAACATACTTTGTTCAAGAAGTAAGCTCCACACCATCATAAAAAACCCGGGGCAAGTCTCCTTTATTTCTCTATAGTATTTAGTTCCAAGTGATGTAGCTCAAATTCCCAGTTAACTCTGTGGCATTATAGCCATTTTGCACATATTATGACTACCCATTGCCTTTACAAGTTTTGTTTACTGTGCGGTTACTGTGAAAGAATATACTTCTAATTTTCAATTGACATCTCAATTGTTACATAGACTACTTCTCTTTTATGAATATTTATCTTTGAGCATCTTTATGCACCTTTTTAGTCATTATACAGTCTTTATAGTGTACGGAGTGAAGCTTTGTGGATGGCTCTCTACTTCAAATAGATAAGAAGAAAGCAATATCATGAAACACATCAATACAAGATTCAAGGTACATTCTTTGGTAATAAATATTGAAGACAAGTAGAGAAATTATATAAGAGGTGTTAGAGTGATTAATTTATTGTTCATGTCTTTTGCCATTTTTATTTTTTAACTATTTTTCATATAGCTCTTTTACAATTCATAGTCCAACAAGTTCATCCAACGTTGCTCGCTCTTGTTGAACACCAATAGTATTTGTAAGTACATAACTTTTCTATTATCAATTAAAAGATTCAATGAACCAATTGTAAATATTATTAATCACTTCTCTCGCTTTCTTTGCAATAGAATGTAATACTGCTACGAATCTACCTTTTCAGATAGACAAATCAATGTAGTCAATGACATCCTATGTAATTCATAGACATATAACATTTTTTTGCTGATGAGCATGTTGCTTTTGAAGGTGGATATCTAGATAATTTTAGTCATCGAATAAACAATTATTGGATGAATATTTTTGAAGCACATATATCATGAGCTTTGTTTATTTGTTCTCAATCAAAAACATTTTAAGTTAGTCTTCAATTGGACTATGCACATCTTTCCTCTCTAAGTGCTATTTGTTCTTATTCTATTTGACCATCTATTTATTATTTTGGTTTAACTAATTCCTTCTAATTTTTTTCATACCCCAATTATAGAACATCTATTTACTAGAATCAATCAATGAAAATCTGATATTTTTAACTTTCAATTTCCTTCTAATGGACTAATTTTCAATCCTTTCTACTTGTGACCATTTTATTATACTACTACTAACCAATAAACCGCATGGATAATAATGCTTTTATTTTAAAAAGTATGGACTAAATACTATTCATAAAAACTATTCTTATATTAAAGATATTTCTTTGGTGGTCATTTTGGCACTTTTTTGGGGCTTGAAACTTTCATCTTGGCCCTCAAAATGGCAATTTAGTGTTTCTTTCTAGTTTTTTAAAGTTTTTTTTGTTAATAACTCAAAACTCATGTTTGAAATTCAGGATGTTAGTTGGCAATTCATCCTATCTTACTTTTAGGAAGTTTTTGGGAAGAAACATGACTCTCAAAGTTATGCATGTGAAATTACCAAAAATGGAAAAATCTTACAATTGTCAAAATCTGCCAGAAAAGGTTGGCTTGATCAAAGTGAAGGAAGGAAATGAAGACCAAGAGTTCTGCGTGTTATCATTAGCTCATTGTATCAAGTGTTTTCAAACACTTTGGGAAGAAATTATAATTCCTCTTCTAAGGATTTTCTATATTCTTGCTTTTAGGATTTACTAAATTTCATTTGGCCTTAAAAAGAACAAAAGAAAGGGTTAAAAAGAATCATAGGAAAATTGACTAGATTTTATTTTGGGCTTAATCAAAGAAAAGAAAAATCTCACACTTCAAAATTGGTGCTTAAAAATAATTCATATCATTGCTTTGTGGTTTAAAATGAACATGCGTATTCTTTGTTTTGTAATCTTTTACACAAAATAATATCATTTAGAAAAGGCGTATACACTTCTCTCACACTTCATAAGAGATCTTGAGAATCAAAAGTTTTTCTTTATGATATTAAGTTGTGTAAGTGATTACCTCCACACTTCAAAATTGGATCTTAAAATTTGAACAAAACATGCGAGCGTGAAGAAAAGGCATTGTGTGTGCTCCCGCCTAAATGTGTTAGGTGGTCAAACCTTAAATGCACTTCTTCCCTATTATCCACCTTTAGAGAGCCTTACTTGGTGGGAAAAATTACTCACCCCAAGTGAACGAATCAAACTGGTAACGAGCTAAACGTTAAGCTACTCCCAATCGGTATATGAATTTGAATGTTGAGGAAAGCTCATCATTACAGAAGCTCCTACGGACAAGCAAGTGATACTCTTTATATGAGTTGATCTTACCTCTCATGTGGCCTTCTTAACGGGTGCCTTGATTATGAACCAATTTATGTAGAAGCCAAAATCCTAATCTATTTGTTGGTGCAAGAATAGTCATTCTAAAGCTGCCCCACATTCTTATGACTCCTAGTAGAGATGAGAAGTATGCCATGAGAGATTCATGGGTACTGATGCTTGGATGACACAAGAAGTGTGTGTTGTGGAGGGGAGCCAGTGTGGTCAAGTAATTAATAATTTGCTAAGAGTAAGCGTAGCTAGATTTATCCAAGTGGGAACCCAACAAATATTGTCTTATTTTATCGTAGGATTGTGCATCACTTTGGCATCAAAATGCTTTGCTTGGATCTAAAACACTTGAAAATAAACATCCACCAAATCATGAAAATTTCAAACCTTTAGGAGGAGAAAATAGATTTGAAAAAATCCAAGTTCTATTGCTTGCCCTAGGGATTCTATCCTTAGAGACTTCTAAGCATTTAAATTCACATCACAATCTGCTCTTACTAAAGTCAACATTAGGGAACTATTGCCTTGATTTTCTTGATTTCCACATTATGGACTTTGTGGGATGAAAATAAATTGGGACATTAGACATTTGGTTTGAAAAGATAATCAATAGCGTCTTTGTGGTAAAAATAACTCATTAAGAAAAGTTAAGAACAATTGAACCCCACACATGTGCTTGGTATCTTTTGGTCATATGGTTTTTCATGCCAACATTGGTCTTTTGGTTTAAAATACTCTTATGGAAAAGCATGCTCTTCAATATCTTGGTCTAGTAAACAAGTCCTTCTTAGGTCCATTTAGGATCAAAATTAAACACTTCATCCATCCAAACATTTATCGTCTCCATCTCACAAACAAATTTTGAACCATTGGAAAAATCATTCATATTAGACTTTTGGTAAATCCTTCAATCAAAATCAAAATCACTTTGTTTGGCTAAATTTTTGTGGATGAATCCTTCCTTGCACATTTAGTTGAATTATCACCTTTGTGGAAAATTTTACCCCAAGATAACATCCAACATCTTGGGATTTATAAGTCCATTATCCAAATCAAACCCATTCCAAATAAAAATCCAAAATCCCAAAGTGTAGTATTCCTCCAAAGTTTTTAAAATTTCAAACACCCATATCACTCACCCTTTCATATTTAATCTCATCATTGGTCATAAATACTTTAGAGGTTCACTTTTGCAACAAGGTCAAAACACAAGAGGAACATGTAATGTAAACTTGATTTATACATCATGAGTAATCCAAGTCAACCAAACTATCAAGGCCTTACAATACCAATTGTTTGTCAAAACTCGCATTTATACAATCCATACATAGGATCATTACCTCCTACAAGCCTCAATGATCCAACAAATGTGAGTTTTCCCAATCTAAATTTTGGACCACCTTTCCCGATGGTAGATTTAAATCAAAGTCCAAACCTACAAATCTATCAACCAATTAATCAATGCACGAGTCTTTAAAAAAGAGAGATTATCCCACCAAATCCATACATGCCAAATATGAATATATCAAGTACAATTTTACCAAAGATGAACATTTCAAGTCCACACTTGGTAAAATTTGGGATAGATATGTTTGCAAATCATAAAAATTATGTTCAAAGTCCAAGCAATATGTTAACATCTCAAAAATAAATCACCACAAGGTCAATTTAAAGTACAAATATGACAAGGTAACAAGTGAAAATACACACCACTTGGGAAACCAATCAAATCATTCATGCAATAGTTGATACAAGAAAATATCATTAAAATCCCCGTTTATGAGAATTATCAAGAGCCCTAGAAGTTAAACAACCAAGGTATAATGAGACTGCACCTTTGTGATTTTCACAAAATAAAGTGACACACAACATCAAATTATATTCGACTTAATAATCTCATCCAGGACCTTATTCATCAAAAAATAATAACTATTGGGGACAATGATCAGGATTCAACCATTAGTGATAGTAGTGACAATATCTCCTCCATAATTGTTGAAAATGATGATCAAGATCTATCCATCAATGAGCACCTTGAATATGTTTCTACCTCATCCAAAGATAAAATCAACATACATCAAGAGTCACTTTTTGATCATGATAAATACCCCTCAACAATATCCAACAATGATCTATTCAAAGGAGTGCTAACATTATTTGATCCTAAAATTGGTGATCCTTCCACCAATGATCATGTTGACAATATCTTTACATTACCTAATGAGCTAGAGGACATATCTCAATAATTTATTCCAAAGAATGATCATCATCTTTCACCAAAGTCTAGCAATGGTCCTTTCCAAGACATATTGACATCCTTTGACCTCATGGTTGCAGATATTGAAGGAATCTTCAACTCAACATTTGATCCAAATTCACTCAAAGATCAATGGGATATTGAGCCATTTCCCATGCCTAATAATGATGTCCAAGAACCCTTTGTAAGAAATCCATTCTTTAAAATTGAACCATGTCAGGAACTTGATCCAAAGCATGTCGAAAGCAATTATGAAATCATTCAAGATCAAGAATTTGTATCTCCACAGTACTACAATGACCTACTAGGCACATTCCTATCTATAAAAAATGACACAAATGATGATAATATCCATATAGCACATACTCCTCCGTCAACCCATGAGATGATTACTTTGGATAGACATGTAGATGATCTTCATTCAAAATAAGAGTCTCATACTCTTGATATCATTACCAAGGAACAAGGTTCTCCTACTCTTAAAATTTGTACACATGATCAAGATATAGAAACATCTAGAGACATGTCAGAAATTGGTCATGAATAAGGCTCCTATAGAACTGATGAATCAGAAACATCCTGTGAAATGAATCATGAGGAAGAATTTTATGTGGATGGTGGATCATTAACACCTCTTGAAGAAGCATTAAAATTAGATATTTCACAAGATCAATCCAAAGATATCAATCAGGAAGTCATCCCACACATGGAGGATCCTATCACTTATAAACTTGGATCACTTACCTTTTTTAGAGGAAGCTATCTTATCAATGAGGAATTTGTCACCTTTGAAGATCCACCACAAAGCAAAGACGGATTAACACCTTGTTTCCAAGGTAAATCATATCCTATTGCAAATAAAATGTTTCAATAAATGAATTATCAAGGCACAGGATTAGGCCTACATGAATAAGGTATCCTAGAAGCAGTACAAATTATTGGCAATCCTAAGCATCAAAGTCTTGGTTATTTGACAATTAAGGGATCTAAACATATCAGTGATACCTCTGTAATACTGGGGGCAATTTTATCTAGTGTAAACATCAACATAGGGAGCACGAAGGATCCCTATGATGAAATTGATGCCAATACTATAACCAACCACATCATGAATCTTCATCTACCCATCATCCCATCCACAAATTGGGACCAACATCAAAAGAAATATTTGAACCAAAGTGTGAAAAACATCATCAAAGAAAAAGAAGTTGTGAAGCATGAAGGATAAATCAACTACACACATATACCAAAGAATACAAAGAAATATTATCCCTATCAAACTCCATTAGTCAAAGAAACTATGGGGAAAATAAAAAAGGGAAAAGTATCCATGAAATATGTCCACAAAGGAAAACATAGGCTTCTCAAGTGACATACAAAGTATATCAAATAGTTGGTCCTAATTCCATGCACACTTTTGTATCCACCCATTATTTCTCAAATTCCCAAGTTTGGAGAGTCAAAGGTTCTAAGCTATCAACCAATCCATATTTTATTCCTAAACACACTTCACCATCCATACCTCCATGCATGATATCCAATTCTCACATTGACCATGTATTGCCAACAACCCTTCATCATAAGGATTCAAAAGGCATTCTATTATGATGTGTGCATATCTAGACAAAGTTAACTCTAATATCAACAAAGTAGATTAGGAATCTCAAAAGTTGCATTGAAATGCACGTATATTGGCAAAGCGGCTTCTTCAAGTAGGATATCAATGGCACATTATGACAGAAGCATCTACATTGACACCACTAGGTGGTTAAACATGAGCTTAAAATATTTCACAAAAAATCAAAAAATCATGAAAATAATAAAAATAAAAATTGTCCTCTAGTGAAAACCACTATGGTGGCACTTTGGATAGGTACCATGATGAAAACCTGGAAAATATACATTATTTGTAGAATCGAGCATTTGTGTGCACTAGTTTAGTTGGAAGCATCTTAACCCATCCATAATAAATCCAACATTCCATCTATCTCATCCATAATAAATCCATTCATCCACAAACCATTTATCCAATCCATTTTCATCCATCTACATCCATAGTCCAGATTATCCTGATCTTGACCAAGTTTTGTGTACACTTTACACTTTCTTATGGTAAACATCTTGGCATGGGTCATTTTCATTGATCCTAACCTACCCAACATTATCTAAGCCATGAAGAATTATCCAAATGAGAATTTTATTTTTGAACACCTTATCTTATCACAAGATGATTCTTGGCATCCTTTGCATGCTTACCATCTCCATCCATCCATCCATCTATCCAAGAATCCACCCATGGCCTTTCAAACATTGCTAGACATTGGGGGCAGATATTTACATCTTGCTTCAGGAATAAATCTTGATCTTTATCCTCAAACTTATGTGGTGATTTGAAAATTTGCAAAAAAAAAATCAAATTGGTCAAGAATTTGTGATCCAAAATCCAAATCACAAACCCATGACATATTTTGATGAGAAGATATTCCTTATCAAGCTTTATCTTTTATCGAACATCAATCCAAATGATCAATATCAATCGCATCTAATTTACATGTCAATGCCACATCAAATGATTGAAAAAAAAATTATTCCAAGCCAAGATTCAAAATTTTGATCAATAAAATCCAATCAATCCATCATCATCTCAGGATATCCTTCCCAATCCTTGTGTTTCTTAACACTATCCTTGCATTATTGAGTGTCTTCAAAAATGTTATCATCATCAATCCATCAATCCAATCAATCAACCCTAGCTTGGTTTTCTAAAAAAATCCCAAAACAGAGCACTGATATCAGATCCATATATCCAAATCATCAAAGTCATGCGAAAATACCCAAGAACATCCAAAACATATCAAAAATCCAAAAAGAGGTAAAAATAGTCAATTTTTTTTTTTAAAAATGGTATCTGAACTACGTTGTCTTTGAGATTAAACATAGGAAAGGATAATTTTTGATCAGCCCTAAAGACACAAAATCCGAAAACATTCATAAAATCTCGTAAAAAACCAAAAACATTGGAAAATTTGAAAAACCCAAAAACAGGCTCATAACATTTCAAAAACATAAAAACCATCCAAATATTTAAAAAATACATCCATACAATTTTTCTTTCACTTGCAATAATCTCATCCATAATAAATCAATCGTCACCTTCATACTTTGGCAAAGAAAACAAAAACAAGGTCACAACAATCAGAAAAATAAAACTTCAAACGCAAAATCAAAATCGAAACAACAAACTTTTAAATTCAAAATCAAACTCTTGATCATTCACAAACATGTCAATTGACCTTATATCAATGGCATTTTCGAACAAACTATCAACTTGCCACCATCCACTAACATTTCCTAGGATGTATCCTTCCTACAATGGGCATTATCTGTTGGAAAAACACTTTGGATACTTATCGTAAACAAAACAACTTGCCACCATCCACTAACATGTCTTAGGATGCATCCTTCCTACAATGGGCATTATATTTGGAAAACACTTTGGATACTTATCCTAAACAAAACAACCTGCCACCATCCACTAACATGTCTTAGGATGCATCCTTCCTACAATGGGAATTATCTTTGGCAAAAAAATTGGATACTTATCCTAAACAAAACACGTCCCCTTGGCTAGGGTTATGAACAACATTGGCCTGTTTGTGTACTTGATTTTTTATTTTAATTTATCTTATTGCACTCATTCCAATGACCTCTCGATGATATCCAAACAAAGGGATTTAGAGATAAAGGAATCGAGTGCAATGATCATTATCTTTTTATTTGTTGTGCTTGTTCGACATCCTTTTAAAATAACTTTGTCATTCATTCTTTGTGTGGTTTGTAGGGATAGTGTTTTAGATGTCTTGTTGACCACATAGGAAGGCTTGCTTTTCTATGTTTTGGTCTGAGATGTTTATAATATCTGAACTGCATTCTAAATGATATTTTGTATGTCAGGTGTGAACAGGAGTACTACTCCTATCTGTTTGTCAATTCAAAGTCCATCACACTAGGTGTAACACCATCCTGGTTCTTTATACCTTGATGGATTGTGCCTATGTGTGTTATCAAACATAAGGTAAATATCCCTTTTAAAATCCCAATTCCTGATAAGCAATGCATCATCATCATCATCATCATCTCTAATAAAGCAGGCTTGTTGGATCTTCTTTCGTCTTCTTTTCGCTCTAACAAGGTACCATGATAGTTAATCATCATCACTAATGCATCCATCCTACATCAAAAAAATGTTAGCATATTGCATATCATATAGAAAGCATCATCCATCTCACATGCATTGCATAATATTTTAAGTTTTTAAAGATAATATAGATTTGTTATTCTAAGCATCTTCAAAAAATCTCATTTGAATCATCATCATCATATAGATCTATTAGTCTAACCATCCATACATCCATCTTGGACCTCTTTGTAGGGAGATTGATCCTCAAATTGAACTTTTCGCTCGATCTCTTGAGGGGGCAGTGTACTAGTATACTTCTTTGCGCTAGGGCATCTAAAAAAATCAGATTTTTTTTAAAATTTGATCACAACAAGATTATTCTTTGAACCAACCTAACAGGTACATTACCTCAAAGAGGGAAAAATGTAGACATGAAAAATATACAAATTGATCTTACACATCTGATCCTGATCTTACTAACATCACCTCTTCCGCAATCATCCCCTTTACTGGTCAATTTAATTCAATAATCTTTATTTGATTAAGTTTATCATATTTCCTCTCTTAATTAAATAAATCAAATTTATCTGATTAAGGGTATGTGCAAGATCATGATGGGCCAAAAAGTGGCGATATGTAAGCCATACATAATGGCCCATGTGGTTGATGACTTTTTTTTTACGCAAAATTGATGAAACGAAAAGGGTTTTTAGAAGAGATTCTCATCTTTCCACCAATATAAATTATTCTTTACTTCGAATTTAATAAATAATTATTATTCATTCTTTATTAGAATTATGAATAAAGTCCTTATTGATAGGCTGATTGAAAAAAATCTATAACTTTCAAATGGTATCACATTTTTTGAATCCGAAACATGCATCACATTCTATGCTTCCAATAACATAGGATTAAAAAAATTGAAATTGAATTTCATTAATTTTTGACCAAGTTAAGGTGGTTAGACAGACGAGATTTTATATTTTTTAAAAGTTGTAAAAAAAATATCATAATTAATTATTTACTTGGAAAAAATTTATAAAAAACATATGCATCACATCAGGACATGATGATCCTGCACATACCCTTAAATCATTCGCTTCTATTTAATTTCTCTCTAGAGTGATCTCTATTGAATTAAATAAATTAATCTTTATTTGATTTAATCTAACATCACCACCTTTTGATTAAATAAATCAATCTTTATTTAATTAAATCTAAAATCATTATTCCTCTCAACTATGATTTATTTAAATCCTAAAATCTAAGTCAAAATTATCAAATCATCTAATTTCTACCTAAATTATTCAAATCATGATTAATCCTGATCCCAATCCCTCAAATCCTTTAAATTTTGCAACTTGCACAAAAAAATCATTTTATTTGATTTAATAATTCCTCTATTTTCTTTCAACTTAGGGAATATTCCTCAAATTTTAAAATCCCTCCAAAAGGGATGAGTATGTATCCAATAAGGCATTAAAGGCCTCTTACATGTCCTTTTCCTTGAGCCAAGTGGCATTTACTCCATTTCTCCTCTCCCTCCAACTTGTCATTGCACGAATTTTAAACTCAACTTAATTGTATTTATGTGCAAAATGTGCTCATTCCTGCTCCAATCATAGGTGGAAAAGTGGCCTTCTCTCATTGGCTGGTATTTTGTCCCACATTCATCCAAATCCTTCAATCTTCCATTCTTCAAATCTATAAATAGGGGGCTTCTCCTATTGAATTGATCATCCACAATCCAAGCAAGTATATTATACTCAATTTCACTCACAATTTCATCCATTGCATTCAAATTTCATAGTTCTATATCAAATTTGTCAAGGTTATCATCACATTGCATCAAGTAGCATCCAATATTCATCACATTGCAAAAAGGAATTGGGAAAGGGCCATTTTCCACATCAAAATGGCACCAATTCCCCATGGGATTGAGGGTTTGAGTGTTTTTTAATAGGATTTGATAGATTCATTTGATTACTTTACTTCATTTCTTGTTCTTGGCATTTGGATGAATTGCATGGGGAATTTGTATTCTAGATATGTTTCTTGACTAACATTATGTTGTTTTGTCACTTTGGTGCAGGTTTAAGATATCAATTCAGAGAATGTATTAGTGTTGTGAGTGCCTTCGAGATAGATCTATCTTGCTAGCTTTGGAGGATTGAGAAGTTTGGCCTCAGGAGAAAATATTGTTTTATACATTGTAAGGTGTTTTAAGATATGAAAATACTCGTGACTCTTAAGTACAAGAATCATGCTCTATTTTCATTACACTTAACATAAGCCCCCCTTTTTGTGTGGATATTTTTGTGGGGCCAAAGAAACAAGAGATGTATTGATGTTAAGGTTTTAAACTATTTGTTTTAGTTCTCAAAAAAATAAAATTGAAGAGAGATAAGGGTATGTCCAGGATCATGAGGGGCTAAAAAGTGGCAATGGGAAAAAAATCACGTTTTGGATCGACTCAAAAATGCGGAAATGCTGAGTTGACTTTTTTTAGGTTTGAATGTCAGTACATTGCTCTAAAGCAATACCCAAACCTAATTTTTCAAAATGGATATCCGATTTGCAAAAGCCTATATAAATAAAACAACCCAATTGTTAAAAGTCATTTCTCACAATTTCGATGCAGGCACACAAGGAGAAGAAGAAATCCGATATCTGATTTCACAAAAAATCTGATTTGTAAGGTAAGTTATTGGGTTTTTTTATGTTTTAATCAATTTTTCAATTAGATTCTTATAATTTTAAGTAGTTTTTATTAATTTGTTTTCAAAAATAGGGTTTTTTATTGATTTTTTATTAAAAACTAGAGTTTACAATGAATTTTTATTAAAAATTAATGTTTTTAAATGGATTTTGATTAAAAACTAGTGTTGTTGATGTATTTTTATCAAAAAAATAGAGTTTGTTATGGATTTCTGTGAAAAAGTAGGGTTTTTTTTTAATTTTTATTAAAAACTAGGGGTTTTTTTTACAATAATTTCATTTATATTGTGTAAATTTAATTAGATTAACTGGTTTTTAACATTAATTAGGTATTCTAGATAAGAATTACAATGTACAAATGCCAAATGCTCTGCCACCTCCCTAGCCAAATGCTCCACCACCTCTGTAACCACCAATTGAAGACTTAATTGGTGAAAAAATGGGGCAATTGAGGGGCATTTGTCAAGTTTATAAGGCAATCCCTCGATTGAGAGATATGACAAACACATTGAAGGAAATAATTAATAATATAAAAACCCTCTCCACCCAACTTAATTCCTTTCATTCGTGGCAAAATGACATGGGGGAATATTATGCATGTGGATTGTCTTATGATGATGTGAAAGATCTCCAAATAACCAAATCCCAAATAGCTTCTTTATTCACTAACCTCGGCACTAGTTTTCTAGAGAATGTTAATAAAACAAAAATTTCTATAAAATGGTGCATGAATAGGGACATTGTAGATAACTTTTGGGATCGTTGGTTTATGGGTTTTGATAAACCACCGAACAACAATTCTGATATGCCATTTTAATTTATTAAAATATTATATGCTGAGTTTTTCTTAGGGCATCATGTCAATTACTTTGGCATTAAACCCTTCCAGGGCATGAGTGGAGGTATACCCTAGGATAGACTAGGGGCAGTTAGTGTAGTCTCACACCCAAATGTTCCCCTTCCTCCCCTTCCTCCCCTTCGTCCACCACCTCCAATATATCATCTAGAGATTATCTAGGATGCAACCACATAGACTATTTGGGCTATTCACTCTTTGAGTGGTCATTTGCTTCCGCATGCTTCTATAGTAGCTCAACCACATTCTGGTGGTGTTGGCTAAGGCTCGAGTGTTGCTACATCATCCTCCTTAGGTCCACATTTGTGTGCCACATAATTGCACTATGTGTCACTAGATATGCTTGGGTCCTCTGTACAGCCCGCTGAGCATCCCTTGGACATTTCTAATTATGACCTCCATGATGTGGACATTATAGATCAGTTGTAGGGGAGTGGAGCACACCCTAAAAAGTCCTCTCCTGCTAAAGAGGGGGATGTTGGAATAGTGACACAAGAAATATTTAAGTTGTAAATTCATAAGTTGCATTTGTTTTTAAGTGAATATTAATAAGAGATAGTATCAAGTACTAATATTTATTTACATGGTATATTTAATAGTTGATGTCTGAGGAGGAGCTCACACGGGTGACTGATAACACCCTTAGGGCCATTTCATTTGGCTTGGACACACACATAGTATATATTTTCGTACTCACTTTTTTACATTTTTTATTATATACTTGCTTGTCATTTGAATTGTCATTAATTAAATTATATAATAACTTATATGTTTATCTTATTTTCCTCTCATAGGAAATACCTAGTGTGAGTGAGGTGCAACCTCGTCCAGACTATGGAGGCACACAATTAGATAAGGGGAAAGTAATTGAACTCATATGTACTTATCATTTTTATGTACAGGTGATTATGAGCTATACAGAGATGTTGACAAGTGACACATCGCCTAAAGGAGTAGGTATTGGAACACCTCAAGGAGTAGGTGTTGAAACACCTCAAGGAGGAGGTTTCAAAACACCTGAAGGAGATAGAGAAAAAGATCAACCTAAAGAGATATGTGTTTATTTTATTTTGTGTTTCGTAAATATGTTATTATTACCAATAATCGTATGCTAACTTGGATCAATTTTATATTTTTCTTCACATATATAGATTGGAATTTCGAAAGTTGGTTTGGTATATTCTAGGACTCTCGACCCTTTGAAGAGACATATATTTCAGGCAATCAAAATTTCAATTCTAGAGTTCAATTAAAATTCAATGTATATTGATTTTGATGTTAATTATTCGATTTTAAATTATATAGTATAACTAATCTCAATTGTGGTTTGAATTTGTCTTCTGCGGCTACCTTCAGAGCCAACAAGTGCTTCAAAGAGGCTCCATTTTGATGATCCACCAGTAGTTTAGCATGAGATAGACATTTTGGCATGTAAATTTTGAATACATATTGAGATGGCATATGCCACATTTTGTAGAACTTTGTTTGAGTAGGCGTCGATGCCATTTTTGTATATGGACATACACTTTATCATTGGATAATTTGATATATAGAAGTTGAAAATCAAAATATAATTTTTTCCTCATGTGCATGATTAAACTCTAAATTTTTTTAATCTTGAGCAATGGTTAAATATCAATGTACAATAACATAAAAAGCAATGGTTATATTATGTTGTTTATATTTATATCACTGATTACATTGCATTACACATCTTTCAAACTCAAATCATTAGTTTACATTTCATAACTAACAACTAGATGTTCATCGATGAAAATTTTCAATTACAATATAGTTTTTACAAAGTCAACCTAAACAGTTATGCAATTACTTCACATTGCATAACTAAAAACTATGAGCAGCTGTCAATTGCATTTGCTTGTCATGGAATTCTATGAGACCACATTTCGTTGAAATTTTTTTTCAAATAGTCCACTACCTTGTCTATGCTACCACATTTTTCATACATGTCTACCAAATATTTTTATCAAATAGTTCATTTTTCATACATTTTTCATAGCGACCACATTAAGTTGTAATAAATTAAATGATAGCCTATGGCTATTTAATTTCTACTCATTTGATTTAAATGGATGAGGCCGACCTTCCTTGATATTATTTTTTAATTTATTATTTTGAAGAGAGGTCGACCTCCTTGAAGAGTCACCTTATTTTGTATAAATACAAGGTGATGTTTGTTCATTTCCTCTATCAAGTTCATTAAGCATAATTTGCATTCCAAGGAGAAGTTCCCACTTGAGCAGCAATGCTTCATCTTGTAGCAGTAGGCCGATTTCAAGGAGAAGCATATTCAATTGTATCTTTGCATCCAGGAGAGGTGCTATTATTCATTATATCAAATTCAGCCATGAGCTAAGCTTGAGTTGTAAGTAGATTTCTACTCTTATTCCTTCATTATATAAGAGACATATTTGTTGGGTTTTTCTCCCTCAAGAAGAGCATTTTCCCAAGGTATCTTGTTGTGTTTATTGTCTTATGTGTTGAATTTTATGAGCACTTTCAGTTGTATTATCTGATCATTAAAACACTAACATGGTATCAGAGTGGGTTTGGAAAATATCATGATCAGATTTGTTATTGCAGTGATACCTCTATTCCTTTTGTTTTTTGTCTGTATCTATCTTAGTCAAGATGGTGAATGGTCTTAAAATTGAGGATAGACTTTAAGGAGCATCAAACTTCACTTCATGGAGATTCAGAATTATGCTCACTTTGGAGGAAAATGAATTGGTTGAGTGTGGGGAGGAAAATTTTTTGAACCTATGGATGAAGAAGAGAAATTTCAATGGAGGAAGAAAGATATCAAGGCGAAGAATATGTTAGTTGATTTCATGAAGGACCATATTTTTCCTATCATCTCTAAGTTGAAGAAAGTGAGAGAAATGCTTAAGAATTTGGAGGAGATGTATGAGATCAACAACACAAGTCATGCTCTAGCCATGAAGAAACAACTTCATTATGTTAAGATGGAGAAAGGAGAATTTGTCATCACCTACTTCATGAAGATTTACGAATTGAGAGATCAACTCTCTACCATTGGTCATATATTTGATGACAAGGATTTGACCATGTTGACTCTTAATGGTCTTCCTTCATCTTGGGAGTCTTACATTCAAGGAAACAGCGCGAGATCGAAACTTCCAAAGTTTGATCGATTGAGGGCTGACTGTATTCAAGAGGAATCAAGGTTGGCTGCAAGAGGTGTTGGACGAATCCCTAAAAATGAAGAAAAAATAAACCACTGATATAATAGTGCCAATCGGAAAATAATCCTTACATATCCTAAATTATTGATCTAACCACTAAGACCTATGACTATGCCTTGCATACTTGTAGAAAAGATTGTCCTTAAAATCTGAAATAAAATCAGCAACACTGCATTCTTTTGTAACCAACTTGCATCTAGCACCTTCACCTCCACTCTTCAAAGTATATTTTACTGTCTCATATCTCTTTTTATCAACAAGATTCTTTCAAAATTCATGTTCGGAACTGTCATGAAAACATTGAACAAAATTTGACAAGCCACCACGTTGTGAGCACTTCACATTTAAACAGTCATTTCTATAGAAAAATGAACCATCATCTCTAGAACATAAAATTAGATCTAGCAAGTCCCCTGATGATTTTAGAAGAAGCATTGAACCACACTCTTGCAACATTTCATTAGTATGCAAATTAGAATGGATACAGCATAATAGTTCATGGTACATTGAAAACTTCACATGGAATTTGCAACAATAAGTATTACAAATCTTAAGAGGCACACAATAAAATGGCTTCAAACCTTCAAAATTCCTTTGCAAGATTTCCATATTTGGATGTGTTTCAATAAATTGGTTGAACAACATTGTTTGGCTTGATTCCGAGAATTTTTTAGGATACGGTGTACGGTCTCGATTGCCAATTCTTAACTTAAAAAAAATTGTTGCATTGGGTGATACTCTAGAGTTATCATTCCAAAATTGTTGAATTTTCCACTTTACATTATCGATTAGCTTCTTATCAACACGTGGAAGCCTCCCTAAAAAATTCCATGTATCATTTTGAAGAGGATCATCTATTCTTACTCTTCCTGCAAGTTCTCTATCCAAAGTTTTATGATTTACGTCAAAATAAATACAAGTTTCTCTCATACAGTGATCCTTTTTCAATTGATGGCTTACTAGGGCAATTGTAATGACTTGAGAGCATTAAAAATATTTTTGACAGCAATAGATTTTTTTTTGCTCTTCTTGTTCACAGGAATCTTCAATTTTCCTAGCAAAGGTCTCATCTTTTGCATCTTTAGAAATTGTAGTAAAAATTGGCATTGCTTGGTCAATGTCTTATTGCTAAAATATTGGTTGAAAAGTCTTCTAGCCCACAACTGAATAGTTTGTGTTGACCTCTTGCCTTCAAATTTTCTTATAATGTTATCATCAATTTCAACTAACCATTTAGGGGTCCTTGAAGGTCTTGAATTTGTAATATATCTTTCTTCCACACAAGGTTCTTCATTTCTCATGTAATTTGGTGAAACATAATTTGCACTTGCTTCAATATTATGTTCAACACCTTCATTTCCAACATTTTCATCTTGAAAATTTTCAATATCAATTTTAATAATTTCATTCCCAATTTCAATATCATGTCCAACATCTTCAATTTTCACCTTGAAGATTTTCATTATAAATTTCAATATTTTCATTCCCAATTTGAATATCATGTTCAACATCTTCAATTCCAACATTTTCACCTTGAAAATTTTTAATATGAATTTGAACATTTTCATTCCCAATTTCAATATCATGTTTTGCATTTTCACCTTGAACATATTCAATTTCCTCTTCACTTGAAAGATCATAGGGCTCAGGTTCACCAATATTTAACATACATTGTCTTTCTTCCTATGACCTTCTCTATCTCTTTGTCTATATTCTGATATTTGTTATTTTGTAAGCTTTCTCTTATGCTTTTACTTCTGATGACTATCGCTCCCCATTATACCTCATAAAAGATGCTAAAAAATAGTTCCTTATGATGAATTTGAGTACAAGATGCTCAAAAAGTTGGTCTTGGACTCTTCTTGTCTGAAACTGTGCGTTTTTCGCTTGCACATTGCTGCAAAATGAATGTAGGGTCCATTGGAATGCACAAAAATGATCCACATGGGGTTTTTCTATGGCCCACAAATCTGATATCTGTTCCAATCGAATAATCTGATATATAAATTTTTAAATTTTTTTTTGCAATGGTAATATTCTCGCTCTACACATCGGAGTTTCACAAATAGGATATCTGATCCAAATCAAATACCGATCCAAATCGTATATCAGATTTTTGCCCACATAGACCTAAGGGTTAATGGTAGAGAATGGGATAGTGGTAGATAGAGAGAGGGAGAGGGAGAGAGGGAGAGAGAGAGGGTTTAAGGTTGAGGGAGAGAGGGAGATGGAGAGGGGGAGAGGGAGAGGGAGAGATGGAGAGAGAGAGAGAGGAGAGGGGAGGGAGAGAGTGAGAGGGAGGTGGGAGAGTGAGAGAGGGAGAGGAGAAAGGAGAGAGAGAGGGATGGAGAGAGGGAGAGAGAGAGTTTAGGGTTGAGGGAGAGAGGGAGAGAGAGAGAGGGAGGAGGGAGAGTGAGAGGGATAGGGAGAAAGGGAGAGTGGAAGAGGAGGGACAGATGGGAGAGAGGGAGAGAGATAGGAGAGAGAGAGATAGAGAGGGAGGGTGTTAGGGAGAGAGAGGGAGAGGGAGAGGGGAGAGTGAGAGGGAGAGGAGGGAGAGGGAGAGAGAGTGAGAGGGATAGGGAGAAAAGGAGAGTGGAAGAGGGAGGGAGCGAGATGGAGAGAGGGAGAGAGGGATAGGGAGAGACAGAGAGATAGAGAGGGAGGGTGGGAGGGAGAGAGGGAGAGGGAGAGGGATAGAGTGAGAGGGAGAGAGGGAGAGGGAGAGAGGGAGAGGGAGAGGGAGAGGGAGAGGGAGAGTGTGAGAGTGAGAGGGAGAAAGGGAGAGTGGGAGAGGGATGGAGGGAGAGGGAGAGAGGGAGAGAGGGAGAGAGAGAGGGTTGGAGGGAGATGTTGATGGTTAAAATGACACAAACAACATTAAAACAGAATATTTCTATTCTATTTCTCCTAAAAAAGAAAGACTACATGTAGTGGCCTAACTCCCAAGGTCCTTGTAGTTGGTTCTCAACTATCTGATGTCACTCAATTGGTTCATACAACTATAATATTCAAGGGGCCTGGACTGGTAACAAAGGATTCAAGCTATGACTCTCTTTGTCAAAATAGTTTTTGTAAATCAAGGGGTTTAAAATAAAAGAAAAAGATAGATCCAAGGGGTAAATCAGTAAGTATGAATTAAATTTATCTACTATCCAGACATATACTTTTAACAATGAATGTTTTCTTAACCGATCACAAAAACCATAACATGACACAACCCACAGTATAACTGTACCATCATATACATCTTAGGTGCTTAATTCAATTCCTCTATTCGCCTATCACAAATATTTCCAAGATCTCAAAACCACACACATTCATTCATCATTAAAACTATAGATCAACAGACTTTAATAACCTTAATTCAATGACAATTTAACAAGATAATCTTTAAACCTGGTTTCTTCTAATGACTTTCATCATATAAGAAACTATCATGCTTCAACACAATCACTGGCATTTAAGTGGATTATAACTCATTAACCTTATCAAACAAACAATTCAATGCCAAACTCCATATTTCGTAAACTTGCAATTCTATTAACTGTAAACAAGATCTGGTACAATGTATCTCTACAAAATGCTCTCTAAAAATCCTATCTCCTAACACTAGGTAAGCCAATCCAATTCTCAATTAGCCGACTCTTACAATGTAATACCCCACTGGTATTTATAGAATACAAAAAAGAAGTTCGAACTTTACTTCTATCTTAGGCTTTCCACCTTTTTAGGAACAATCAACTGTCTTGGAAACTCAGATCAATTTCGATCTTGAGTTCTTACATTACTCATTCAGTTTGATCTAACAATAGAAGATAGAAAATAGGAGAAAAGAAGATCCCACGTCCTTGAGACTGCTAGTGTTGCATGCATGCAACATGCAAGGAAGAAGATCATCATGCATCATGCAACGAAGAAGAATATCATGCATGCAAGATTTTATGCATGTGATGCTAGATCCGCTATGAACTCATCATAACTAGTGAAGACTTGTTGTAGCATATCCATATCTGGCCCATCAATCCAGTTATCTTCAAATTTGAAGCGATCCAACTCAACTGCAGCAAATTCTTTCATGCTTTTTACCTTGACAAACTCTCTTCCTGCAGCTTTTATCTCTTCCTTGACCTCTACAAGTCGATCTATCACCAAGTCTTCTCCATCATCCTGCATGAGTCCTTGGAATCTTTCCTTCCATCTCTCTCTAACCTGACTTAACGGCATGCCATCTTTAGTCATTACATTCACATCTACTATTATAGCCATAACCACTTCCAAATCTTCCAAATGCTCAGTTAAATTATTAACTGCTCCATGAATTTCATCCTTATGCTTGCTCAAGAAGCCAGTCCTAAACTTAAGGATACGAGAAGTCTTTTCTACAAAATCTTTATTATCATCTTCGAGTATAGATTCTTCTAAAAGAGTAGTTAGAAGCAATGTATTTATCTTCTCCAACTTTTCACTATACTCTTTGTACTCTTCTTCTAACTTCTCGGAGGCCTCAATATATTGATGCATCTCTTTTATTACTCCTTCCGCCTCCTTATAGGTTGCAAACCCCTTTTCCAAAACCTCACCTACCTCCCGATTCACTTTGTCTATCCACTTTTCAACCATCTCCACCTTACCTCTAACCTGCACCAAATCATCAACCTCCTTTTTGCTTAGCAAAACAGGAGTCTCAATTGCTACAACCTTTTGTGACCTTGGAGAGGAGACACTCTTCAAAAATGAATGTAACTGATCTAACTGAGCCTTAAGCTCATCTTTCTTTTGTTTGTCCTTGATCATTCTAGATTTTGTCATTGAAGCCACCACATCAATCAAATTCATTTGTTGATTTCTAGTGGGTCTTCCCAAGTTAACCGTACTCAATTGATAGTCTGTAAGCTACATATCCCCTACCTCCTTTTCAGTCATAGGCACGACACATTCAGCAACTATCTCCCCTTTATCTGTGAGTCTGGTAGAGTGCAAAACTTTAGCCCTCTTCTTAGGCCTTTCCTGTTCAATCTCCTTCATCATGTCCTCCCAATTAAGAGATTGAGGAGGTGTTCTAGCTCTTTTCTGAAGATCTAATTTCAACCAAGTAGGAGCACCAGGAGCCATCATCATGGAAGAGGAAGCAGCAACTGTAGAGGATGGCTGAATATCTACCTTAGGTTGAGAATCAACCTTTGCCTTTTCTTGTTGCTCCTGCAGTACATCCAACTGCACCAACTTCTCAGCCTCCTCTCTATCTCTTTGTTTCTGCATCTTCCTGTCTTCTTCTTCTTTTCTCAATCTTTCCTCTTCCAAGGCTATGAGTTTCTCTGCTTGTTCCCTTTCTTTCTTAGCTAGCTGTTTCTTTACCAGCTCTTCAGCCTCTTAGTCTTTCAGTCGAGTCTCCTCTGCAAGCTTCAATCTAGCAACAAGGGCTTCCTTTTCCCTTCGGTTTCTTGCTTTCTCCTCCTCGAGATCATGGATCTTCTGTATCAATTCCAGCTTGTCATTTTCAGCTTTGACCTTGACCTCATGCTCTCGTTGCCTTATTTGCTCCTCCATTGTATCAGCTGCTATCCTTGTTTCAAATTCTCTTTCCTTCAATTGCTGCTGTTGAAGTAGAGCATCAGATTGCAACTTTGCCTCTATTTCCTTTTGTTTCTCTGCAGCAGCCCTTCCATCAGATTCTCTGGTAGCATCTTCAAACTATTTCCATTGCTCCTCTTGTGTAAGAATCTGCTCAATAGTAGGATCTAGAGGCATGTTTTCTTGCAAGTCCTTCTCTGACAAAGTTTCATCTGAATCTGTCTCAATTTCTACCAACTCTTCCTCCACTTCTTTTCCTTTAGTAGCTTCAGCCATGGCATAAAGCACTCCTTGAACTTCTTTGTTTTTCTTTCTTGTGAGTGGGGCTTGTGTAGATGACTCACCCAATGCGGGCATAGGAACAACAGATTCAATTGGAACATCTCCCTCGGGTGTCTCTTCTTCTTCATCAACCACCTCCAACTCTGTTTCTTCAACATCTGGAGGAAAGAATTCCAATGGTTCCTTGGAAGGTGCCTTTCTTTTAATCCTCTTATACCCTTAACCTTTCTTGAGGATTGGTCCCTGAGGAGCTCGAGTCCTCATCATCAACCATTGCACACTTCTATCCAAGACTGTTCTTCTCAATTTCTTAATGTTAATCGTTTCTTCTTCACTCCAGTCTATTGGATCTAAGTTTTTGGTGCCAATATTCAAAGCTTCATATGAGGGATCTAATACCACTCCATCATCCACCAAAGTGTTAGGAATATTATCTTTAATGCCCAGCTCTACCATAAGTGAGACTGGTAATCTCTCATAATTCTTCCTCCTTATGTCAAATTCATCCTGCCTATCACACCAAAAATCCTCTAACAAATTAAAATGTCTAGTAAACACAGAAGGTAATAAAGTATACATCTTCTTTTTTGGATCAAAATACTTACGAGCTATATATAATCCCAATTTCAATTGTATCAACTCATTACAAACCACCTTAGCCACCTTAAAGTGTTGACAACTATATTCCCCCAGTGTCATAGGAAACTTATGGCATCCTGTCTTGTGCTTCATCCCAAATCTAGCATTAACTCCGATGGCTTGATATACAAATTCCATAAGCACTATTCTATTGCTACAGCATCTTGGAAGTAAATGAGGATGACCTTCAAACCCAAACAATCTGAAGTATGTAAATTTGGGTATTGGATGTACCAACTTCCCCATTCAGAAATGAAAGCCATAGCTTCCTGACTTAACCTGTATCCTGCATCTCCACTCAACTGATTGATAACCACATATAAAAATGCATCATTGACTCTTCTGAAGTGAGTCTAAGCAACCTGAAGGGATAATTGATCATAGTGTTCCCATACCTTCTTTTTTCCATCCAAAACTCCCATTATACCTACCCTGTTTAATCCTGGGAAAATACCCAATCTTGCTGCAGCATAGACCACATATGAAGTCAAGAAGAAAGATTTGGTCTATCTGACCCTTGTGAGCTGATCATGTATGGCATCAGAAACAATCATGGACCAATAAAATTGATAATCACCTTGAAAAATCACTTGAATAAAATGAAACATCAATTCCTTGAAATGGAAGGCATCCCTCTTCCCAAACACTTTGAACAGCATCAATATTAAATCAGATATCTCCTTCTTGAAGTCTACCCTCTTTGGCTGATCTGCCAGTTTGCTCAAAGACTTCTTCTCAGTACTTAACCATCTTTTGTTTAAATGAGACTTATTGGAGTCTTTATACTTACTGTATTTCCCCAATGCCTCAGCCTTAGTTAACTGCACTAAATTCTTGGGATCAAGAACATTGAATATGTTTTGAAACATCTGCGGAGTAAGATCTATAATTACATTATTTTGTGAATCCATGCATAATCTTGTAGCTGGATTATAAGTATTGGCCACTGTATATATCAACTCTGGACACTGAACTGACAAAGGAAACACAGTGATATGTGCAAGACCAGAGTCAACAATCCTTTGAGTTCTCCCTGTCAAGTTTTCCCTTTCTGCAAAGGTCTCTTCATGTAATTCTTCAAAACTATACTGGCCCAGATTGGTATCTGTGATATCTGACCAGTTTGATTCCACCTTGCTCGCCTTCACCACCGGATTCCTATGATCATACCTTAATGTATAAGGTAACTGTTCTGGTTTCACCTTCTTGATCTTTGGTGCAGGCTTTGATGTTCCAGCCGGTTGATTCCTTCAAGCAGCCTCTCCTGATGTTCCTGACATCTCTCAAATCTCCTGCAAGCAAACCTCTAATTAGACCCCTTCCAATAAATCATTATAAAACTTGTTTTAAAAACATACCTGTTACATATGTATCGGAGTCGGAGTTGGACAGAAACACAAAATAATCATTTTTACAAGACTGGCAGACTCAGAGCAAAAACCAATATAGGAAATTCAGCTAGTAACAAACGGGCTCAAAGTCGGAGTCGGGGAAGTTATTGGAACCGGGATCGGAATGAAAAAGGGATTTGGTTTTTCTTCAAATTCCTCTCATTTCATATTCTATTTCCATTCCACCTCCGCCTCCAATTTGTTTATCGTTACTTCAACAAAAGACTTTCCACAATATGCGGAGCCGGACACGGGATGAAAATGGAACTGATAATCTTTACAAACAAAATTCTTAAGTTTAAGATCAGTTTCGATCCCGCCTCCACTAATTATCACATACTTTAATAAAACCTTTTTAGAACTCAAAATCAAAAACGACAAAAATGGAATTCACATCTTTGGTAAAAACAAACTCTTATGCCAATACCCATTCCAATCCCACCTCCACCTATGCTAATCATGACATCATCAAATTTATTCATTTTCATCATAACTTCATGATTACACCTAGGTCGCCATAACATAGCAAAGGAGCTTAAAAAATCTACCCTCATATGACCATGGGGGAACAATTATATTTTAGAGCCATTTATTTAAAACTTATTGCAGAGATCGACGAAACCCTAATCTAACAAACTTAATAAAACTAGGGCACGAGTTTTAAAACCCTGCCATTCTACCAAACAACGAAACCCTAAATTAAACAATAAACCTAATCTACCTCAACTCACTATAAAAAAAATCTCTAATCTACCTCACTGTAAATTCTTAATCTAACTTACACCACGATAAAAACCTTTAATCTAATCTAAATCTACTACAAATCGAAAACAACACGACGCGATCACGATTAAGTCGTGAAAATGACAATGCCCAAAAATAGAAAGAAACGATACAAAAAAATAAAACAACAAAGACTAAAACAAACCAAAACAAGAACCTACTCATTCAATCACATCGTTGATCATAAAATTGCTTAAAACACAATGATTGAACACGCGAACATATACAAAGCAAAACACAACGAACACAACCGCAAATAAAACAACGAACAACAAAGATAAAAGACCTACCTCAAACGCAAACAAAGCCATGCTGACTTTCTGAATCAATTGGCACACAATCCCTTCTCTATCTCGATCAATTCACTCAAACGAACTCTGCTATTGCTCTTCACGCTCTTAGACTTGTAATAATAACAATAATAATCGGCTTTAACCCTTCATAAAGAAAAAAATGTGAATTTCTACCTACATCGACAACCACCATTAATGCATTAAAACATAGTAAAAGTGGAGTTGGAACTGTAAGAGAACACACACTGGTCTATAGTGCAACTTCTATCAAAAAGTCAACGACAAAAAATGGCAGGGTCAAAACCAAAATGGAAAAAGGATCTTAAAATCATAAACTTTCCAAACCTTATTCCCACTCCAACTCCGCGTCCGATAACTAAAAACAAAACAAAAATAAAAACAAAAGTTAAGTAAAATACCAACCTAATAAAAAAAAACACAAAAACCGAGATAAACAAACATAAAAAGGGAGCGGAGTCGGAATCGGAATTGAATTTAATTTTGCAAATTTTGAATAGAACCATCCCAATTCCCACTCCTGCTCTGCTTCCGCTAAAGAGCAAAAACAAAGGCAAAGAAAATACCATCAGGATCAGAACCAATAATACACCTCAAAAGACCTTTCAAAACCAGATTCAGCTCCGGTTCCGCTTCCGACACAGAAAACAAAGAAAAACAAAATATTTGGCAAAACTATACTCCAAATTCTGTTCCAAAAACAACTAAGTACAAAAACACAAAGGAGGACCCATTTTGACCAAGACAAAAGATGGGGTGGTTATGCAAGGCATAACAGGAGAGAGGGAGAGAGGGAGAGAAAGAGGAAGAGGGAGAGTGTGAGAGAGAGGGTGAGAGGGAGAGAGGGAGAGAGGGAGAGGGAGAGAGAGAGAGGGAGAGTGGGAGGGAGAGAGGGAGAGAGGGAGGGAGAGGGAGAGTGTGAGAGTAAGAGGGAGAGAGGGAGAGGGATATTGTGAGAGTGAGAGGGAGAGGGATAAAGGGAGAGTGGTGATGAGGTGAAAATAACCTCATCATAATAAAATCTGGAAAGCTCATTCTTGCTAATTCAATCCTAAGCCTATGCCAATTTATTAAAATATTAGAAGAAGTAATTACTTATTCTTAGAAAAATTATGCTTTCTTTCTTTCTTTTAATCAATTGAGGAAATTGTCCAAAGCAAGTTTAATGGGTTAATTTGAGTGTTGTTGTAGGGATTAACAGGTCATCATGTGGCTGTTCCAAAAGTTAGCTAGCACGTGCCTCAATGTAATGCTACGAACCCACTCCTTGAAGCCTCGATGATGCACTGAAGATTCAGTTTTAGTTCTTTTAATTCGGTTGTTTAAAACTTTATGGCTCTTCTCGAGCCTTCTACATGTTTTAAGAAGCTTTAAAGACATCAAGTTAGTTTTAAGTTAAGGAAGATTTTTTCAATGGCTATCTATGCCATCGTAAATTTAGGACTTGGTTAGAAGGTTATCTATAAAAGTGTAATTTCATAAGTAATAAAGGAGACAGAGAAGAAGTATCGTTATGTTGTTTACATGGATTTGCAAATCACTGTTGCCATGAGTTATCTAGTTTCTATTTATTGGTAACTATTAAATTCAATGATGGAGACTGTATGTAGTAAGAGGATTTGAACATCTATAGTTTATGTGAGTTAAAGACGAAGTAGTAGCCCGTGAGCTAGCCACTCGAGGGAAGTTAGCCTAGATAGATAAGTATTTTATTGATTAAGTTATTTCCTTTGCTTAGGATAAATTGTTGTTCAGTAGAAAAAAACAAGTTGTTGTAAATTTTAGTTAGTTGTTTCGAAGCACCATTATCTTTAATTTGTATAAGTTCCCTTCTTTAGCTGATAATATTTCTTTATTGTTTAGAAGATGCTTAATTGTTTGTTTCCTTACTTTTTTTCTTTCGTAGTTTACCAGTTATTTAGTTTACTTGTTTCCATGCTTTCTAGTTTAGTAGTAATGTTTTCTAGATTAGTTGTCTTATTCTTTTTCATTTAGTTTTCCTTGATTTTCTTAGAGTAAGATCATTTTCAAGTTAAGTAGTAATGGATTTTGTTTAGACTCAAATTCTATAGTTTAAAAGAAAAATTGAAAATATAAAATGGGTTGTTTAAATAATCTCCTTTTGCAAACTGTCTTGGACACTACCCAATCGACAATTGAGATTCAATTATTCTAAAGTAGTAGGACCTAACAACATCCTATCACTTTTTTTGGTGCCGTTGCCGGCGATACTTTTTAAAAATCCTTTAAAAATTATTTTTGCTAAAAGTATTATTAGGAGACGGTTTGAATACAAAAGTTTTATGCCAAAAATATCTTAGTCGGCTTTCTTTTATACATGGTCCAGAAAAGAGGCCCTCACAGAGGCTTTATACCAAAACCCCCCCAAAAATACATACCTATCATACATAGGGAAGCCGAAGGCTCAGATGACCACACTTTTGAAGAATTATTTGAGCCTACTCCACCTGAGGCTTTCCATTATTTACCTGTTGAGCAACCAATCGAATAGCCAGATATCAAGGAAGTTGTTTTTGAGGAACATACACTTCTAAACACCATGAGAGATCATAGATATGAACCTAACCACAATGACCCTTAGTTTCCTAGAACGTTTTCCTATCCTATTACATTGGACGTTAATGATGATACTACTATGAAGAACATTTTCCTACCTTTCCTTCCAACCTTTTGTGGCTTGCCTTCAAAAGACCCTGACCAATTTCTCTTTGAATTTAAAGTCCTATGTCAAACTTATGATAGTAAGAAAGACAACCAAAATTTGAAGCTTTTTCCGTCAACTTTCATGGACTCAGCCATGCATTGGTTCATGGGATTGGGTTATGGTGGTATCACATCCTGGGAAGAAATGGAGACTGTTTTCTTGAACAAATACTAGAGTTACTGTAGGGTAAGTGATCATAAGGAAGAAATGTTCAAGTTAAGGCAAAATGAGGATGAAATTTTGGAGGATTATCTCGATAGGTTCCTCTTCCTCTCCAAGAGATGTGGACAAATGACCATTAGTGTAGAGATTCTCAAAACAATATTTATTAAAGGTTTGGATGATGAGGCTCGACGAAACCTAGATTTAATGGGAAAAGGTGATGTATCTCAATTAAATCTTGAAGAAATATATGAGCTTTGTCAAAATTTCTCCCATACTAAGGGAGGAATCCACAAAACTAATATTTTTAAAGGGTCTAATGAGATAGGTAAGCTCCGCGAAGAAATAGCAAATCTAAAAACGGATATTCTTGTGCAGTTGAACCACACTACATGGTATACAAGCTAAAACCTGCAACCCTGAGACCTTGTCCATTTATTATTGAAGGTGTCGATATAAACACCTGTTGCATGAGTGTCCTTTGGATAAAGTCAATGTTTGTCAGCTATGTGAGAAAAATCATCCGACAAACGAGTGTGAGCTTTTATCAGATATTAAGAATACTAAGAGAAAAACCATTTAGGTTGAAGAAAAAATGCATGCTTTAAACCAATGTCAAGGAGGTAATTTTCCTTATGGACAAAATCCTAATCCTACATGGAGATCGAAAAATAACTGGGCTCATAATCAATGGACGCCCTCTTGGAATCAGTCACCTCCACCTCAACCTAATTGGGGAGCTCCCTCTTGGGGATCACCTGATTGGAAAAGCCACACATGGGGCAATCAACAATGGCCAAATCAATTCCAACAATAGTGGTACCAACAACATGCAGTACCCCAATGGAATTGGGCAAAAAATTAGTTCTATACTGAGACAAGGACGAATCAATAGTAGAACCTATTACCCCAACCTCAGAACCCTCCTCAACATGACCAAATAAATCTACCTCAACTTCCACCACAACCACTTCCCAATCCTAAAAATAATCGTCAAACTATGCTAGTTTATTCTACAAAACATGAAAATGTTACTGGGATTAATGCAATACACTTCAAAAATGTGCAGTTGCATTCTGGTTGAACTCTTCAACCACCAGCCATTGAAGAAATAGAAGAAGAAACTGAGCCTACTAGTCCAACAAGAGACACCTCGTCTAAGCAAGATATCACTCCTCAAGACAATGAGCCTCTTTTAGCGGTAGGGGCTGCTGACTTGCCTCAGGGGGAGGATGATCAAATCTTAAGTCAACAAAAGGAGGATCCTATTCCAAGAAAGAAAAGGATGGCACCATATTCAGAACGTCTAAAGTCCATAACTCTGGAAGTATCTTTAGCTACAGAAACTATGTAAATTCAGGAGATTAAACAGTTGCAAATAGAAGTTCCTTTATTACAAGCAATAAAAAAAATCCCTAAATTAAACTAGTTAATAAAATGGTTATGTATCAAAACACTCGGAAGGAAGCCAAAACAAATAAACACCATTCATATTGATGGTTATTTTGCTGATTTTCTATCTAGAAATACTATTGCTCCAAAATACGATGATCCTGGAAGTCCTCTTATAACTGTTATGGTCAATGAGGTAACAATACCAAATGCATTAGTAGATTTAGCAGCATTTATTAATGTGATGATAGTGGATGTAGTGGAAAAATTAGGGTTGACTGATTTACGTCCTACAACCACAGTCTTACAAATGGCAAATCAGTCTATAGCCATCCCGAAGGGTGTCATTAAAAACATCCTTGTTAAAGTTGATGGATGGGATTATTGAGTCGACTTCCAGGTGATTCAATCAATGACACCTAATGATAGTTATCCTATAATCCTTGGAAGACCTTGGCTAGCTACGGTTGCTGCTAGGCTTGATTGTAGGGAAGGAGGAATGGCCATTTCGCATGGCCAAGATAGCAAATTCTTGTTCTTATATCCTCCTGCTAAGCCTACTAAGCATGAAAAAGTATGGGTTGCTGAACCAGAGGAATCAAATGGTTCAAAAAATTTAGCCTCCCTAGCTATGGTGGTAATTAAACAACACGGGGAAGAACTGGAAGAAGAATTAGTAAACAAGATAGCATGCCTTGCTATAACCAAGAATGAGGAGGAAATGGTAGATGCTCCGAGAATTTTTGGACAGCCAATTGATATAAGTGGAATAGAGCATAGTTACACTACAATGGGAATGTCGTATCCTTTAGCAAATATGATTCCTAGAACAAGTCATTTCTATGAAGATATCACAAGGTTTCACCAACTGGTACCTCATATTTTTCCTCTTAATATGTTGTTACAACCTATGTATACTATAACCGCGGTTCATCCTGGAACAAAATCGATAATGCTATTACCAGGAAAAACCTTGAATATCAATAGTTGGTTGACAGAAACTCAAGAGGATAAGTTGTTTAATATGTTGGTACAAAGATCCAAAGCCTTTGCTTAGGATTATATGGACATGAGGGGAATTCACCCAAGTGTTTGTACTCATCATATTTATACTATATCAATATAAGGCCTGTTCGCTAGCCACAAAGGAGACTCAATCCTGCATTAAAGGATTTGGTCAAAATTCAGATTGAGAAACTCCTTCGTGCTGGATTTATTTATCCAATATTTGATAGTAAATGGGTATCACCTATGGTTGTAGTCCCAAAGAAAAATGCGAAGTGGAGAATTTGTGTAGACTATCGAGAAATTAATAAAGCCACTTACAAAGATTATTTCCCCTTACCATTTGTGGATCAGGTCCTAGACAACTTGGCTGAGAGAATGTATTTCTCCTTTTTGGATGGATTTACCGCTTATAATCAGATACAGGTTGCTCTAGAAGACCAAGAAAAAAACATGTTTACTTGCCCTTGGGGCACATTTGCATATAGAGTGCTTCCTTTTGGACTATGCAATGCTCCAGCAACATTTCAGAGAGTTGTTATTGCTATATTTTTTGCTCTTGTTAATGATTGTGTAGAGGTTTATGATGAAGCTCCTCATAACCTGGATCGAGTTCTACAAGTTGTGAGGAAAATAGACTATCCTTTAGCCATGAAAAATGCTTAATAATGGTGGAGCAAGGAATAGTCTTGGGTCATCATATTTCCTCAAAAGGAATAAAGGTAGACCCTAAGACAATTGAAGTCATCCAATAGTTGAAAACTCCTCAAACTCAGATAGACGTAAGAATTTTTCTTGGACATGTTGGCTACTATAGAAGATTCATAGAAGGCTTTAGTAAAATTACAACTCCTATGTTCTCTCTTTTACAGAAGGAAGTAGAGTTTATCTGGACATCTGAGTGTCAGCAATCATTTGAAGAAATCAAAGAAAAACTTGTCTCTGCTCCTTTTCTGAGAGGGCCAAACTGGAGTATTCCTTTTCATATCTATGTTGATGCTTCCGATGAGGCTATCGAAGTAGTTCTAGGATAAGAAGATGAGAACAGAGGGAGGTATGCTATATATTTCATCAGCAAAAATCTTACTGCGGCATAAAAGAATTATACAACAATAGAAAAAGAATTCCTAGTTGTTCACGCTATCAAGAAATTCCATCATTATATTATGGGGTATAAGGTCACAGTTTACACAAATCACTCAGCTATGAAGTATTTAATGAACAAACTTATGGTAAATGAGTGAATCGTGAGATGGCTTTTGCTTCTTCAAGAGTTTAATGTCATAATTCTTGATAAACTAGGAAAATATAATGTGGTAGCCGATTTTCTGTCAAGAATCAAACATGAGAAAGATGACATTACCCCTGTTCAGGACAATTTTCCAGATGAAAATCTATTTGCGATTTCTGTAAAATCACCTTGGTTTGTAGATATCGCTAACTATTTAGCTGCATCAAAGATACCTCCTGGATTCACATCTAAGCAAAAGAAGTGAATAATCAGGGAGAGTTCTCCATTGAAGTGGATTCATGGAATGTTATTTCATTGTGGTCCTGACATGATTTTGAGGAGATGTGTAAGAGTTGATGAAACATACAGTATTTTGAGGGCTTGTCATGATGTCCCGTCGGGAGGATATTACTCTGCAAAGAGAACTTCCCATAAAGTCCTAGGTGCTCGATACTAATGGCCCTCAATACACAAAGACATTAAAAACTATGTGCATCATAGTGATGAATGTCAGAGGGTAGGAAGACCAACTACTTCTTCAGAGATGTCTTTATAGCCTCAAGTAGTCCTTGAACCATTTGAAAATTAGGGTTTAGATTTCATCAGACCCATAGATCTTTCCTCTCAAGGGAAAGAGTATATACTGGTTTGCACCAAATACCTGAAAAAGTGGGAAGAATTTAAAGCCTTGAGAATAGCTAGGGAAGAACAATTCGCAAACTTCCTTTATAAAAAATCTTCCTTAAATTTGGAGCCCCTCAAACTATTGTAACCGATCAAGGACCCCAATTTATGTCTCGAGTGCTTCTTGCATTTACCAATCATTTTCAAGTAAGCTATAGGAATTCATCTGCTTACCACCCTCAAGCGAACGACCAATTCAAATTGACTAATAGGGAACTAGAAAATATTCTGACAAAAACAGTCTCTTCTGGAAGAAAAGACTAGGCCAGGAAGTTCCATGAAGCCGTATGGGCATACAATACTACTTGGAAATCTACGATTGGATTTAGTCCTTATGAGATAGTTTTTGGGAAGAAGCCTCTTCTTCCCATTGAGTTCGAGTTACAAACTCTACGAACGGCAATGGAATTAGGTCTAGATTTAATAAAGATCCCAAGTTGAACGAGTTCTGTAATTGAGCGAATTAGATGAACTTCATTTAGGTGCCATCCATCAAACTAAACTCATTCAACATCAATGAAAGGTATGGCATGATAAACATATTAAGGAAAAGGAGTTTCACAATGGGGACTGGGCCTTGTTATTTGATTCTAAATACAAAGACCATAAGGGCAAGCTCATAACTTACTAGTTGGGACCTTATGAAGTTGAGGAATTCTTTTCGAATGAAACTATTCGGTTAAAGCCAATTGATGGTGACACGCGAACTCTATTGGTTAATGGTCATCGCTTATGCATTTACCATAAGCTAGTCAATAGGGAAGACTTTACAAGGATGGTCAAAATGCAAGGTGAGGTCAAATGTGTTGACTCTGCCACAACAGAGTCTATTCAATAAAAATATTGTTTTGTTTAAAAAAATAAAAATAAGACATGTATGTTGATATGTTTCCCTTCAGTTTATCTCCATCTTTTTTGGACTTAGCTAAAAAAAAATTATATTTTTACAGGACTTCTCAAAAAGCAAAGAGTAACTTCTGGAGCACACTACAAAGATGATCCAGAACGTTATGGGACCAATGCTCTGGAACTTGACGTTTTCAAAAGCTCGATGCTCCAGAACTCGAATTAAGCTTATCATGATGAGGAGGCATTTTGTACTAAGGTTCAAAGCCATGAAGATTCTTTGCCATGCTCTAGAACCTGTCCATTCCATTGCTGCCCTGACTGCATCTTTCAACGATGCTCCAGAACCTTTCCATTCTATTGCCGCCCTAACTGCATCTTTCAACGATGCTCCAGAACCTTTCCATTATGTTGTTGCTCTGACTGCATCTTTCAGTGATGCTCCAAAACCTTTCCATTCTGTTGTTGCTCTGGCTGCATCTTTCAGCGATGCTCTGGAACCTTTCATTTCATTCTACTGCGGCTACATCTTTCAGCGATGCTCCAGAACTCTTCATTTAATTCTTGTTTTGGTCGCACCATACACCAATGCTTTGGAACTTATGTATTCGTTCAAGCACGTTGACTAAAATACATGCTCTAGAACTTGTTCGGTTATCTTCCGCCACCTTTTTCAAAATTCTAAAATTCTTGTGATTCTTCTGCCAAATATCCGATACATCTGTCTTTCTATTTTTGCTCTAGTTGTAGGTAAGCCACCCAACTCTGTACTCCTCATTGATAGCTCCATCCCCCATAGAATTCCACACCTTATCATAATAACTCCACCATCATTTCAACCAATGCCTTCATGTCATCCTATCAAATCTGTGAGGATTAAGATCTTCGAGCGATCACAGAACGAGAGTAAGTATTAATTTTTTCTGTAAATAGGTAGTTATTTTCAAATAAAGAATAATAAATTGGCACAAACCTCTCTTCCAAATTAGAAATTCATGCCACCCAACGATCAATCACTTGTAGGCAAGCATTTCGCAAACCTCCATGCAGATTGGAAATCATTGAAGCATACACTACAAATAAAACAAATAAGTGATTCCAGAGGTAATATTTTCAAAAAGATCCTATGTGGGAGCTTTGTGCTGGAATTCAATTTCTTGTAGTATACAAAATCAAGAAATGGGGGGTGGAAAAAGAAAGGAAGAGCTAGATTCAGCGAAAAAATTACTGTAGTTGAGTAGAATCTCAAGATTGTTCGAGGAAACAGGGTGGTTAGACTTCATCAGGAAATTTGAAGGCCATAATGAAAAGCTACTAAGATCTTTTGCAGAGAACTACGCCAATGGCGAAGTAGTACTTCAGGGGAAGCATTTTAAGGTAAGCTCTAAGATTATTTCTCGCTTATCTGGATTAGAGCATAAAGGCATAAATATCAAAGAAACCTCTCAAGTAACGTACCAAAAATTAGCTAAATTGTTTGTTAGAGAAGGAGACTCATATCCAATGGTGGTAGTGAGTACCAGTGGGAAAAACAAGGGGTTACAAAGAACCTCCATATTAGAACCCTGGGGTACTGTTGTTGCATGGATAATAAGGTACTTTACTTGTGAAGTTCAACTTACCATAGTTGTAGGGCCTGTCTTTCGTATGTTGACCCATCTACATCACAGAAAGGAGGACCCAAATCTTAGGGTTAATATGTAATAATTCTTGTTTGATTCCTTAAATACTTCCATGGAGAGGTATAAAACAGGGTCTGGGCCCTTGAAATACCTCAGGTTAATTCAGCTAATCTGCAAGTATCACTTTCATAAGAAATCCGAAGGGAAATGGAAGAAATTTATAGAGAAAATGGAGAAGCCTACAGTAACAAGAACCATAGAATTAGGGGAATCATCCCAAAAGGCTATTCCATCATCCGGAGCAACCTCCCCTAAGGGCTCTCCAGCTCCAGAAGCTCTTAATCCCACTACTCTTGGTGAGGATTTTCCAGACCTCTACGGTGATAAATTCCAAACCCCTGACATGCAAGAACAAATTCATGTTGTTTATTCTGACACAAGTAAACCAAGAGAGAAGAGATTAAGGAAAAACCCCACCTATCATTTTACAGGAATCACCTCCACTCAGAAGAAGTAAGTGGTTGGCTTATGAATTCTCTGAAACCCCAATACAGGGTGAGGAGGGAAGTTCACAAAAGAAGAAGCCTAAGCGGCTACAAGAACCCATAGAAATTTTAGAAAAATCTAGTGGAGATGAAACACCCCTAAATAGAGAGAATTCAGGTGAAGTATTTCCTTTTCACTCTGTACATATAGAGGAAATTTTCAATTATGGAACTTAGGATAGAGAGCCTGTAGGGGATTGTAGTGTGCTAGATAATTTGTCACCCAGTGCTAATAAAATTGTTGAAACAATTGAAACCAGTTGTGCTAGTGCTGAATTAGAAAAGTATAAACTAGAAATTGTTGATTTACAGAGGCAATTGTCTAAAAATAATGAGTTTATAGAATTGCAGAAAGAAGAGTTAACTGTACAAACTACTATAATAAATAAAAGGGATCAGGAAATAAAAGAATTGAAGCTACAATTGCAAGACAAAGATTCAAACATATATAAGTTGCAGGAACAGGTACAAGAGCAGTGTGAAAAGCATAAAGGTTATAGTGAGAATATTGCACAAAAAGATGTAGAAATAGGAAAAATAAAACAATATTTTATGCTTATGCTCTCAGCTTTCGAGGAAGACAAGAAAATAAATACTGAAGAATTAAACACTTGCATCAATAGAATAGTTGAACTAGAAGAGGATCTGAAGGAATGCACTGTGAGACCCCAAACTGAGTCCAAAGCAATTCAAAGAAAACCAGTTGTAACTAATTGGTTCTAGGTCAGCATTCTGCCTCTATTAACAAAATGGATGGAACATTGTTACTTCCTCAGAAATATCCAAACTGAAAATCATAGGCTCAAGAAAGAACTGGTGCTCCTCAAGGAGTCATTTCATAAAGTCTACAGAGGGAAGCAAGATGCCTGTCAACTTACAGATTATTAGTTGAATTGTAGAAGGCCATCAAGGATTTACTCAATGTTTCTGAATGAACAATGGCTAAGATGGAAAATGTTCAGGATCTATAATGATCCACCCTTTGAGCCTAATGACAAATATTTTGTAAAAATATTTGTTGAATCAACTCCTGAAGATCAGGATTTAATTTGTGAATTATTTTTGCATGATCTCTTATTAGAAAATCATACAAATTTCTTTATTAAATTGTTTGTTGGAGAAGTATAATTGTGGGCATTTCTCTCAACTATGAGAAATCAAATTCATTGGCAAGAGAGAACAAAAGAATTTTTACAGGTAGAGAAGACAGTGGGTCTCCAGATCAGGTCACCAAATTCAAAGCCTGAGGGGTTCAAAGCTACATTTATGTCTCTTCTCGTTAATGAAAAGATGAGGGAAAGGTATGACAACAACCTTAAGATGTGTTATGACAATTTCATAGAAAATTGACATAAACTAATTGGCAAAGCATGGCATGTCTGCGAGGAAATGGTCACCCCTCTTCCAGCTTATTTAAAGAAAAGTGAAGTTATTTCTCCTCTAAACATCAGATGGTCATTCAGAAGGGCTGATGCTCTAATTAAAATCATTGAAACACTCAGATTAGAGTGGATAGGAATGAGATACAGCCCCCCCTTGCTACTCAATCCACCCCCAGCTTTTAATAAGTAATAAAGGAGACAAAGAAGAAGTATCGTTATGTTGTTTACATGGATTTGCAAATCACTGTTGCAATTAGTTATCTGGTTTCTGTTTATTGGAAACTGTTAAATTCAATGATGGAGATTGTATGTAGTAAGAGGATTTGAACATCTATAGTTTATGTGAGTTAAAGATGAAGTAGTAGCCCGTGAGCTGGCCACTCGAGGGAAGTTAGCCTAAATAGATACGTATTTTATTGATTATGTTATTTCCTTTGCTTAGGATAAATTATTGTTCAGTAGAAAAAAACAAGTTGTTGAAAATTTTAGTTAGTTGTTCCAAAGCACCATTATCTTTAATTTGTATAAGTTCCCTTCTGTAGTTGATAATATTTCTTTACTATTTAGAAGATGCTTAATTATTTGTTTCCTTTCTTTTTTTCTTTCGTAGTTTACCAGTTATTTAGTTTACTTGTTTCCATGCTTTCTAGTTTAGTAGTAATGTTTTCTAGATTAGTTGTCT
>CM021102.1:827126809-827154437 GCA_007115665.2 Sequoiadendron giganteum
GAGAGTGAGAGGGAGAGTGGGAGAGTGAGAGGGAGAGGGAGAAAGGGAGAGTGGGAGAGGGAGAGAGGGAGAAAGAGATAGGGAGAGAGGGAGAGAGGTAGAGAGAGAGGGTTTAGGGTTGAGGGAGAGAGGGAGAGGGAGAGATGGAGATTGATATTGAGATGGATATGGAAATGGAGATGGAGATGGAGAGAGAGAGAGAGGTGGAGAGGGAGAGGGAGAGATGGAGAGTGGGAGGGACAGAGGGACAAAGGGACGGAGAGAGTGGGTTTAGGGTTGAGGAAGAGAGACAGAGGGGGAGAGGCAGAGGGAGAGAGAGAGAGAGAGAGAGGGGGGGAAGGACATGGAGAACCTGACCTTTCCATCGTAATTATTCAAAATAGACGACCGCCTTCCTTAGGCCCTGACTTGTCCATGGCCATTACACAAATTTGAACTTAGAAAAATTACAACAGCCAAGCTTGCGCCAAGCCTCGGCCTCCGGATTTCCTCTCTCGGGTTTCCGTTCTGCCCCCGCCGTTTGAAACGGCCTATCTTGAGCATCTTCCCAACCCTCAGACCCTAGGGGCATGAATTCTATTTAAAACTTGCAAGGGAAAATCAAACCATCCAAACTCACCTCAGACTCTGGCATTCAAATTTCTATCCTTAGATTTATGTGTTTGTTTTGCCATTGTCAATGGCGGACTTCGCCCATCTTTCTAGACCCCGGATGCCGACTCTGCAATCTCCATCTCAAAAATTATTAGAAAAATTGAGCGTCCAAAGTATTCTCGGACCCCGACCTCCAGAATTTCGTGTTGCTTTCATCGCTCAAAATGGCCATCTTGAGACATCATTCCAACTCCCAGACCTTGGTCCCCATTTTGCCGAGTGTAAAATCTAAACAAAGAACTAACGTCCAAATTGCTTTCGGACTCCAGACACCAGAATTCTGTCTCTGGGATTCTGTTATGTTGTCGCTATTTCAAACGGTCAAACCTGACCGTCTTTTCGGCCTCTGGGTCGCGACCCTTGGTTCATAGCCAGGCTTTCTTGATTGGTAAATTTGTTTCCGAGGATTACCCTCCAAAATTTCCTCCCTAAATTGCCTCCTACATTTCGCCGTTTTGCACGACTATCCTGCAACTACTTCTCGGCGACAACAATCTAAACTCTAGAACTTGGTGTGCAGAGTTCCTTCTTCCCTGCGCTATTTCAAATGGCCTTCATGTAGCTGAAACTTGAATGCCTAAATGAGGGCTCAGATGACCTTCAAATCTAAAATAAACTTCGATCCACTTTTTAAAATTTGGTCTTCTTTCACACCAACCCTTCATTGATAAAATCCAAAGACTGAAAACATCATCAGGTGTTCTATGCCTTGTTTTCCCTTCCACATGACATTCTACCAAGGGAATTCCGGTATTGGGAACCTCGATTGCCTATTTTTCTTTCCTGTGATGTTTTATCAGCTGTTATTCATTTATCAAATGTCAATGATAATTGTAGAACTAACCTTGATGTGTAGGGACTTGTCCGAGCTATTTTTCAATGTTTAATGTTACTGATTCACGTCTCTTTGTGCAGGATTTATGGAATTTGTTGCAGAAACCTCCGATGTCACCAAGGAAAAGGGAATTGCAAAAGCACCTCAAGGTAAGGAAGATAAGGATCATATGAAGTTCAAGTCCCAAGTGGTACCATTACACTCTAGAATCACCACTCTTTGGAGAGACGTCATAGATACCAATATCGGGCATGTCGATATTGATGAATTCACATGGAGGGTTAGGGTGAACACAGAAACGGAAAATGAAAAACTAATCAGGAGTAGTGGACTCACTAAGGTTGCAAGCTTTCCACTAGCTTTGGTATCAAGGCGTTATGGGAACAAGATCCTATGAGGTGTAAACAGCTGATCAATCGATATTGGTTGAAGGATAAGCGGGCCAGTGCTAGCAAGGTCCCGCAAGAGCTCTTCCACAGTGAATTCATCAAGGATTACCATGACCTCATCACCTTACTAAGCAGAGTAATGGGTCTTCCTACTGTGGCTTTCTTCCAGGAGTGGATGTTTTACTTTATGGAGAAAATTCTCTGCGGCTACGCTGCCTTTGATTGGGGAGAAATAATTAGCAATTGCTTCCACGAGAAATTTATCAAGGTGAAGAAGACCTCTCAGTTCTACATGACATCCTACCTGGTTTATTATCTTTCCAACCAGTGACATTATCATGGACTCAACATGATGCCCAATGCGGTGCCAGGGAGGGAACTCAAGCCTTATGACAGATACCCTCAGTTGCAATACAAGAACTTCAAGAGGGACTATTGTAGGGTGAACGATGGCTTCATTGCCTACATCACCCAATTGCTTGGAGGATATTTTCAGAGAAGAGTATCCTAGAGTGCCAGGGCCCTCCTCAGGTAGTATGCCTTCTTATAGATACAGTTCCCCAAGTTGACATATATTCACGCCCAAGGATTCATGGAAAGGTTGAACAAGATTCCTCGGTACCCCAATGACCGGATCATACTATTAGAACTAACCTGGAAGCTATGACAAATTCATAATATCCTGAGCACCAAACATCTGGTAGGGACACCTTACCCTATAGGCCTTGGTCAGGGAATGTACAAGATTTATACCTCCCAATGTGCGGGATATTTAGAAAAGGAACTGGCTGAGTACCACTTCCGACAGTATATAGCTCGGCCACGAATGGACCCATATGGTAATATCATAAAGGTGTTAGGACCTAAATATGACCATCTCCATAATGTTGAGGAATTTAAGGCCAAATGCAAGGATGATCTTGAGGTGCGTTTGCGACACTACATGTGCATGACTACCCTCTATGTGCGAAGAGTTAACTTGTGCCCAGTTCCAAACCAACTTGAAGAAGATGAAAGAATAGTGAGTGATCTAGGATATAGTGCCATCTCCAACCTACCGTTGCCTACGATTGATTGGGATGAGAAAGAGGTTGATAATCTTGACATACTCACCAATCCTATGGAAATCCAAACAAAGGCATGGATCAACGAGCAACTGGCATGACTAAAGCAACAAGGAGTCGCCTTAACACTCACGGGACTCGAAAGTGAGCCAAGTGGCTTCGATGGTGGGGGGTCTTCTATGACAACTTGGGAAACTTCCAAATCCCCAAAATCTATCAAAACCAAAAATAGAAAGGAAGCTAGGAAGGAGCGGCCTAACCCAAAGGTTTATGCTCAAAAGGCTTTGAAGGGTGAGCATTCCAAGAAGCAAAAGAATATGGTTGGGGTTGTTGAGATGCCTAACATACCTAAAGATCTACTCCTCGAGGGTAGAGAGGAACAGTCTGACCCGCCAAGGTCTCCATTTGTTGCAATTACCATTGCTATTACCACGATCCCGCATACTTCGCTTGCAGTTTCTACTTCCTCCCCACCTCTAGTGGACATCTCTATTCACCTTGCCTCAACTTCTCCAGTCATGCAAGTTATATCGGTGGATTCGTCCTCCACCACGACCTCTCTGATCTCTTCCTCTTCTATGTCTCCTTCCCTTCCGTCCGCTTCCATTGCTACAATGTTTGCCCTCAGTCTCCCAGAATCCTTCATAAAATACATGCAGAACGTGCCCTCTGAGCTTTTGGGGATGCTTACAAGTTCAATAGTGCAAGCTGCAATAGCCCAAGCTATTGCTAATGCTCTAGCTCTCCCCCCCCCTCCTAAATCATGGAGAATGGAGGCAACAATGCAGATATCCGACGAGCTCGAGCGATAGTAGCTAGAGGCTGCAGGGAGGGCCGAGGATGAGGAGTTTGAATATCATGAGCATCCGATGTTTGATCATCAAGAGATCAATGAGGTAGCCTATGAATCCTCCAATGGAAGCAGCGAGCAGCTGGACACTGAACTAAGGGTATGTGCAGTGTGATGATGGGCCAAAAAGTGGTGATATGTAAGCCATATGATGGCCCATGTGGCTGACGACTTTCTTTTTACCCAAAATTGTTGAAAGGAAAAGGGTTTTTACTAGAGATTCTCAAATTTCTAACAATATAAATTATGCTTTACTTTGAATTTAATAAATAATTATTATTCATTTTCTATTATAATTATGAATAAAGTCTCGATTGATAGGCTGATTGAAAAACATCTATAACTTTCAAACGGTATGATATTTTTTGAATCCGAAACATGTGTCACATTATATGCTTTGCATAATATAGGATTAAAAAAAAAAAATGATTTTTATTAATTTTTGACCAAGTTAGGGTGGTTAGATAGACGAGCTTTTATATTTTTTAAAAGTTGTAATAAAAAATTCATAATTAATTATTTACTTGGAAAAAAAATTTAAAAAATTATGCATCACATCGGGACATGAGTCTTTCTACTTATATCTAAAATCTTATAAAAAAATATTATCAGTTTATGGTGGTTAGGGTGGTCAGACAGACACCTACTTCTTATTTTTACCCTGAAATTTAAATACTACTGCATTGAAATTTCAAATTTTCACCAAATAGATTTACTTTTAAAATAAAGGCCTAGTAGTTTAGAAAACAAATTCAATTTGATACAGATTCTATTTTTACATTTTTTTGAAATAATATAGGTAACTTATTCAAATTTTTACGTCAAATTATCTAACTCTGAGTTTTTATTCTTTTATTGCCACTTAAGGGCTTCTTTTTTCCATGATGATCCTGCACATACCCCTAATTAGGGAAACAATTGACCTTGAGCTCGATACAGAATGGGGCAAGCAACTTAAGTAAATTGAAGATAAAGAAGCTAAAGATCGAATTACGGTTGAAGAAGAAGTTGCTGCTTTGGAGACTGAAGGCAGTAGGTCTCCAACTGAACGGTATGACCAAACCCCGGAACATGATGAGGAAGAATCCCTCCATGAAGACGAGCAAGAGGATAGGCCTAGGGGGCATGAACATGACCAAAATGAAGAGGAGAGGAATGTTGAAAGGGAAGATCCCTCCAATGAGAAATTTCCCATGAAGTCTCCCACTAAGCGTGTAACGCTCAAATAGGACTCCGACAAAGAAAAGGAGGATGCAGGGGTTGAGAAGGAGGCTCTTGTTGTTACTGTCCTTGATCTTGAGGAAGAGGGAAGCAAGGACCAATGTGAGTCACCTGAGGGAGAGCCCCAAATACCCGATTGGCTAGGGAGGAAACTTAGAAAAAAGAATCCCACCCTAAACAATTCTAGGGCAAGGCTAGAAGCCATATTGGTGAGAGCACAGATAAGCACCAAGAAGGAGAAAAGGCCAAGGATCAAATCAAAGGAAATCATGGATGCCTCGTGATCTAGAGTGTTACAAATAGCGACGTTGGTGGTTGGAGAACAAGGAATAACCTATAACATCTCCACCATCGACTTGGGAGTGGCCACAAGGGACAAGAAGGTTGACCACCTCCAAGAATCGGTTGCCACAGTGGTGCACCTTATCCAACAAAATAACATTTCAAAAGAAGAACTCAAAGCACAGGTGGCCAATCTGATGGCCTATATTCAACATTGGTCATCCTCGAGTGAGCATCCCACCACGTCATCAGCCCCACCTCAGTTTTTTGTCTCAAGAGCAAATCAATAAATTGGAAAAGAGAAGGAACTTGGATAAGACTATGGAAAATTGGTTTCAGCAGGTCTTAGACATCGGAAACACGGGCATCAACTTGGTTGTCTAGATAGAAAATAAGTTGTTGGAAGTATAGAGAACTCTTCAGGGAACAAGGGAATTCTATGAAGAATTCCCAAAGAAGTACAAAGCAGCCTACCCAAACATTGAGGCCATACTCGCATTGCGAAGCGAGGTTTGGGAGAGGGACCTTGCCCTCAAAGATGATGATCACTGGTTAGTAGATGTGTGGCAGCAAGATTTTTATCATCGAAGGGGAAAGTTGGAGAAAATACTAGAACCAATAGTTCTGGATATCGAATGGGTCAAGGATGCCAGAGAGGATTGCACTCAGTACCTCAGGCTAATGATGGGGTACGAGTTGCTCGCTGTTGAAATTAATCCAGAAAGCATAAAGCCCCACTTCTTAAAGAGCATGGAAGATGGGATGTCGGATGAAGTCACCATGGATTTCATGAGTTTTTTTTCTTGAGCCTTCACCTAGTCTTAGCTTTTCATAAGAAATGCTGCCAAATATGACAACGATTGGAAGAACCTTGTTAACAACTCTCAAGAATGGAGCTACCAAGTGCTACGATCGAATATTATGGAAGTGGAAAAGCTTCAGCCAATGATCTTGAGCTTAGTGGAGTATGCATCTTTGAAGAAGTGTGAAGGTAACCCTATCATCGATGAAGAGTTCCTAAAGCAGTAGCTACAACAAAGGGCAAACAACAAAAAGATGAAATTGCTACAGTGTTGCCACTAGATGACGAAATAGGGAAAAGAAAAAAGGTGTTTTAAAAATGTAATATATTTGGGGGTAGATGAAACCCTAGTGTAAATTTAATCTTGGCCACACAATAGAATTGAATCTTGGCCACTCATTTTTTCTTTTTGAAAACTATAAATAAGGCTCTCCTCCTCTCATTTTAGAGAGTTGAGTTGTTGTAAAGGCATGCTGTAAAATTTTTAATAGAAATACATTGACTTGGTGCATTTCTGGATTTCTTCCCATGTTGCATGATTCTTCTCCCATTATTTAAAACTTCACTTTAAGTTATTTTGCTGCTCTACTTTCCTTTAGTTAGATTTGGTAGATTTAGTCTGTTGTCTTTGGTTATGAAGCTTTCTGTTGTGTGTATGATTTCCTTGTCCATACTTTTTGTCATTTGCTATTGGTAAGTAACTGTGCAAAGTTAGTCTAGACTATAATTCCATAACTTCTCTTTAAAATTTGTCTTTTATCACATTTACACGACGAATGAATGATGAATATCTACAGTCCTTAGAAGATAGCATAGATTTCATGACATTGTGAGAATTTAGATTTAGTGAAATCCTATTTAAGGGAATTTTCCACAATAGGAACCTCCATGATCCTTGTTCATCAGTAGTTGCAGATCCAAGAACCATCTTTCTTCCTTGCCCCCTTTTTCCTTTTTTTTAGAAACAACCTGTGCTAAGGTTCATTGCACATTGTAAAGCCAAATCTGACAAAACAATGGAGTCCAAGACTGTTGTCTGAGTCTGCAACAAAGTGCGGTAATTTCCTATTTGAAGAACTCCATTCATTCACCCAATTCTCCTACAAATTTAACTCACATAAGACCACCTTGTGATTCCAGAAAATCACATCAAACAACTGATATATTCCAAGCATTGTCATGACCTGACATCTGAGAGACATTGGGATAGTGTTCTGTAGTTTGATTGTGGAAGATTGTCTTTCAAGAGAGGTAATACACTTACGTATTACCTATATTATGAAGTGCATAAAAACACCATCAAAAGGAGGGGGAGAGGGAGAGGGAGAGTGGGAGAGTGAGAGGGAGAGTGGGAGAGTGAGGGAGAGAGAGAGAGAGGGGGGAGTTTGAGAGTGAGAGGGAGAGGAGAGGAAAAGGGAGAGTGGAGTGGGAGAGGGATAAATGAGAGTGGGAGAGGGAGAGGGAGAGAGAGAGAGAGGGTTTAGGGTTGAGGGGGAGATTTAGAGGAGGAGAGGGAGAGGGAGAGATTGAGAGAGAGAGGGGAAGGACAAGGAGATAGAGGGAGGGGAGAGGGAGAGGGAGAAAGGGAGAGTGGGAGAGGGAGAGAGGGAGATGGAGAGAGGGAGAGAAAGATGGTTTAGGGCTGAGGGAGAGAGGGAGAGGGAGATATGGAGAGAGAGAGAGAGGGAGAGTGAGAGGGAGTGGGAGGGAGATAGGGGAGAGGGAGAGAGAGAGGGTTTAGGGTTGAGGGAGAGAGCGAGAGGGAGAGAAGGAGACTGGGAGAGTGAGAGGGAGACTTGGAGAGTGAGAGAGAGAGGGAAGGATAGGGAGAGAGATGGAGAGGGAGAGAGGGAGAGGGAGTGATAGAGAGAGGGAGAGTGAGAGAGTGAGATAGTGCGAGTGGGAGTTGGAGAGGGAGAGGGAGATAGGGATAGTGGGAGAGGAGGAGAGAGGGAGAGAGAGAGGGTTTAGGGTTGAGGGAGAGGGAGAGATAGAGATGGAGATAGAGAGAGAGAGAGGTGGAGAGTAAGAGGGAGAGATGGAGAGTTGGAGGGATAGAGGGATAGAGGGACAAAGAGAGTGGGTTTAGGGTTGAGGGAGAGAGGGAGAGTGGGATATTGAGAGAGGGAGAGAGGAAGAGGGATAGAGGGAGAGTGTGAGGGAGAGAGAGAGGAGGAGAGAGAGAGGAGGGAGAGAGAGAGAGAGGGAGAGTGGGAGAGTGGGAGGGAGAAAGGGAGAGGGAGAGGGGGAGAAGGAGTGAGGGAGAGTTATGGTTTAGGGTTGAGGGAGAGAGATATAGAGAGAGAGAGAGAGAAGGAGAGTGAGAGAGGGAGAGTGGGAGAGAGGGAGGGAGAGATAGGGTTGAGGGAGAGAGGGATAAAGGGATAGAGAGAGAGGGAAAGAGATAATAGTTAAATATTTTATATATATTAGTAATATATATATATCTATTTAAATATTTATAGATTAACTAAAATATTGAAATTATATTTAAATATTATACATAATTCGGTAAGAGATTATTATACATAAAACTCATACCTAAAACATATCACATATCGGATTCAAATCACATATCTGATTTGAATCGGATATCCGATTTGATGACACAAAATTTAATGCCTATGGATTAGGCTCGTGCTTGCTTTGGTATTTGGTTCGGACCTATCAGTCCTAAGAAGTCAACATGAAAAATGTGTTTAACAACTTACCTTGCTTTTCTAGACTTTGCCCATGTGGTTGACGACTTTTATTTTAGGTAAAATTGATGAAATGAAAAGGGTTTGTAAAGGAGCTTCTCAAATTTCTACGAATAAAAATTATACTTTATTTTGAATCTAATAAATAATTATTACTCATTTTCTATTGGAATTAGGACAAAAGTCTTGATTGATAGCCTGATAGAAAAACATCTATAGATTTAAAATGGTATGACATTTTTTGAATCCAAAACATGTGTCACATTCTATGCTTGGCACACTATAGGATTATAAATAAATAAATAAAAATCATGAAGTTTTGACCAAGTTAAGGTGGTCAGACATACGAGTTTTTATATTTTTTTACATTTGTAACAAAAAATTCATAATTAATTATTTACTTGAAAAAAAATTACAAAAAAATATGCATCACATCCGGACATGAGTCTTCTACTTATATCTAAAATATTGTAAATAAATATTATCATTTTATTATGGTTCGGGTGGTCAAACAGACACCTACTTCTTATTTTTTCCCTAAAATTTAAGTACTAGTGCATTGAAATTTCAATTTTTGACTAGATAGATTTTTTTTTTACAAAAATTAACCTAGTAGTTTAGAAACTACATTCAATTTTCCACATATTCTATTTTAACATATTTTTGAAATAATATGGATAACTTCTTCAAATGTTTATGTCAAGTTGCCTAACTCTGATTTTTCTGAATTTTCATTGCCACTTAAGTGCTCATTTTTTCCAGGATGATCCTCCACATACCCAGAAGAGAGAAACTAGTTTTAGATTCATTGGAAAATTTTGGGGTTAATTGTAAATATTTTGCATTGAATGCACTAGAAAAATTAAAAAAATTAAAAAGATAAAATAGTTATTTCGAAAGGTTTTTGGCCCATGTGAATATTGCAGGTATTCCTTCTTTCAACATTTTGTAGGAAAAGGTTTGGAGAGCTAACTCTATCAAACTTTCACAACTAGCTCGAATTGTTTATGTCCACATTGGTTTAAATCATTCATGAAGTTTTATGATTTAATTCATTTCCCAAGATGACAAATATGATTTTACTAGGTTCTTACCAAAGCAGTTTTGTGATAATTTTTTCTTGTAAAGCTTGCACTATGATTTTTTTCTAGGATTTTCCTATTAAAAGATTTGGTTTATGAAGGGATTTTTCTAATAAAATTGTATGTAAAAGTTACCTATGCAATTTTACCATCTTTCTTTTGAATTTAATATTTGTTTGCAAATTTCTAAAACCTAATTTTGTACCAATATACAAAAATATTTTGGATGACTCTAATGGCAGCCTTACTGATAATTCCAATTAGTAATATAGCACTGTTTGAAAATAGAAACAAGAAATAAACTATGTTAATGTCCAAGAATCCAAAGTGACCAAAATAGGTTAATCGAACCTGGATATGTTACTAGAGATGATAGCAAGAGGGACCCAACTTTTGAGAAGCTACAAACAAAAATATAATTAAAAGAAAAACAAAATTTGATAGTCGAAAGGCATTTTGATGAACAAAATGAAGAGGTAATAACCTAGATTGGGTAAACCTACTGAAATATTTCAAGAAGCTAATAGAATCCTTGTAACCCTCTTATGAGAGGATGCACATTAATCATGAATCACTCTTCTTCAATTGGTATTATTTTCTAATCAGAGGGGAACAAATTGCACATAAGGCTAACATATACATCAATCTATCTGTCATTATTGTTCGTAAAATGTTCAATGTAGTGACATATAATCTCTAGCATTTAAATATATTATGATATCTACAAGCATTCAAACTAAATGATAAAAGATAAATTATTGGTCTTGTATCAATTACCTTCCAATATTATCAACTTGATGAAAGTCAAAACCACTGATGGCTTAGTTGAGTCCTCGGTTTGGAAAAGGCACATACACTACTACCGATCTTTGTTTTAGTTTTAGAAGCACTTCGTTTCTAGAAAGGATTTGAGTTGCTACTTTAAAATATGATGAGATGTTGCAATGGAGTAAATTCCTTAATCAAATGGATTGAGAAGACAATGGTATGGTAGTATTCATTCAATTGATTAGGTCGTGGAATCACATTGAAAAAATATGAATGTATTCACTACATACACAACAAGAATTTAATAAATACTACATGCCCTTTCATCCACACACTACAATCATCTTTTTGTAATTTTTTAGGGTATTGACAAGCACACAGATAGAAGTTGTTATAGTCATATTCAAATGATATGCACTATATGTTGGAGTACTAATTTCTCTCACCCCAATGTAATGATCACAATCATTTAATGAGAGGCATAATGTAGTGTTCTAAAATAGTATCTAGATAAGGATAAGAGGAGGAATTATTTTAAATGATTGTACTAGTTGGCCTAAAATTTATTTATGGTAGCCTATTATCTAGAAATGTCTCAAGATCTCTATAAAAGAGGCAGTTGTAATTGATTTGAAGTTGACAATGGAATTTGTGTGCAGCAGCACATTTACTGTTATATATTATCTCCTCTACCCAGCTACAAGTGGTATTAGAGCAGGTTGAATCCAAGGTTTGAAGGTTGAAAGAAAGTAGATTAGAAGATTGTAGAGGCATAGAAATTAAAGAGCCACCTGCAAGGGAAAAGAGGTCACTATAGTCCAAAAGAAGAAGGCATTAGGAGTCGCCAAAGCATTGGATTAAGTAGTAGTAAAGGAAGATCGCCATTGATTTGAAGGTTTTGAAGTTGCAAATCATTGAAAAGTCATTCATAGCTGAGGTGAAGTGAAATCATAGACAGATAGTGGGAGATTGTAGATCATCCCACCAAGAAAAAAAAAAATAAAGGAAAAGATTAAAGGTTTAGCCGTAGCTAATGTTGTCATGTGTTGGCATTTCAAATCACACCTATGGAATGCGTTTTGGAAACAAACAACTATGTACAGTAAACTGCTTTTCAAATTAGGAGGGGAAGCTCCCTCTTTCATTGAGTTTGCATTAAGCAAGTAAACTAAAACTAATTTTTCCTATATTTTTTATTTAGCTACGAGAACACAAGGTTATAGAACTCTAGATGTTGCAGTTGAGGTTTTCCCTTTAATGAAACTTACCAACTACAACTAACTTACACTAATGACGTTTCTAGCCTCTAAAGTAAATGCACAACAAGAGAGTTAGAAATGAAGAAGATTAATTTTCTGACAAGGATACTTAAATAAAATTTTCCCAACATCCATCTACTAAATTTGAATGCAAGTTGAAAAGGAGATCATATAAGCATTACACAATCAACCAAAATCTGAGACTTTATATCGGGGCAGCAAAAGCACGCTTAGGACTTTATATTCTCAAACTTTCGGCACAAGATTACAATACTGGGATAGAATTTTGTGGCAAAATACATGTAACATGCAGTCAAACCAAATTATCACTTGACACAAGACACATGTACTTAACAAGGATTTGCAACTAAAAGAGGCATGCAAACTTGCCCTTAAAACAAAGTGAATTGAAACTAGAATCGATAAAAAACATGAAGGCATAAGTTCAACGATTTTTTTATCACAAGAACAATTAAAGAAAAATGGGCAAGGCTACATAAATTAAAAAAATTCTAACGCATGAAGGTTTAGGCACCCAAACTGAGCAGGGGCACCTGGATTCACCAGCCTTAGAATTGTTTTTCCATTTTTCAACTTTTTCAACTTCCTTTCTTTGTTCCTCATTCTTTGTGCACGTTCATCGTTTACAGATTTTTTTCAGCTTGAACATCTGATTCTAACACTTGGTAGCTAACTGACTTGCATCGATGTCCTTGGATCTCCAGAAAAAAGATTCTAAAAAAGCGGAATAGACCCACTAGAGTAAAACTGATACTTTCGTGATTCTGATTGCACCAGCCTGATGAGGAAGTATTTTGAGCGAATCAAAATCTGTCTTAACCCTAGAAGCCAAAATTTATATTTTTAGAAAAAATTACCAATATCCATTTCTTGAGAAACCCAAAAAATGTTTCTATTTTTAGAAAACTGCTAAAAATATAGAAATTTCCAAAAATTTAGGGTTGAAAAACTAAAATCTGGGTTTTTTTAATTTGATCATTCTAAAGTGACTCAAATTGTCAGATTTTAAAAATTTCCAGTTTTTGACCCTCATGCAAGACATATAAACCCCAAGTTTGACAAGACTTTAACTCATTTCTTCAAAATGCCTAAGTGTAGAATTTTTTTTAATTTGGGGTAAAATAATTGACTCTGTTTGGGGACCATGTCGGATACTTTCGGCATAGGAAAACCATAGAATCTTTAGGTTTCAAGCTTAGACCAGTGCCTTGTCCATTGGGTATTGAATTCAGCATTACATCCTAATCACCTATTTGCAAAACTTTCCCTAAGTAACTTGTGACTGGACTTCCTAGCATAACCTAATAGTTGGACTTTCCTATAATTCACCTAAAACAAAACTCCTAAAAACCTAAAACACGATGAAACTATTACATGAAGGGAAAACACAACATAATGAACACATCACAGAAAAGGGGAAACATGTCACGAAAACATAAAGGACAATTATTTACATAAATTGGCATTTCTTCCTAAAAGTCTTTACTTATCTTCTCATTGGCATTTCTGCCTAAAACTCATATCTTCATACGCCCAAGCAAAGGCTCCCTGACAAAAGTCAAATTATGGCACAAAGAGGGAAGCAGGTACCACTGAGTCACCAATCTAACTTCATAGCACCGCCAAGATCTCTACAGAAGCTTCAGCTCAACAACATCCCGTAACTCATTGGAACATCAACCACTAGTATTTTCATCTTTATATTTTTCTCTAGGCAAGCTACCAAACTTACTTGAGCATCCTCCAGTTGTCCAACCAATGACACTGACTTAAACTCAAGTGAATAAAATTCATTTTGAGTTTTTGTGCATGAGAGTTCCAATGCATTCATTATTGGTAGAGGCATGACATTTTCTGAGGCTCTTGAATCAATAACATAATTGCTCAATTTAAATCCTCCTATATACAAAGATATATAGAAAGGTTTAGGCTTTTCTTTTACTAGAACAGATGACTCGAGCAATGTAGGCTGAATTGAAGCTTCTTTCTTCACATGTTGTATTATTCTATCTACCTACTCAAGATGATCACGAAGATACTCCAATTGTGAAATATACACCTTGGTCTTCATCATGGATTTTACAATGTTAAAATTTTCTAACGATGGGTCTTGAGCAATTTCTTCCTTAGCTTGTTCTTCAGCTCTTGGATTTTCTTCTACATCCTTCTATGGATTCAAGTGCTTAGCACGTGTGAACACGGGCATTGAAGGTCTTCTATGATTTACTTCAAGTGATTAGTGGCAAAGGTCTTCTTCTTCGTCAATAATGGGTTCAAAATATCTCGTTGTGGAGTCACCATCAAAGTTGTCTATCTATGGTGAGACAAACATTCGAAATTGATGTAGCGACAAAATTGGAACTGGGTGTAGCCTCGGTATATCCCATAATTTGATTCATTCTTATATTTTTTAGGACATGTAGAGCCGGTATGTGCATCGGTGTCGTGAAAAGAAAAAAATACTGTATTTTGTGCAGCTTCAATCATTGGTCTCGGTGGAGGTGCTAGCAACCATGGCTAAAAATTATTTTTCTTTGGATGGTACGGTTGTTGAGATAGATACATGATAGAATCCGTTTTCATCAAGCCAAAAGTACTTATATTATCCTCTAACTCGATAGCGTGTTCTTGCACCTCTGTCAATTTTTTATGTCTTTCCGTCTTGAGGAAGAAGGTTATCTTTGATGGAAGAGCATTTATGAAGCAGCTCATCAAAATATTCAATGATGGATTAAGTGTAGAAGAAATTCATGTACCAAGATGATTAAATCTTGCTACAAACTCCCTCATGTGCTCGTTGTGCTCCATCTTTGAATTTTTAAGTTGGGAAAATAACCAATGACTATCTTCAGCTTGCTTGAACCTTGCCAAAAAGTTCTCGCTCATAGTTTCCCAGCTTCTGATAATGCCTAGCTCTAGGTGATTGAACCAATCAACAACATTCCCAACAAGAGTCTCCACAAAGAGACGTACCACAATTTCCTCATGTGCCACGTGCAAAACATTGCAAGCCATTGAGAAGGCTGAAATATGTTCATCAGGATGTTGAGTTCCATCGTCGTGAAACCGTGGAAAGTGCTTCCTTGACCCTTTAGGTAATTCATGATGTTCCTGCAAAGCCAAAGGTCCAATGATGTTATCCCAAGGTAATGGGGGTGGATGTCTCAGATTCCTGCCAACACTATTGTTGTTATCACCCATTTATTTTGGCTAGATCATGCAATAGGGTGTCAGATGGTCATTCCCATGTCATAAAGCATAAGCTTTCTTGAAGTTCTATGCCTCGTGCCCCACGGTGGGCACCATAAAACTGTTGGCATTTCAAATCGCACCTCTGGAATGCGTTTTGGAAACAAACAACTATGTGCAATAAAATTCTCTCCAAATTAGGAGGGGAAGCTCCCTCTTTCATTGAGTTTGCATAAAGAAAGTAAACTAAAACTAATTTTTCCTATCTTTTTGATTTAGCTGTGAGAACACAAGGTTGTAGAACTCTAGATGTTGCAGCTGATGTTTTCCCTTTAATGAAACTTAACAACTACAACTAACTTATGCTAATGGTGTTTCTAGCCTCTCAAGTAAATGCAAAGCAAGAGATTAGAAATGAACGAGATTGATTTTTGTCATGTCCCCTTCTCCGTGACATCTCTCGGAGTACAGGATTCGCCTATCATATGACCCTCGTAGGCTGATAGACTGGATAGAGGGTCACGTTGGAGCTTGGCTCAGCTTCTGTTGGCAGAGTTTGATCATTTGGCTTTCGTTCAGACTCATTCGGACATTTCTTGCAGAAGTTGCTATTTTTAACAGTTCTTGGCAGTCAGTGTCGGACCCCTACCATTTTTAGCAGTATGGTTTTGGTAGTGTTCAGAATCACTTCAGTGTTCGTCAGCTTCAGACGGATTAGGCATCGGATGAGTAATGGGAGACATATTAATATTTAATTGAATTAATTAAATATTAATTAATGGGAGATTATAATATAAAGTTATAATATTTTATTATAACTTAAGTGATCTGGCTAAAGGGGGTCGCCCATCATGAAAGGGGGCCAATTTTTAATTATATATTATAATTAAAAATTTGAGTGAAACTATTGAAATATTAAAAGAATAAAAAGTCAAATTATTTAAAAATTCCCTATCTTTAAGGAATTCGCACTTTTGAGGGATATAGTGCATTTTCCTTGGGATTCGAGCATTATGTGATTATTGTGAATTGAAAATTGATCAACTTTGATCTGAGCAAGAAGCTTTAGGGTTTCAAGTTCGAATTCCTTGGGAACGAGCCATCTCCATTGGAAGCAGTTCAGAGGGTGTGAAATAACACCTGATTTATTGCCAGCAGAGGTTTCTTCATCCAGAGGAAATCATTGATCTTCAGAGCTATTTACATTCAGGGTTCTCAGAGTAGTTTTCATTCAGAAGACCTTCATTCAGCTAGGCGCACCATATTTTTGGAGATCTAGAGAGTTCTAGAGAAGGCCGTACATTATTTATTGTTGTTGTACCTGGCCGTACTTTGCTGCAGGCCGTAGTACCTTCCTTGAGCCGTACCTTTGTCTTGTGGAGAAACGCCTACCATTCAGGTCAAATACCAACTTCATTGAAGGCACCTAAGCATCTGAGTCCTATCCAAAGCACCTGACGAAGGAAGAAGGAACTAATCATTGCAGCCATACCAGATTTCTTCATCTATAGCTCGTTGTTTTTACCAGGTTTTCTCAATAAAAATTATTGTTTTCTTATTGCATGTTATCAGACATTTATTGTAATCATCTTGGAAGAGTAATAAATGATCTGGCATAATTATTTGCATTGGATTCAATAGATTTTCGGAGTTAGATAATTTTAAAGAATTTATTTTCCAATTTATTGCAAAATCGCATTTTACCCTTATTGCTCAAAAACCACAAAAAAATGAAAAATTGCAAAAACAAACAAAAACTCAATCAGATTTAGAAACAGGGGAAACAAGGGGTTTCTACAATTTTCTAACACAAATACTTAAATAAACTTTTCCCAACATACATCTACTAAATTTTAATGCAAGCTGAAAAGGAGATCATATAAGCATTACACAATAAATGAAAATCTGAGACTTTATATCGAGGCAGCAAAAGCATGCTCAATACTTTATATTCTCAAAATTTTGGCACAAGATTACAATTTCTAGACAACAAGTTGTGGTAAAATACATGCAACATGCGATCAAACCAGATTATCACTTGACACAAGACACATGTTCATAGATTTTTTTTTGCATTTTCCAACATTTTCAACTTCCTTTCTTCATTCTTCGTGCATGTTCATCATTGACAACTTTTGTTCAGATTGAATGTCTAATTCTGACACCTAGCAGCTAACTGACTTGCATCGATGTCCTTGGATCTCCAGAAAAAGCTTCTAAAAAAGTGGAATAGACCCACTATGGTAAAACTGATCTTTTCATGATTCTAACTACACCAGCCTAATGAGGAAGTATTTTGAGCCAATTATAATCATTCTTAACCCTAGAAGGCAAAATTTCTATTTTTAGAAAATTTGGCCACTATCCGTTTCTTGAGAAACCCAGAAAAAGTTTCTATTTTAGAAAATTGCTAAAAACAGAAATTTTCCTAACATTTAGGGTTGAAAATCTAAGATCTAGGTTTTGTTAATTTGATCGTTCTAAACCGACCCAGAGTGTCAAATTTAAAAAATTTCAAGTTTTTGACCCTCATGCAAGACATATAAACCCCAATTTTGACATTTTCGATAGAGTTTGAAAAGACTTTAACTCATTTCTTCAAAATACCTAAGTGTAGCAAAAAAATTAATTTGGGGTACAACACCATGCAAGTAGAAGGATAGTTGCAATTTTAAGGTCACAGAGAAGGATATTTGTAAAGTCTTCCAGGTATGTTTTGCAGCCTTTGGGAAAGATTAGATTGGAGAAGTTGTTGGATATTAATCCAAACCGCGAAGCATTGTGGATCAAAGAGCTAAAGATAGAGACAACCAGTCAAGTAAAGAAGGTCACTATGGATCATAGTTTCAGATCAGAGGAATTCAAAGGTGTTTAACACACCCAAAGGTAAATAAAGGCTACCATTGTTTAAGAAGGAACTGTCAAAGTCAATGAATGTCTATGAAAGGCCACAACCAAAGAAATCGTAGCCACCAAGTAACCAAACATAGTTAAGTCATTTTCCAAGTTGCAAAAGATACGAGATCAAATGAGGAGTCGTTGTTTGATGAGATAGCCATCACTCACAGGAACAAGTGCACAAAATATAAGGTGACATCACAAGGTTATCATAGAGAAGATAAGTTGTTAAGAAGAAAAAAAAATAGAGGATCAAGAGATCGCTAGCAAGTAGACGTTGAATTTAATTAAGATACAAAAATAAAAAGGAAGTCAGGAGCTGCCAAAATTGCTTAAAGCCAAGGAACTGCCACTCAAAGACTAAGCTGTCAAAAGTAGATTGAAAAAAGTGTGGCCCAGAAGAAGTCTAAGTGAGTTCCTAAAGTTTTTATAAAAATGGATGCATTTTGGAGAGCTATTAGAAGGACGAGATCTGCCACTGTTGAAGTAATTTGATCATAGTATTCTAGTAGAAGTAATCATTGACTTTGTAAATTATATTTTCTGCAAGGATTTGAGATTGTTGAAAAAGGATCTAAAAGTGTAGAAGGCCTCAACCTGAATGAGATTGTAGATTGTATTGTTTTTAGATCACCAAAAAAATTGAAGGGAGTCACTACCTTGTTAATAGGGAGATGAAGACTTAAAAGAAAATTGTGGAGAAAGAAGGAACCATAGCTTGCCAGTTGAAGAAGATCTTGAAAATAATGAGCAAGTGAAGTAGGTATAGTTTTTATAGCCTAGTTGTTGCCAAGGAAAAGATGCAGAGGAAAAATGGAGAGCTGATTGGAAGGTATGCAAAAGTCTAAAAGAGAAGACTGTTGCAAACCTAGGGCAATAGTTATACTCATAAGCCCTCATCGACATCAATGGAAGTGGTGATGAAAGAAACAATATCTTAGATGTTTTGAAGCCACCAAGGATACTACACATTTGCTAAGGTAAAGGAAGCCATTGGAGGAAATCATAGAAGTATGAATCAGTTGGAATCACCTAAAGTCCAAGTCATTGTAGAAGCCCAAGGTTATATTAAGCACAAAGATCATTGAAAAGAGATCGAATCATAGAGAAAACTAAGGTGAAAGGAAATAGATATAGCCACAACCATTGATGGAGAAATTTTGGAAGAGTGAAGGCATGTGAAGTTTTCAAACAAATAAATTGAAAGACTATCACAACAGTTGGAGGGAGTTGAAAGGAATAGGATCCGAAGATCTTTGAAGGTATCATGCAAGAAAAGATTGAGAGTCTGCAAACTTCATATACATGGTCAAAAATTTAGGGGGAGTGTTTGAGTAGTAATTTCTCCCACCCCAATGTATTGATCACAATCATTAAATGAGAGGCATAATGTAATGTTCTAAAATTGTATCAAGATAAGGATAAGAAGAGGAAATATCAAATGATTGTACTAGTTGGCCTATAATCTATTCATTTCGGCGTATGATCTAGAAATATATCAAGATCTCTATAAAAGAGGTAGTTGTAATTGATTTGAAGCAGACAATAGAATTTGTGTGCAACTTTTTCAAAACCATAACTGACAAAAAATTTAACTTGTTGATAATCATAGCCGACAATAAATTTAACTTGTTCATAATCATAGCTGACAATAAATTCATGCAAGAAAATCCCAATGATTTGATTGACTGAATAAAAAGAGATTAATCATCGATTAAATGTTACTACCTCCACAATAGTTCAATAGCAGGAACTAAAAATCATATAACCAAGCATGACATGCTTGAAGTGTTTATTTTGATAGCAATTTCATTAACTCTTTCATGCAATCATTTTAATGATTTGATGCCTCAAATTCATTTATGAGGTGAAATCTTTGTTCTAAGGGTGATATTTTATTTTGAAAGCATTTAAAATTGCATGAAGTTGTCGTGTGGGTGAAGGAAAAAATGAGCGATTTGATTCACCTATTTGAGTTCGTCATTGACTTGTTTGCATATTGTGCAAGTTGTGAACACTAATGTGAAAATAAAATATTAGATTCATATCTTATAGTTAGATTCTATAGTAGAAATAATTAATATTTTAAAATTACATTGATATCTAACTACATACTTTAAGATGAAAATGAAGGAGTATTTATTTTTCCATCTTCCAATAGATGACATGAGATTGAGCCTTTATGCTTTGATGATTTTCATTCAATTTTGGTTATAAAACAATGCAAATCAAGGTGGCATTTTATGTGGAGTATTTTATAAGAGAAATAAGAGATGAGAGGTAAGGTAGTGTGACTATTATGAAGAATATGGTATCCTTCATCAATATTATAAATTAACATGTACAAATATTTTTCAACGTAATAATCGAAAAGTAGGTTCCTATAATCAATTAATAAAAATGTTAATATATTTTTCTAAGTTTCTCTAAAGAGGCACAACCCATGTTAATGGCTATTGTGCAAGGTTACAGGTGTAGGGTTACAAAAGAAATAGCTTACATATTGAGTCTGGAAAATACTAATTTCCTTTAAACTATGATGAACTATATATCCATATAGTGTCTATAATAAGCTAGGTTTATAAGGAAACTTGATAAATTCCATACAAATATGGTTTTTTTTTCATTTTTCCAAGTTAATTCCATGTATCATTAACATATGGTGCAAGGTATTTGGTATGATTTTGTAGAGTAGACATAACGAAGTGTTGGTCACATATGGAGTTGAACTAAGTGCATTGGTCTAGATGTATATATTTTTTATTAAGTTAATATGAGTTTTTGATAGGGCCCAAACTCTGTTATAAAAGTAGAACAAAAAACACACAATGTTGATCATGCCTCACCAATGCTTGATCGAAACCTAGATGCATCTTTACACCCAAAGGCTTGGCAGGTGAAAGAGAGCCGAACTTAGGAAGACCTTGATTCATCCTTTGTACAACTATCCAAGAAGAGTTGCCATCTGAATCTATGGACTTAAGACAAGAGGGGAGAGAAGACCTCTCTAAATTATTATCTAAGGGCACTACAAAATCTAAGGAACAACATGGATTTTTCAATTAACAAACTTAGAGTATTCAAGATACACTATAATATGGACATGAAGAGCATTCTTCCACAAAGTTGAAGAAGACAACTTATGAGAACTGTGGGAACAATCTGAGGTCAATAACCTCGTAACAAAAATGCCTACAACGGAAATGAATACCCTCATAATCAACTCAGACTAAGAGTGGCTTTTAACCTATAACACAACCTTGCCAAGTAAAACCTTCGACTAATCAACTTTCACCAAGATAGGAGCAGAATAAGTGTGGATAAAGTTTTTAGACAAAAGGTCCACCCTTAAGAATCGACCATGAGAATTACCTATGGTCGCATAGGTAGAAATACAAGGAATTCCCAAGTAAAAGACCTTACCCCCAATAGTACCCTTATTCACCATAGGATCAGAAGGGTGGAAAGCATGACCATAAATATTTTTGACGACATCCACTAAAGATCCACTAGAAAGTGAGGCCAAATGCACAGTAGACTCAACCTTCCTACCCAAATCAAGAATCGCCTGAAGAAGCTGTGGAGGGTCATTCACAAGATTCAAAAATGCCTCTGTATGGTACAGATTTGAAACCGCAATAGGTCAACGGGAATGATCTAAAAAATTTGTCGATCACGAAGGAAAGCAGATGACCCAACTAAAGACGATGAAAAGGGAATGCTCAGAGATAAAGGAAGTGACCCACTAGAAGGTTACGATGAGGAAACAACCACAGACATAGGAATAGTCTGCATCACATTAGTAAACCCAAAAACCACATGATAGAGCATCAGCCAAAGCATCCCTAAAGTTAGACGACAGTTCTACCACGAGATCGCAAATAGTGGAAGCGAGCGAGAAGCTCTTGTTTGAAATGGGAGAGCAATTGGGAGAGCGGGAGCTATCCATTAAAATCTTCCTTATCATTAGTAGTTGAAGATTATAGTTATTTAGATGTATATGTTACACATATGTAGCTTACACGTAATTTGAAGATGGAGGTGCATGAGCTAATAATGTGATGAGGGTGCAACCTGAGACACAGAAAAATCACACAGAAAAACTAACAAATCTTATTATTTTCAAAGTATGAAATTCCTACATGTAGAGGATCTCAAATCCTCGAGTTTTGCAATACATGCAAATTATAGAAAGAAACTACCGAAATTCCCCTATTCGCAGCATGCCATCTTCTTTCCCCAAAAACTGCCTAAAAGAAACAGTAACTCGCTCATAAATAGCCCGTTTCTTTGTTTGGAGCCAAAAACGGGATTCAAATTATGCACCAACTTTCGGAAGCCCTAACTCAAGATCTAACCATCAGATCTTCAATGATAATACCTTTTCGGAAAGCTCTCGCGAAGATCTCTTGCCGGAAAGTGGGGCCTAAAGTCTAACCACTTTCGTATTCCACCAATTTTTCAGGCCCATCCGGAGCCTTTAAGTACCTCAAAATTAGCTCCGAAGATTTCATAAGGCAAAAAGCAGAAATTGAAACTTGAATAACTTTTGAACCGGAAATGCTCTTGATCTGATTCTTTCACCAAAGTGTTTATTATTATGTCCTGAAGCTTCCCTTAAATTTTTGTCTCCTCACGCCTTCAAATTCATACCTGCTAAAAATAGCAGTTGAGCAGAAAAAGCAGAAAAGCAGTTTGAAAGTTGGGAATTCTTCTTCGATGAAAAGGGTATCCAGAAATGCAAAAACATCTACAAAAAAAATCTAAATGAAAGTAAATATATTTTTGGGTGATGTAGGATTGCCCTTACACCACTGGATGCTCCTGCATCAGACACCCAGGGTAATTTGAAAAGTGACTCCGTCACTTCTCAGATGGTTGAGGAAAACCCAAACAGTCAACCTCTGCCTTGGACAACCAGGATGAATCTTCCACAGGCCTTCCTTTCCACTTCACCAGATATTCTTCATATTGCCTATTTCTAGTACTCCTTCCTACACGGCTATCCAAGATTTCTTCAATCTCCTCCTTTTCTGAAGTAGGTGCTGGAATACCGCACTGTTCCATTGCTGGTACTTCCTCTGCGCCACCCTCATGATATTCTATCAAATCTGCAATGTTGAACACAGGGGAAATGTTGAATCCATCCTGGCAACTCTACCTCATATGCGTTCCCTGAATCATGCCTCTTCAAAATTTTACAGGGACCGAACTTCTTCATCTTCAATTTGTTATAGGTTCCTACTGGAAACCTTTCTTTCCTCAAGTGGACCATCACTTCATCACCAATCTGAAACTCCTTATACCTCCTCTTTTGATCTGCCTTAGCCTTATACTGCATATTCATCTTGTTAATGTGTTCTTTTACCTTCTCATGCATATTCTTGATGTGTTCTGCAAAGTCTTCAGCTTCAGCACTTGTCTTCTTCTCTTGGTCCATCTTCCTCAATTCTGGAGCAGTCCTAGGACTACTTCCATACACAATCTGGAACGGTGATCTACCAGTGCTTCTATTGACAGAATTGTTGTAAGCGAATTCTGCCTGGGGTAAGATCAAATCCCATCCCTTTGGTTTATCTCCTACCAAGCATCTCAGTAGGTTACCCAAACTCCTGTTCACAACTTCAGTCTGCCCATCAGTCTGGGGATGGTGTGCAGAACTAAACTTCAACTCTATTTTCAACTTCTTCCACAAGGTCCTCCAAAAGTATCCAACAAATTTTGTGTCACGATCTGAGACTATACTCTTTGGCAAACCATGTAGCCTCACCACCTCTTTGAAGAACAAGTCAGCAATGTGGACTGCATCATGGGTCTTCTGGCATGGGATGAAATGTGCCATCTTCGAAAACCTATCAACCACCACAAATACTGAATCATTCCCTCTCTGTGTCCTTGGCAAACCAAGAACAAAGTCCATACTTATATCCTCCCACGACCTCTCTGGTACAGGTAAGGGCTGATACAACCCTGTATTCTGACTCACTCCTTTAGCCATTTGACATACCCTACAACTCTGCACAAACTTCTTCACATCTTGTGATAACTGAGGCCAATAATAATGCTCACTGATAATGGAAATGGTCTTATCCCGACCAAAATGTCCTGCCATTCCTCCACTGTGCTTCTCCTTTATCAGATTCTCCCTCATGGAACTCCTCGGAATACATAATTGACTTCCCTTAAACAACATGCCTTCTTGAATTAGGAAATCCAACCACTTTGTCCTGTCAACTGTAACAGGTTCCTTGCAAGCTTTCCAAGCCTCTGCAAAATCAGGATCATTCGGGTACAATGTCTTGAGTTCACTGAACCCAACCACCTCAATCTGCATTTCTATCAACAATGTATGCCTCCTACTTAAGGCATCTGCAACCCTATTTGACTTCCCACTCCTATGCTTTAAAACAAATGTATAACTCTGCAAAAATTCTACCCATTTCATATGCCTCTGATTTAATTTTCCCTGACTACTCAGGTACTGCAATGCTTGATGATCAGTATACATAACAAATTCCTTCGGCAACAAATAATGCCTCCATTTCTTTAATGCTTGAACTATTGCATAAAATTCTTGGTCATATACAGAGTACTTTCTCTTTGCATCATTTAACTTTTCACTGAAATAGGCAATGGGCTTACCTTCCTGGCTTAACACTGCTCCAATGGCACAACCACTGGCATCACAATCCACTTGAAACACCTTATTGAAATCCGGGAGAGCCAAAACAGGTTGTTCTGTCACCTTCTGCTTCAATAGATCAAAACTCCTTGCTGCTCCAGTGCTCCACTTGAACACTTTTCTATCCCCTCTCATTGTTTCAGTTAGGGGTGCACAAATACTACTGAAGTTTCTAATAAACTTTCTGTAAAAACTGGCCAAACCATGGAAAGACCTCACCTCAGTAGTAGTTCTTGGGGTAGGCCATTCCATAATAGCCTTCACCTTCTCTGGGTCCATCTTGAGACCTTCTGTCGAGACAAAAAACCCCAAGTACACTAACTCCTTCACAAAACTACACTTCTTCAGATTAATCAGCAATTTCTCTTCTCTTAACTTCTCAAAGACTCTACCAATATGCATTATATGCTCATCCAGTGACTTACTGAATATCAAAATATCATCTAAATACACAATAACAAAGCTTCCTAGGAACTCTTTCAGTACCTCATTCATGAGCCGCATGAATGTGTTCGGTGCATTGGTTAGCCCAAAAGGCATGACTAACCACTCGTACAGGCCCTCTTTGGTCTTGAAGGCGGTCTTCAATTCATCTCCCTTTCGAATCCGAATCTGATGATATCCACTCTTCAGATCAATCTTTGTGAAGTACTGAGCTCCACTCAAACAGTCCATCAGGTCATCCATCCTTGGCAGGGGAAATCTATACTTGATTGTTATCTTGTTTATGGCCCAAGAGTCTGTACACATCCTCCACTCCCCATCCTTCTTTGGTGCTAGTACTGCAGGTACTGCACATGGACTCAAACTCTCTCGAATCAAACCCTTTCTCAACAACTCCTCAACTTGTCTGTTTAACTCCTCATTTTCTGCAGGAGTCATTCTATGAGCTGCCTTATTCGGCAAACTGGCTCCTGGGATCAAGTCAATCTGATGATTGATCTTCCTCATTGGTGGTAAACCCTCAGGTACATTATCAGAAACAATATCCTGAAACTCATTCAATAACCCAGAAAATTCTACTGGAACCTTCTCACTACCCTCCTTATCCATTTTAGGAATCAATGCATAACACACATGCTCATGTTTTATGCCTTCTAAAAATTTCCTTCCATCGACATAACAAATTCTAGCACTACTGCATACTTTTCCTTCGGCCTTCTTCAGGGGTTTCAACTTATGGCGGACTCCACCCTTCATCAGGGAATAATTGTTTGCATGGCCATCATGTACAGCTCGCCTGTCAAACTGCCACGGCCTCGCCAACAACATGTGACATGCATCCATGGGGATGATATCACAGAGTACCTCATCACGATAGCTTCCGATCTTGAACTTCACCAGGCACTGCTCATTGACTAGAACTTTGTGGTCTTTCTGCAACCAGGCAATCCGATATGGATGTGGATGCCTTTCCCTCTTCAGCTTCAACTTTGTAACCATTTCTTCTGACACTAGATTATCAGTGCTCCCACCATCAATAATGACATCACAACATTTGTCTTCACACTTGCACCTTGTGCGAAACAAATTCTTCCTCTGTTCTGGCTCCTTCTCTTCAGTCACCAAGGCTCTTCTAACCACTAGGGCTTCTCCCCTTTCAGCATCATCTGAATGCTCAGATTGAGCCTCCTCATCTACATGCGCAACTCTTGCACGACCTTCTGGCCTTTTGTCTATCCTTCCTTGGTATTGTGGACATTCATAGGCTCGATGCCCTTCTTCACCACATCGGAAACAAGTTCCTCTGAAACCACCTCTTCCAGGTCCTTGCCCAAATCTTCCTCGTCCTCTACCTCTTTGATCACCACCATTCTGATCACGTGGGCGGTAGAAGTTATCATTCCTCTAGCTTCGACTGGTACCCACATCTTCATTTTTCTTCTCATCCTCATTTCGGCTTCCAAAAGATCTTCCACTACCCCTTCCGCTTTGACCTCCTCGTCCTTTTTGCTTGCTGTCAAATCTCTTGTTCAGCTTCTCTTCAACTCTCAGCGAAAATTGGTAAGCATCCTCAATGGTGGCCATTCTGACCAGGCTTAACTCCTCTTGAATGCTTGGCCGTAACCCATTAAGATAACGGGCTACCTTCTCCTTGTTGGCCTCTGCATGTCCCGTTCTGATGATCATCTTGTGAAAATCTTCTGTGTATTCTTTCACAGATCTACTTCCTTGCTTCAACCCTTGCAATTTCTTCAATCGATCTAACTCATAGTCCATTGGCATGAACTGCTTCTTCAGTTTCTCCACCATGCGATCCCATCTGGTGATCTTTCCCTTTTCTCTCTTATTTCTTTCTAGTTGGACCTCTTTCCACCAGATACTGGCGTGGCCCTTTAGCTTCGTTTTTGCAAACTTAACCCGATCTGGGTCCTCTACTTCTTCATACTTGAAATACTCTTCCAACTCATTGATCCAATCAATCAACTCTTCCGGGTCTAGACTTCCGAAAAAACTGGGAACTTCTACTCTAGGTCTTTTTCCGATCTTCGAAATGGCCCTTATCAGCCGCATTTGATCTTGATCAATAGCTTCTTCTTCCTCTTCTACATCTGAATCTTCCACCTCTTCTTCATCCTCCCTTTCTTCTCCCCTTCTCGGGTTTACCCCTCTTCTTAACTCTCTTTGTAATGCATTTATTTGTCTCTGGAGGGCTCTGAAACCCTCAGCCGCTAATGGATCTCTTCCACCAGCATTTCTGGCACCACCTCGCCTACCACGTGCCACTCTTGGAGGCATCTTGAATATCTTGAACCCACAACCAAAGTCCTGGTGCGAACTGCCTCACGATCGGCGATCTGTCCACACGCTCAAGAAAACCCGCTCTGATACCACTTGATGAGGGTGCAACCCGAGACACAGAAAAATCACACAGAAAAACTAACAAATCTTATTATTTTCAAAGTATGAAATTCCTACATGCAGAGGATCTC
>CM021102.1:827154537-827213190 GCA_007115665.2 Sequoiadendron giganteum
AGTATGTTTTTCATAGGCAAGCATGTCAGAGAATTTTTGTGTCCATTTATATAACCAGGTAGAAATATATGATGTTGGAAAGAAAAATATATTAATGTATGGTCAGTCTACTCCCTACCATATTCGCATCATGAAGCCTTGCGGGCTCTAACCAAAACCTCGAGCAAGAAACACACACTTCTTGTAAATATTATTGACAAAAAGGGAAATCATATTGAATTCCCTGAAACATAGAGATACACATACACACACACATATATGTATTGAAATCCCCATTTCATTTTTAAAAATATACATATAGGAAGAAATATATATCCATATATATATATACCAGAACCACTATGGATCATTTCACAATGCAACATCAATCTATATATACACATGTATGTCTAAACAGTTGTGTATGCCATATTTATTTTTATTTATGTAGATTTTAATATAAAAAGAGTTAAAAATAGCATAAAATTTTAGAAATTTGAAAGTCAAAAACAATTCTTGTCAGAGGAAGAATAAAATAAGAAACTCCTAAAGTGTCATGCCAAGCAAAAAAAATAACACAAGAACACAATTCTTAATTAAATGATTTTCTAGATTTGTCTTCAATATATATGTGTATATGTGCCTGTGTATGTATCAAAGCATTGATTTCCACATACCGTTCGCAAGCTCTTTGTAAGGATTTAAAGTTAAATTAATTAGAAAGATACCAAGGAACTAATTGTACAAAATGTGTAGAACACCATAGACCCAATTAAAAATTTGAGCTACATTACTTGGCACTAAATATTATACACAAATAGAGAAACTCTAAAAGAATTATTAGAATAACACTTAATTGCTTTGATACTAACCCTTTGCATATATATATATATATGCAATCACTCATATGTTAATAGATAATTGGTCCTATCTTAATGGGTATACCGAAAATGATTCTTATGTGTTTGAAGTTCCTCGTTCATCCCACATGATCGAAGAACCATACTAAACATATACATCACACATGATTGAAAATCCACACTAAACATATTCATACAAGACAAGCAGTCTACATCAAATCAAAATTTGCTACATTCTTTGGCACCAAAACCACATTAAATAGAACTCGTAAAGTCAATAAGTAGCAATAACATATAAAAATTTCCTATAATGCCACAAACTTAATCGATAAAATTTGAGCTACATTCGCTGGCACTAAATATTCTAGACAAATAGAAAAATTGCAAAAAAGCTATTACACACCCATTTACTTGTGATTCTAAAGTGTTATTCTAATAAAACTTGCAACTGTAACATAGACTGCTTGTCTTGTACCAATATGTTTCATGATACTCTTTTTCCCTCAACTATTTCAAGCTACTTCTAACAAACTCCTAAATGTCATGGTTATTTTGTTTGGATGGAACATGTTATATGTGTTATATCAATATGTTCCATGATATTTATTTCCCCTCATCTATTTGTAGTTCCCCACGACAAACTATTCTTCATGGCACTCTTCTTTCGAGATCCCCATAACAAACTCTTCATTCTTTTAGTTTCCCTCTTCTATGTTGCATATTTTGAAATTCTATTTAGTGTGGCTTTTCTCTATAATATTTAGCACCAAATAAATGTCAATATAATACTTATTATATAAGTGGAAAGACACTTAGTAATCACAGGAAAAGAGCAGATAGTCGGAAACCCACATTAAATAGACTTTAACACCATGGAGAATAGAATAGGTGACCTACAGTAATGCGAAGTTTTTCATAGGCAAGTGGATATTCATGATATTCTTCTTTTTAGTTCCCCGTAACAAATTTTTCATTAGCATAGTTTTCCTCTTCTATTCTCCATATCTTAAAGTTCTATTTAATGTGGTTTTCATAACATCTATCATTTTCCTCTCATTCTTAAGTGTTTTCCTAATAGGTCTTTTCCAATTCTTATTTTCCTGTTCTATCAATATGTTTCATGGTATTGTTTTTTCTCAACTATTTCAACTTATTGTTAACAAAGTGTTCTTCAAGATATTCTTATTTCTAGTTCCCCATACCAAACTGTTCATTATCGTATTGTACCTGTTCTATTGTCCATATTTTAATATTCTATTTAATGTGGGTTTTGAAACATATCTCATTTTCCTTTGATTTCTAAGTGATTTCTAACAGGTCAGTGAAATGCATGTGCAAATTTGATTTTGTAGCATATTCCTACTTACCACAAATTCTATCGTTGTCTAGACAAGATGTAACAAAAAATTCTATGTAACAGTTGGATTGTCAATTCAAAATTCAAGCTATATTATTTCCCACTAAATATTATATATAAAATAGGGAGATTGTAAAAGAACTATTAGAAAAACACTTAAGAATCATAGGAAGTGTTGGAGATGTCCCGACTAAGAGGCTATTTTGTTTGAAGTTTCCACCAAGCCAATAGTGAATTGGATTTTTTGACGTCGTAGATGCTCTGGATGGGACAAAATTGAATGGGTTTTGGGGTGGTGACATGGAGCATGGTGATTATATGGATTGGTGGTGGTGGAGTTGGTGTCCTTGATACATAGAAGCTCAATGGTAAGTGTTTTCCCATGTGAGCGTCAATGCATTCTGGCATTGTTGTGTGATGGGGGTGGGTGAAGCAAATGTGGGAGAAAAAAGTAAATGGAATATTGAATGCCATTGTGTGGGGAAGTATACTTTGATTAAGTTGCATTGCTGAAACATCCATTGTGGTGTTCATTTCATAGCATTTTGTATAGGTTATTTCCCTTTTCTACTCTCCATATTTTCCCCATGATATTATTTTCCCGTTCAAGACTTGCATTGTTCATATAAATATGAAGGATGGAGATTGTCAAGTTTGTGAATCACTTACAAGGGCCAATTTTATCAGAAGCAACACTGCACAAATTGATAGTTCAAGGAAGAGGAAGCAAACTGTGGGAATCAACAGTTTGTTACACAGAGCTTAAAACATATGAGGAGAAGAGAATATCATGAAAAATATCGATAGAAGACATGCAATCTATGTAACAGTTTGCTTGTCAATTCAAAATTTAAGCTACATTATTTGGAACTAAATATTATAGACAAATAGGGAAACTGTAAAAGAGATTTTTGTGCCAAATAATGTAGCTTGAATTTTGAATTGACAAGCCAATTATTATATAGATTACTTGTTAAGAATTGTGTCCTAATATTTTTTTTTTGCTTGGCATGACAGTGGTATTGGTTTAATAGCAGACTATTGTATAAATTGTTTGCTTCATCTCTGTTTTATAGCAGATTAGAGGGTGTTCAAATTGTTGTGCTCCAGAACTTGTGAGTTGTATAGATATATACATATATATATATGTATACATATATATGTATGTATACATGTATATATGTATACATATATACATATATATATACATGTGTTTATATATGTATAAATGCATAAATATATGTATGTATGTTTTACTAATAGTTTTGTTACAATTCTCCTATTTCTCTATAATATTGAATGCCGGATAATGGACGTCCTCTTATACAATTACTCTTATACAATGTACAAATATATATATGAAAACATAGGAATAAATTATGTTTGTATTTGCAAGATAAAAGTCTTAGATAAGATGCAAGCATACCTCTTAGCTGCAACTCGATGTAGTATGAATAGAATAAAAGAAGGCCTGCTCTCCACCCTACCATATTGGGTCATGCAACCTCATGGGCTGTCACTAAACCCTCGAGCAAGAACATACATTGCCCACCTAATGCAAGGGCATCCAAAAGTATTCAGAAATTCAGGTAGTTGACAGTGAAGTGGCAGGGTTGCTAGTGATAGAATGAAGTTTTGTACATTGCTGATTAGAAGTTGCAGATTAATGGGTTTGTTATTGAGTATTTCTAGTTCATCCACTGGAAGTTTCAGGGATCTGCATGAAGATTTGATCAAGTTATGGGTTTCTGTGTTCAAATAGTTGTTAAATTGTTATAATTGATGTTCTCTAAGGAGGATGATGTGATTCTGGTGGCTTGAGTTGCTGTAGACATTTCAAAGGTGATTCATGATGATCATGGATGTCTCTAGAACATGTGTTGGTGGTCCACATCAATCATGGTGCTTGTGATTGGAGTTAGTAATTTAGGTTGCAAGGCTAGATAGTCCTTAATTGGATCCTCCTACCTTGACTGCATCAATTGGTATCAAATTTGGTTCTAAACCTGTTGGTTGGTTGAAGAATTTATCAGAGTAGGTTGTGAATCTATTGGTTGGTTACAAATCTATTTCAGAGTAGGTTGAAGAGCCGATTGTAGATTTTTTCAGATCTAGTTGTGAATTTGTTGTAAAATGGGGAAAAGGAAAAAGAATGAAAAAGAGAACCTAATATGTGAAAGGATACTTTGGAAGGAGAATTGTGCGAATTCAAGAAGTGTAATGCAGAATTGATAGAGAGGATGAAAGAATTAGGAAAAGACAAGTGTGATGCACTTGAAGAAGAACTGGAAATTGAAAGAAGGAGAAATGAAGAAATGGAAGAAGAGTTGGATAAGTTTGAAGAAGGATTCATGTTGTTTAAGGATTTGGATAAGAAGAGAAGAGATCTAGAGGAAAGTTTGAAAGATCTAAATGAGGAGAACAATTTGCAAAAGAAGGAAATATATGACTTGAAGGAACATGCTAATCAGTTGGAGAAGGAGAATGAGAATCTAAGATCTAATCATGAAATTTGTGATTTTTCTTGTGATACTAATGATTTGTGTGATGTTGTAGAAGGTGAAGTTGAATATAACAATGTAACTAAGCCTATAATTGTTGGAGATGGTATTGGTTTCAAAATCATGCAGAGAATGGGATACAAAGGAAAAGGATTGGGAAAGCATTAGCAAGGAATAACATAGCCTATTGTGTCGGTAAGGACAGCATGAAGTGAAGGCCTTGGATATGAAAAAGGTAAGGATGTTGTTACAAGTTCAAGCAAATCAAATCAGGGAGGAAAAGGTATTTATTGCTCAAATTTTAATAGGCATGGACATGAAAAGGAATTGTGTTGGGATCTATATCCTTGTAAGTTATGTGGATTCGGGAATCATTATGAGAAGATGTGTTGGAATAAAATGAGGAAAAATCCTATGAAAGATTGTAAGCAAATGAATTATGCATGGATTGATAAAGAAAAGTCAAAATATGTTACTTGTATACTTAGAATATTGTATCGATGGAAGAAATCATATGTTGGAGGAAAAGAGGGATCAAGATGCAGAGAAAGAAGACCTTATGCATGGCAGAATAAGGACAATACAGGGTACCAAAGGAGTGAAAGAGGAGTTGCTGGAAGAGGAACCTATTTTCAAGTTTGGATAAAGAAAGAATCAAGCACTAAAGATCATCAAGAACCTGATACCAGAGAAGCTAACGAAATAGCAACAGTAAAGGATGCAAAGATAGTTTGTGCAGAAAAAGAAGAACCTGTTGATACAAAATTAGTCTAGCCAGAGGAAGGGGAAACTTTGGATGAATCAGATTGGATAGTGGAACCATAAGAAGAAGCAACAATATTAAGGAGACTTGTGAAAGTAGTGAGCCGGTGTGAAGCATAACCATAAAAGGGAATCTACATTGCAGAGGTAGAAAATAGTGTAGGAACAGTATAAGTATAGAAGAAAATATATTTTGTGGTGTGCAAAGGAAATGCATAGATCAGAAAGTGTTGTAGAGGAAATTTAGAAATGATATTGATGAGTCAAGGAAGCCACATGATTGTTCTAGAGGATGTAAGTATGTGTTAAATTTTATTTGATTAAAGCAGATAATGAAGGACCTGAGGCAACTTGCAGGGTGGGATTGCTCAAATCGCCAACTAGTGAGGCAGTGCAAGGCCCGCAAGTAGATCATTGAATCTAGATTATATTTGAGGTAGCTTTGCAGGGTAGACTTGAACAGATCACTGACCTTGAGGCAGTTGCAAGTACCTACTACCTTTTAATTGATTGAGGTGGACATTGATCTTGAGGAAACTTGTAGAGAAGACTTACTCAGACCGCTAACCATTGAGGTAGTGCAATGCTTGCAGGTAGATTTTCAAATCCAAATTAGACTTGAGGTAGTTTTGTAGGGTGGACTTGAACAAATCGCCGACTGTGAGGTAGTTGCAAGTACCTGTGGATAGATCGTTGACCCAATGCATGAGATAAAATTATATTTGACACAATATAGATCAAAGTGAAGAGGATCACTTTTCAAATAACCCCGAGAGTCTAATGCAAGGGCATCCAGAAGTGTTCATAAATTGAGGCAATTGACAGTGAATTGGCACGGTTGCCAGTGATGCAATGAAGTTTTGTATGTTAGCTAGAGCCATACATTTGTGATTAGAAGTTGTGGATTAATGGAATTGTTGTTGAGTATGACTAGTTTATCCACCAGAAGTTTCAAGGATCTGCATGAATATTTGATCGAGTTATGGGTGTCTGTGTTCGGAAAGTTGTTCAGTTGTTCTAGTTGATGTTCTTTAAGGAGGAGGATGTGATTCTGATGGCTTGAGTTGTTTTGGACATTTCTAAGGTGATTTATGATGATCGTGGATGTTTCTAGAACGTGTGTTTGTGGTCCACATTGATCGTGGTGGTCACAATTGGTGAATTTATTTTTTGAGTTCATAGTTCCCATGTTCTTGGTCGATAGGGTGTTGTAACATGTTGTGGATCTTCGAGGATTAAACTATGAAGCTGTGTGTGTTTGAGGATTTTTATTTGGTTCCTTGCTTTGTTGTGGCTAATTTTGGATTTTTTGCATATCAAATTGTTTATTGTTTGTGGCTGACCTATTTGGGTATGCACATTATATTATTCACCTTTGTAATTGAGCCGACTGGTTAAGGGTTGAATGATGCACGAATGATATAAATAGAAGAGAGAGGATTTGTTATGACATATAGAAAGGGATGGATCAGTAAGGAGATAAATAGGGTGAAGGATGAAGCATGACGATGAAGTATTATGATCCAGAAGAATCTCATAGCAGAGAGGGAGTGTGGAGTAGGAAATGGAGTCGATGGCAGATTATTGTGAAGTTTTTCATTATCTGAGTTAATTTTAATCCCTGGGCTACGACCTAGAATATTTAAAGCTCGAGAGGCATATGTAATATGTTTTGGTGATTATAATATAATGAGTAATGATCTTTGAAGGCTAGGTTTTTTCCCTATTAGGGTTTTCCCAAGATAAATCGTTTGTCTGGTGTTCATGAATGTCTTTGACCTTTATGTGGATTAGCTGTTAATTTTTTTTGCATATCTATTGTGATCATGGATTTAGTAATCTAGGTTGTAAGGATGGAAAATCCTTAATTTGATCCTCCTACCTTGACTGCATAACCACCACAATGATCAATGGTGAAGCCAATTTTTCGGCACCTATAAGAGATGGGACCATATTAGAATCAAAAGCATGGGAGTTCAATGAATGTGTGAATATATATGCAAACATCTAAAAATAAATTATGTTCATATTTGTAAAACAAAAGTTTTAGATAAGATGTAGGCATACCTCTAGGTGCAACTAGATGTAGTATGAACAGAAGAATAGAAGTTCTTCTCTCCACCCTGCCATATTGGGTCATGTAGCCTCATGGGTTGTCATCAAACCCTTGAGAAAGAACACGCATTGCCCACCACTATGATCAATTGTAAAGCTCCGCCAAGTAACCCTAAAGGAAGTTGTAATTAATGACTTAAGCGAACCAATTTTTTTTAATAAAGTGTAATTAACATACACATTCATAGTTTACTAATTAACAACAACCTCTAAGGCTACAAGGTTGGGATTACTTAAAACCACACATACATCTCACATAAAACCATAGCATTAAATGACCTTAAGAAATGAGTATTAAATCAACATAAATTTATAACATAACATAATGAGATAACCATCCAAAATACAATTTTCATAATCATTGACATAATCAAATAGTTGCATCACTCATTCCTAGAATGAGGCAATAGTACAAATGTGTTACAATTACATAATTCCACCTCATAAACATAAGAGGGATAAATAAATTATACAAAATGAAATATTACAATGCTTAAATTTAAAACAAGAACCACGAGCTGACCAACTGGATGTCTTGCCACCAGGTACTGAAGATAAAGGGGAACCCAACGGTGTATGGCGCATGTTCCACCCAACCAAGTGGTACCTGAAGGCCCACCCCCCATGCTAGGAGATAGTAACTAAGTAACATGGACAAAGATCTACAACCACTAACCATAGGAAAACTCTTACTGACACAACCAAACACAAGTACAACACAAGTACAACTCTCACATCACTGACATATGTCACATTGCTTCCACACATATAATAGATCAGGTATGTTCAGAGAACCATATACATAAAATAAATACCAACTATTGTCCTAGATAGAGTGTCATCACACAACTCATAATGAGTTACCCTGAGTGGATCTTCATAGACTCTAGTATTGTTGGTGACCTCTACCGACCTTTGGCCCCCATACTTACTAATGTGGAATCAAATACCTCTCACACTGACAAGATAGATGACCTTTCCATTTTAGGCCTTCCCACCCACTCCAAGCCTAAACAAGAACTTGTGACTATGAGTGAGGCTAAAACTTATCTTTTTAGTGTGAAGTACTCCCCAAATTTTAGTACAATATTTAGTTATCACTTGATTAAAATTACTTCCAAAGGTTACCCAATCTTACCTCTTATGGGCTCTAGCCCTTAATGGAAGCCACTCTTCTATTTGACAACACACAAACAATCTAATCACCAAGGGAATCACAAGTGCATACAACCTAGGTATCATAACCACTCCAACTCAAGGAGGAAACAAGTTAAAGAACTAATTCCAATAATTGGAGGAAACAAAACACATAGTCCACTCCTTCCAAAGGAGGCACAAAACATCCCCGTTCGTGGAAACTGGGTAAATACTGAAAAGACACCATGCACTACCCAAGGGAAAAAACATCTGGTTGACATAATGATTCGACAATCCTCATACTCTAGAATCCTCTAGAAGAATTACAATTTGGACTAACACTTAACCCCATTTCCCAAAACACAACTTGAAGAAAAAGTTACAAAAAGCATTCAAGTCATTAATCAAATCTAATATTTGGATTTCTTAAATCCATACTCATTCAATAGGTAATGTTGACAAAATCAAAGACACAATAACTAGGTTAATTCAAATTATCATATAACCCTTTATCCATTTCCATTATAGGAAGTCTTACACAATTTAAAGTTACATCCCTTTACAAAATACGAAGAAAATAAAACATTTAAGGCAATCACGAGGAAATTACTATTTGGATATTCTAAATCCATATCTCTTTCATATTCCAATCACAATAATTTAATTGCTATAATAGAAAATAAATAAATTAAAATAAAAAATTGCCTATTCTATAGAATTAATTCCTTAATTTACTTTTAAAACAACTTAAATCCATGCAAGTAAATCTTTTCATTTTCTAACCCAATCCTATATTTCTTTCAATTTTCCAACTGAACACAATGTCCATTTCATCTTATAGTTTACTCTATCTATGCACCCAATTATTCACATCCAATAATTAAACATTCAAATATAAATATTCCTGCAATGTAACATCACATATATTTTTATATATTTAATTATATATTTCAACTATAAATATATATATTAAATATATAATAACATTTATTACAAAATAATCAAATTATTTTAATCCCAAAATTTAATATATGAAAAATATGACATATATATACTATATATATATACAATATATCTATATACTATATATATATACAATATATATCTATCATATATATTTCATTTAACCGTTATAAATCCCCTTTATTCCTTGTGTTCTGGTGGATGCCATTGATTTGGGCATCGATAAATATAATAAAAAATATATAGAATTATGCTTGGGGAGGGGTCGGCCACAGCCAAACCCCCACCCCACTTTACACTGGTCGTGACCTCCCAAAGGGGGTTGCACTACCTCAAGGCAATGCTCCCTCCACTTAGTGGAGGCCGTTGTCCTTGAGACAACCACACTCTCCTTAGTTTGGGGAAAGCGGCAGTGGGGGTTGCATTGCACCCCACCAAAATACACACTACAACAAACAAAGAATGAAAAAATTCACTTCTTCTTTTTTGTATGAATTCACAACTTTATTTCCACATAATTTGTCGGTTGTATGACAGCGAAAATAAAATTTACTCCACTATTTTCTTAAAATAAAAACTATATATATATAAGCAGATTTAACATAATAAATAAATTGGGGAAATTTTATGAAAATATTCACCTATAGGTGAAATTATGTAATTTTCTAGAGAACAATCCAAAATTCACAAAGGTTCAAAACTAAATCTTTTAATCAATTTTTCTCAAATTCATAGACAATAAAAGAACAAGAAAACTAAGAGGAATCTAGGTTAGATCCAGAAGCTTTCAAATCCTCTAGATTTTTCCACCGCAATTTCTACAGAGGTTTTAAAAATAAATTCATTTCTACATTGAATTAAATCTTCTAAAACAAATCTAAATGTGTTGTTTTACCCATAAGTTTGATTTAATAACGAAACTAACAATTTCGTCAAATAAACTAAATCCAACAGACATTTCATGATTTCCCTAAAGAAATTTCACGGGAAACAATAGAAGCTTTAAATTTATTTATTTATTTTCTTTCTTCTAATAAAAAATTCTTTTCTAAAACAGATTTAACAACCAATTCTTTAATCACTATAATTTGAAAGAAAACAAAGAAAAATACAAAAACCACAGAAGAAAACCTAAGTCAAGAAGCTTCAAGAAATGAAAATTTGATGCAGAGCCTTCTCCAAAGCTTCCATAGCTTCTCTTCAATAGTACAATGATTCCAATCAAGAAAACAATCCACAACCACAACAAAATTCACCAGAATTCTCCAATATAAATCTACAGCCAAATATTTCTTCAAACAATCCTCGCTGTAATTTTTTCCAAAAATATCCTCTCACACCTAAAGAAGCTATTCCTCTCCAAAATTATCTCAGTGAATGATTTTGCAACAAACTCTTCTAATTAGTTAAACTTACACATGCTAGAACAATTAAAAATATCTTCAACAACAAAATCTAATATTATTTAATTTTAAAATTCCAAATAATAAATTAACACCAAAATTTGAAACTAATTTCCCAAATACAAATTTAATTCCAAATTCTAATTTAATTCCCACTAATTGAAATAAAATTCCAAAATGAATTAAATTATTTTCCTTCATTTAATTTTCTTAACATCACATTTAATTAATTAATTTAATTATATAATAAATTAAATTAAACCCCATGGATTAAGTTTAATTAAATAAATAAATTAAATCTAATTAATTAATTTAAAGAATGACTTCTATCAAAAATGTATAAATTTAATTAAATAACTATCAACATAATTTAATGCAATAATTCTAAATATTTATTTCCAAATCAAGAATCCCTTCAAAATTAAATAACATTAAAACATGTCAATCAACGACTCGACACACATGACTCACGACACACTATGGATAGGGTGTAGACTTGATACAAGTTACCTAGCTAGATAATATGTAAATTAAGAAATATAAACAGTTATATAGTTTATAACAAATAATATGTGATGTATCTACAATAGAAGAGATCACATAAACAATATGTAGGTATACCTTGTGCAGAGAGCAGGACAAGCTCAATGTATATACGAATATATATGCAAACATAGGTAATAAATTGTGTTTGTATTTTCAAAACAGAAGTCTTAGCATCACATAGTGAACATTAAAAAGGAAAAGACACAATAAATAGAACTTAAGAACATGGAGAATAGAAGAGGTGAACTAAAATAATGAATATTTTGTTATGGGCAAGTGGATATTGATACAACACAAGCAATCTATGTAATAGGTGGCTTGTCAATTCAAAATTGAAGCTATATTATTTGGCACTGAATATTGTAGACAAAAATGAGAAATTGTAAAAGAACTACTGTTTTGAAGTTTCAAAATTTTGAAATTTTGTAGATTGGTATAAAGTACAAACATGACATTCACCAGTACCTTTGCACCGGTTTCAATTTTTTTCGCTCTGTGTATGTGTTATTTTGTTTGGATGGAACATGTTATATGTCCTATATCAATATGTTTCATGATATTTACACAAAAAAAGCATACTAAACACCATTTAAGTAGTTATAAAATGTTGTTTTAATGTAGAAAGAACCACCTTGTGAATAGTAGTCATCGACATGTAGTTCACAAAGGAAAGTGTAGAAGTAGGTCAACTTCTCACAAGTTGAGTGGAATTCATTTAATGATATTTCCATTGATTGAATGTCATACTCCTTCACACTTTGAACATTTGCAACATTGCTCTTTTCTTTTTGTATGAAGTCTTTACAGCTAACTCTAATGTTACTTGCAAAATCATGTATGGGACCTATAGGAATGCAATTCAAATTCGCCAATGGAGATGAATTGGTGGAGAGAATTGGGGAACTCTCTGTACTTGAGATTTCTATAATATTTTTGGGTTGATAACAACTATACATTGCTTGAATGAAATACAGATGTACAAATTGTAAACAATATATGATTTGTGTATTGATTCATAAGCTATTTATAACTTACCTTATGAAAGCTAACTATTTTGTTCATAAAGCTAAAAAACAATATGTAAATTGAAATTTGTAGGGCATATTGATTTTATGGATGTGAAGTTCACAATGTCAAGCATTCTTAGATAGATATCATCAAGATTTCCAAAAAAGATCAAGATTATGAGAGGAAGTCATCTGCTTTGTAGCTAATTTTTTATCACAAAGTATACCTTCACAAACCAGAAAGTGTTCTTTAATTGTCTGAATTAATAAAATTGAAGTCTCAATGATATTGAATTTGGAGTAAAATTTAATGGTGAATACTCTTTAACAAATGCACTACTTTGCTGAAAATTGTAAGATTGTGTATTGGGAGAGAAGATAGGGGAATAATAGAAGTTGAGTTGTATTCCATGTTTCCAATTGCATCCAAGGATGTATGTATGCAAGTCTCCATGAATTCAGAAAAATATTTACTACATACTGAAGAACACTACTAGCTTGAGAGATATTGGCTGCGTTGGCAAGGAGAAGGTGACTATGCAGGTTACAAAAACTTCTAAATGGATAGAAAGCAGCTTAGAATAGTACATATTGATTAAAAATATTTACATGAGATGCAGGCTTTCTTCTGTTGTGATTTGTAAAGAGTAATTAGTTTTAGCATACTTGAATTTTAAGGTAGAACAAGAGTTATTCATTCTAAGTACATATAAATGTTGTCATAACCTTCAAAAAATGGGTATCATCATAAAGGACTAGCTTTAAACAATTCAATTACCAAGCTGAAAAGATAGATTTATAAGCATGGATAAATGCATTTGGTAGAATACAATATGTTGTGTATTTGTAGCAGCCAATGTATGATGGTGAAAGGAAAAACCACAAAACCCATGCCTATTCTCCTCCCTACCATATTGACATCATGAAGCCTCATGGGCTCTAGCGAAACCCCCGAGCAAGAAAAGTATGCAAGGCCCATCAAAAATTTAATAATTCCATATCATATATCACACAATGGAGAATCAGCCAAAATTTTGGTATTTCCAGATATGATTTCTTATATGGTACTAGTTTTTTTTGTTAACAACTTTAAAAAAATGGATATGTTTATAAACAAGTACCTATGGATAATTTTCACCGTAAGTTGAAAAGTTAACTGTAGAGACATGGGAAAATGTAATGTGTAGAATAGACTATGTTTATTGTGCTCTAGTGCATGTAATAATCCATGCATGCATGTATATCATATATTGCACAATATCAAAGTTGCAAAAAAGAAAACCATGTTCTCATAAATGATTTCCTTTTTTGCTGCAATAACTTTAAGGAAAAGGTTCAATGCAGATAAATAATTGGCCAAGATGGGACTTTTCTATAATTTTGATAACTATAGGGAAAGAAGAATATATGGGAGGACTTGTTTGGAAATAGAACCAATTTCATGGATGAAATAGCCAAATATCGTTGAAAGGAAGACATGAAAGGAATATGAAAGGCTTTGCATCAAAGCATAAATTGCACACAAATAACTTTATAAACATACCTGATTTTGATATGCACTAGAATCTATCTAGCCATGCATGAAGAAAAAAGTTGAATGTATAACTTAGTAAAATATAATTTTATAAAACAAACCTTGTTTATGCTTACAAAAAAAGCAACATTTTATTTGAATCTATCAAAATGTGTCTTTTTTGTTAGATGTGTATGGAACAAGAAAAAAGGAAACACTACTTACAACAACAATAAGAGGCCAAATGTTGTAGGTGTAGAAGTTGATAAAACAACCTCATACACCCCAGTGAACACCTACAAGCAATAGCATGTCACAAAGAAAGAAATATGTTCCAGAACAACAAAGATGCTCTGCAAGCCTCAAGCAAAAAAATGCATTAAGAGAATGAATAATTAAAATGATATCTATCCTTAAGAAAGGAGATCAAACCTTAAAAGGAAACTCTAGTGTGCACACTTAACAATTAATAAATAATTAATTATTAATGTTCCTAAGTTTAGTTTAAGTAAAACTAAAGTGATAAGTGACTTAATTAATTAACCAATATGATTAAATTAATTAAGTGAAATAACTTATTAGTCTAACACCGCCCCTTAAGATGAACTTAGGAAGTAGCTAAAAGCACTAAGGAAAATATGTCTGAAAGTAAAGAAGGGCCCCGACAACAAGGCCTGATCAGGTACCCAAGTATAATGAAATCTTTGTAAAGTGGAGAAAAGGGAGAAAACCTCATGGGAATAAAACTCCCCTCCAAAAGAGAGAAAAGAAAGGAATAAAATGCACTAATGAAAGAAGGATAGGAGGTGGATTACATGATATCCCTCATAGGCAGCTTATATCATATAAGTACATATGCAATGGTCTCCACAAGAGAGATGGAAAGAGACAAGAAGGCCCACTACAATGAAGAAACTCATGTCGCAATGGTAGATGTCTGATGTAGAATCCAAAAAGAGGTCTTGAAGAAAAAAATGGTATTCCTCGCTTTGGGAAGAAATGGATTTAAAGGATGATGTTGAATAAACCCTGTGAAGAGTGATGAATCAATCTGTCTCAAGATGTGTGCCATGATAGGATGTTGAAGAATCCCTCTATCTGAATTGAAACATATGATGCCAAATCCAAACTGATGTGGAGAATCCCGAAATGCAACCTCTGAATGCACTGGTAATGGTGGGTGTATAGTGATAAATTACTTGTCAAGGTAGAGGAGATGTATGTCCTCAAAATAATCCTCAAGATCTGTAGTATGAGGCTCAACAAACAAGAATGTGTCTACAAGATAAGAATCCCATGATGTAGCAGATAATGAACAACCAAGATGGTCATGATGCTAAAATGAATCCATAGGGGCCAATGTGGCGATAATGATGTCATTAGGAACAATGGATGATACATGTGTAATCTCAGTCTGAAGAGTAGGAACTATGAGACAAGCCTATGATCCATCAGAACATGCAAGAATGTCTAAATACTCAAGCTCCTCTAAAGTATCATGATAAAAGGGTATATTCTCTCCAAGAAATGGGTAAGAGATAATCTGAAGTAGGATCCTCTAGGAATGGAGAAAGATTAGGGTCTACATAGATCTCCCAAAGACGTGTCCAAAGTGGGTGGGGACAATCAATGTCCGATATAGCCCACACAGTGTCATTATCAACAGTAGACAATATAAGTCCTACTATGTGATCTATAATTATATCCCAAGCTAATTTTCCCCTTGGAGTGGTTTGTTCAGGTATGAGATCATACAAATAAGGAAAAATATTTATCCACCTACAATGTGTAAGTATGCCCTTTTCCCATGACTCATAATTACCTCGTTTCAGGCTTACAACTAAAGGGTGAGTAGAAAAACACATGATAACTCTTCAAATTAAAAAATATGAGAAAAATGACCTTATTGCATGTAGATCAAATGAAATAGAACCAAATGACGCAAAAAAGAGGTTCCCAAGTGCTAAAACATCTAAGTAATTACGCAAAATGTGAAAACACAAAAATCTGAATAAAATATACCTGAGACAAAATCTAGGAAAATAAGTCTAATCACTATATAGATCACCAAACCAGATTTTCAACACCCATTCGTTTGCGCAAAAAGGAGTCCAGACGCAAAATTTACGCCCCTTGGAGTACAAAACCATCTTCAGACTTTGACTAAAAAAAAGGCCTCAAAAATGCAAAACTAGAAAATCAATCCTACACCATAGGATAGTTCCCAAAACTAGCTTTCCAATGATATATTTTTTTTGAAAAACTGAGTTCATTTGCAAAAGTTATGGCCAACATACCAAAAAATACTCCAAAAGGTTTGAGGGTTAAGCCTGGTGGTTAGGCTAGCCGCTAGCATTAACTACTAGCGGTTAACTGCTAGTGGTTAACTGATGACAACAGCCATTACCACTGTATTTTTTATTTTATTTTCTCAGATTGCGTGTTGTACCAGGTCGTATGACCCAGAAATAATTTTATTTTTCCTCCTGAAGTCACTATGTCCGATTTCGACAATTTGATAGTCAATTTTGGGGTTTTTGGGCGCCCTGAACGTGATGGTGAGGTCCTTTTGGGCTCAAAATGCTCCAAAATTGCAGGTATGCTCTAGATTAGGAACCTCTCAAAAAACTTCAAACCCTCGCAGATCTGACGCCATGAAGCCAAATTTGACGAAATAAAGGTCAATCTTAACTAAATCGAGCATTCCAGACATAATGGGGAGGTCCAAATTGACTCAAAATGCGCAAAATTGTCACTTGTACGATAGGATCCCTCAACAATGAACAGGAAGTGGTAGATCTAAAGCTCTGATACCAGGTAGAACTTGATAAACCAACCTCACAAATCCTAGTGAACACTTGCAAGCAATAACCTGTCACAAAGAAAGAAAGATGTTCTAGAACAACAAAGATTCTTTGCAAGCCTCAAGTAGAAAAAATCATTAAGAGAATGAATAATTACAATGAGATCAATCCTTAAAAAAGGAGATCAAACCCTAAAAGGAAACCCTAGCACATGCACACTTAATAATTAATAAATAATTAGTTATTAATGTGCCTAAGTTTAGCTTAATTAAAAATAAAGTGATAAGTGACTTAATTAATTAACCAATATGATTAAATTAATTAAGTGAAATAAATTATTACTCTAATAGTAGGTTGTGGAGCACAACACTCATAGCTCCCTCCAATTTTCTATTTAATAGAGGTGCATGGTACCATTTTTCAATAGTTTTCTATCAAACCAACCTCACAGTGGGTCATTTTCACAACATAGCCAAAACAATAGACATCCTCAAACCGAAATATTGAATATTGCATTTATCTGCCCTTGCCTCGATGCACAACAACAATGGGATGGTTGGACAACATGGGCAATGTAATGCACATAATCTTCATATGGGAATGTCTGATGCACACACACCAAAGCACTCTTCCCCTGCAGAGTATGCAGTCAAAAGTGCTATAAATCTGTAGCGAATAGCATGACTTGTAATTTTTTTGAAAATACCATGAATTATAAAGTCATGACAAACACCACAAATTTCATAGCATCTGCTTGCATGCTCTGTAAGGAAAAATAGCTCCTCCCTTTCTTCATCTTCACAATCTCAAGTGCAATATGTGGTACACAAATATTTGACCAATGAATTGCATAACCCATAATTACAATTATCTAGATCTCTATCTACAAAAATAGCATGCTCACCAAGGAAAAATAGTTTCTTTTTTATCAATTACATGCCATGAGCTTGATTCACAAAGGCTTCATGAGACATTGCGCACTCTTGACACCCTACTCCTTAATCACATCAATTGTTTCATAAAGCTTATGCACATCAATCTCATTCCTGCAGTTATAAATCGGAAGTGGTTGCTCTCACAAGGGTTTATGCATGTTGGCATTGTTGTACGGTGACATGGGAGGAAGTAAATGCAGTGTTCAATGTTGTGCTATGACAAAGTATAAAGGCATATGTATAGGGAAAAGGTAAAAAATAACATTGAATGGAAAGTGTTTGCTCACACAAGGGTTAATGCATGTTGGTGTTGTTATATGCTGATGTGGTAGGAAGCAAAAATAGTGTTCAATGCTGCCCTATAGAAAAGTATAAAAGCATACATGGGAGAAGGGTCACAAATAAAACTGGGTTATTGATATGCAAACATTGTATAGCTGGAAGTGATGAACATATTTTTTTGGAGGACCGTGCTAAAGTAGAGATATACACAACATGTAATTGACATGATTTCCATGTGGAATAAGGAACTTATAAAATGTCATGCCAAACAAAACATATTGAAACATAGAGAATAGAACATGTGAAATACAATAATGAACAATGCATTATGGGCAAGTGGGGAAGAAACCATCATGAAACATATTGATCGAACACAAGCAATCTATGTAACAGTTGGCTTGTCAATTCAAAATTGGAGCTACCTTTTCTAGCAATAAATATTATAGAAAAATAGAGAAATCGTAAAACAGTTGTTCACAAAAACACTCAAGACTGATAGGTAAATACTTGAGATGACCAAAAACCCACATTAAGTAGAACCTTACTAGAGGTACAAAAGCATACACAAATGCAGCAAATTGAAAGAAGTCCAAAGGTACAAATCAATTCCATGTTTGTAGTTCATAGGAGCCTACAAAATTTTAGAATCTACAAGAGGTAAACCATCACAATGAACAATTTGTCACAGGGATCTTCAACCAAACAATGGGGAAAAACTATTATGAAAGATATCAATTGAGGACAAGCAATCTATGTAATAGTTACCTTATCAACTCTAAATTCAAACTACATTATTTTGCACTAAATATTATCGGCAATCAGCCAAATTGTAAAAGAAATATTGGGTGATCCCACTATACTGGTTTACAATTTTTGGGCAAACTGGACATTGAATTAATTTTTTTTAACTAAATCTTCACTTTCGGGCTCCTATAGCGGCTAAACTGTCAGGAATTTGAAGATGATGAAAATTAGTGATTTGTGATGTTTTATCTATAGATTCTAAATATATTTTTTTCAAAAAAATTGGAATTAGATTTCCCTTATTTTTCCATCTCCTTCGAAAACTAGCTTTTAAAAAAAATATATCATTTTTAAGGAGTGACGCTCACCGTATACAACATAACATTTTTTGTATGAAGGATAAAGTTCTAATTTTTTCGAATTTAGATTTGTTACTATGATATCTACTACTTTAATTTTGTTTCATAGTGTTTTATTAAATATTTTTTCCTTAATCAAGTTTCAAAGTCAAACCAATTACAATTGAAACATGGGCGGACTATATACAACATAACATTTTTTGTATAGATCGAAATTCAATTTTTTTTTTAATGGATCAAGAACATCAATACCCAGTCTTCAAACATATTTTTAGAAATTTAATTTTGATAATCTACTATTTTTCGACATGTGCTAAACATAGATCTTGATTTTTGGTGAAAAACCTAAGTTTAATAAAACTAGAAAAACACATACATAATAAAACCAAAACATATTAAAATTATATTTGTTGGATAGTTCGTTCTAAGGACTACAATGATCATTTGAAATAAATTTTAAATGAATTCGTTTGATCCCCCAAAAGGTAAATCAAAAACGATTTGTTATCAACATTTGGATAGGTGTAAAGGATACTCCATTGTAGGTATGGTTTACAACTAGTGGGGATCTATCCAAGGGGGTTTGATCTAAGGTGGTTTGTTCAAACCCTCTTCAATTTGTGGGATCACCTTACTAGAAAAACACATGAGCACCACAAGAAACTGATAGATGACTACCAACCCACATTAAACATAAAATTAAAATAACAAACAATATATATCTAGGGGACCTCAAAAAAGGGAAATGGTATTGAATTCCTTGAAACATAGAGAGATACAGATACACAATATACGCATAAATAAAAATGGAAATATACGTAGAAAAATATATACGAGAAATGGTATTGAATTCTATGTTTCAGGGAATTCAATACCAATTCCCTTTTTGTCAATAATATTTACAAGAAGTGTGTGTTTCTTGCTCTGGGGACCTATTTTATTTAGGCCATGAAAAAAATGATATGATGCAAAAATCTCTGCAAAACTGTATATATACATTTATATACACATGGATACACATATATATTTTGTTACATGTTTATGTGTAATTACTACTTTAAATATATATATGGTTATACATGTATATTCATATATGCTAATATGGCTGAGCTTGTATGAGAGATTACGTACTCTTGACACCCTACTCCTTAATCACATCAATTGTTTCATAAAGCCTCTCTACATCAAACTCATTCCTACAGTTATGAACTGGAAATGGTTACTCACACAAGGGTTTATGGAGGTTGGCGTTGTTGTATGGTGACACAAGAGGATGTAAATGTAGTGTTAAATGTTGTGCTACGAAAAGGTATAAAAGCATACATAGGGAAAAGGTCAAAAATAACATTGAATGGAAAGTGTTTGCTTATATATATATACATACATATATATACATACGTATATACACATATACATACATATATATACATACATATATATACGTACGTATATACACATATATATACACATACATATATACACATATATATACATATATATACACATACATATATACAACTATATATATACATATATATATACATTTATACATACATATATTCTAAATTTGAGGTCCATTAGTTGGCCTTATACTCATTACCATAGGAACAATTGTAGCTAAATCTTGTTTCTTTCATCCCCCTGTCGGGTTTTTTTATGGCGGCGTGGAGCTTTGTAATTACGTGGTTTGGCAGTGGTGGATTTGGTAGTCTCGATACGCAGAAGTTGAATGGCAAGTGTTTGCTCGCATGTGGGTTGATGCACCCTATCATTGTTGTTCGTGTACATATATGTATATATTGTATATATATATATGTATATGTAATATTTTTCAGTTATCATTTTTAAAGAATAAATTTATTAACAAATTGTATTTGTTGAAAATTAATTTACTATATTCCTAACATTTTTAAGTAAAATCAATTTTTCGTTCTATTGTAACTATAATTATTAAATATTACATATTAATAAAAAAATTTATTGATCATTAGTTGTTTAAAATTAAAATTAATGGATAGATTGTAACTAATTAGATTCATTGAAAATGACCTATAGTTTTATTTAAACCACATTGTTTGGCACTAAATATTAATGACAAATAGGGAGACTACAACAAGAACTATTAGGAAAACACTACAGAACCACATGAAAATGACAGATGATCAAAAATCAACATTAAATGGAGGAAGATCATAGGATGTTGTTTAGTGTTCTAGCTATATATGTGCATCTTTTTCATTACACCCATTAACATAGGACCGATTGCAAATCAACATAGGAGTGATTGCATATATATATGCAGAGGGTTAGTGTGAAATCATACACATATTGGAGATAAAATTATTTTGATGGTTGTTAAGTATTATTCTTTCTAATATCTCTTTTACTTGTTCAATTTATTTGTTTGAAGTGTTCGTTGAGATTTTTTGTCAGCCCAGGCGTGAATAGGATTTCTCATGTAATAGGTCTTTTATAATTTCTCTATTTTTCTATTTTTGTTGCATTGTGGAACAATACACTGTGGTCTTGGTCTATATATATGGATATATATTTCTACCTCTATTGTTGGCCACATGTTTTAATGTGGCCACGAAATGGCTACCCATTTCCATGCACCCACCCATAAGATGAATGACTATATGCACTTGACAAGAGGAACTAGGTTCACTCATTGTTGAAAGTTTAGACTTGGTTTGTGGCTCAATTTTAGGATGTAAAGACCAAACATCTCAAGTTGTGTTGGTTTTTTCATGGAAGGATAAAAGGATGAATTACTCTCAAGATTGTTAAGGAAATCGTTTATGAATACATTCATGCTAGCATCATCTTCTCGAATGATGTTAAATTCATGAGGAAACCCATTAGGAGTTGGGTGAGCATGAGTAGGCTCAATTTCATTAGGATCATTACCAAAAAAAAAACTTGAAACATCAACAAAAGAGAACAAATATTTCCACACATTGCTAAAACACACTTGTCCATTTTCAGATATTCAAACTTAAACAAGAAAATTTGATGATTGCACTATGCAACAATCGAAAAATGAAATGTAAATGAAATTTTGAATTTAGACATAGTACTAAATGAAACAAAGTAAGCTAGATCTAATGAAATGAATGAAACAAAAAATTAACAAACTAAGACAAAGATCTGACAATAGCAAATAGAAGCAAAAAATAGAAGATTTCAATGTCCAGAAATTTAGATTTAGGTCTGATTAGGGATGCATTCACCCTAGGGAGAATGGGTCCTAGATTAGGGTTTTGAAGTTGAATTTTATTGATTTTTAAGCTTTTTTTGATGATTTTCAGATTCAGGTCTGCTACAATAGGTTTCAAGTTTTATTTTCTATAAATGCAATGTGAAATGCAAGTTGAAAATGTGATAAAATGATGAATTATAAGGCCTATTGGTAACCATCTCAACTTTGTTTACCCTTAGTCCACTTTTCCTTCTGTTTTATAGAATAGAATCTATAAAGCATGTGTTTTTGTCTTGCACCCATGCTCATTGAAACATAGAAAAAGAGCGTTCACCCCAAATGGGATTAATCAAATGGAGGAACCCAATTTTTAGACAAGTATGTTTCACTCAATTATGAGAAGTAAAATGCATAAATCAAAATCAAAAAATAAACCTAACTAGTATAACAATAAAAAGGAAGGTTTTTAGATGTTGAAATGATGTGCACCTTTTTGGAAAAGTGTTGTTTTGGCCTCACTGAGGACTCATTCACCTAGTAGTGAATGGGTCTATGTTAGGGTTCTATAAAATTTGTTTCAGGATACTCTTCAATGTCTACACTCCCAGATCCCAAGTGTTCAGCTCATGAAAGCTAGAAATAAATTTTGTAGAGTGCTTTCCATGATCTTGCAATAAAGATGACAACTTTTACAACTTTGCAACTCCAAAAATTTTGACAATTTTTTTTCTCCACTGGATCTTCAATCTAAAACTTGTAATCAAACATCAAGAGATAATTTTTTTTTAATTGTTAGAGAATAGGGTTTTGCCTTGGTCAAACCCCATTTTGGTAATCTAACCTTATGATGAAACAATGAAACATGAACATGAAACATGAAACATGAAATAGTGAAACCTTGGATGAAGTCTTGGATAATAAATCAACAATCTAGCATGAAGTCACTTTAAGGAATGTATATCTTGATCTTGAATTTTGATGTGAAATAATACTTGAATTGGATCTTCAATGCTACATCAACACATTAGCTCAACAACATGCTTGATGCACTATGCCTTTGACATGATGATATGACCTTTGATTAGTGCAATAGAAATTCAATAGTCTACCCTTGAATTCCTTTGAAATTATCTTGTAAATTCCCACTTTCATGCTCTTAAGATCACTTGAAATTGCTAGGATTGCTTAGATGAAACTATGTGAATTAACCTTATATTTTTACTTAACTTAAGTTTAATCCCAAAATTCAAAAAACACAAGCCAACATCGAATCTAGGATTTTAAATCACTAAAATCCTGCCAAGAATATGTTCAAAAAGGGGTTTCCTAAGTTAAGGAGGACCCATTCAGCCTATTCGGGTCCTACCATACTCAACTAGGACATGCTTCGGGGATATGAAATAACATGCAAAAAGGGGGTCCTAGGACCTAAGAAGGACCCATTTTCCAAGTGGTGAATGGGTCCTTGAACACTAGCCTAGGACTCAAACCTTTCCAAATTAAATGTTGTGAAGCATTATTAGTGAATGTCGAGCTTTATCCCTTGGAAAATTCAATAAATAAGGCTTGGATTTGAATTGAAAGGGCCAATTAAGCTCTAATTAGCTTCAATTAATTAATAAATCCCTAGATTAGTGTGAAAGTGTAAAGAAAAACTTGACAACACCCTAAATAAGGCACAATTAAGTCCATTTTATTAAAAGGGGTCCTAGACTTAATGTGAATCTATAAAACACATTAAAACACTAAATCAAGGCAACATTAAGTTCATTTATTATTAATTATTCTAAATTAAGTAAGGAAAAGTGATAATTTTTTTGCTACTACACTTGTAACTTATGGTGCTTGTTGTTCACCTCTATGCTTGCTTTGTTTCCTCAATCTTGGACCTGGAAACCAGCCCTCTTGGGTGCTTCTCCTGCCATTGATATTTTAGTCCTCACTTGTAGACCAGGATTCTCAAGTTTCTCTAGAAACTCCATTGTCTTGTTGTGTTCTCTAACACCATCCTCCTTCCTTAGATAGAACTACAAATGATTTATGTTGACTTGTCCATCCAAATAGTTAATCTGCAAAATTTTTGACCTTCCACTGATTCAGAAAAGAACTTAAACACAATATTTTTCTTGACCTATACACAATTACCATCATTAATGGATCTTTGAATAATGCATGATTTCAAGTGTACCTTTACCTCTAGTTTTTCAAATGTCTTGCCCAACATTAACTTGACAACTTACTTTCCCATTTCTTGGGAAATCATTCAAAAAGGGGATTTGTAGCAAGATTATGAATTGTCTCACAGTGAGAAGGGTGAGTTTTGTAGAATGGTTTTATTAGGTGGATTATGGATGACTTTTTTCCAAAGGTGAGGTAGTTTTTGCCTACTTGTTTAATGCAACACCTGAAACAAAGGCCTTCTGATCAGGAATTCATGGATCTCAACAAATATTTTAAGCTTAGCCTTATTTTTAAAATTATGACAATGAAAACAACCTCCAAGGTTTCTTTCTGCAACTGTCAAGTTGTCATAGTTATTAGAAAAATAACCAAAAGGTTGTGGTACTTTGTTTCTTGTTGTAGACTGCCATTTTTGGGTTGTTATCAACCATGGGTTGCTCTAGATTTTGATGTGGCTACTGGTCTGGGGCACTTGATTCTTTTGGGCCTAAAGATTGGTGGACTCTTCATTTACTTGGATACTAATTACCAATTGTGATGATCTAGTATTTCACATTGCTGGATGCTTTGTTCCAGCTGTGGATTGGTTCTGGAAGCAACTTAACACAAGAGGACTATTATTTCAATTTTAGTTTGTTGCCTCTACTGTATTAATCATTGAAATTATTTTTGTGTATGATTGCCAGTTATGTCTACTAGTTTTCTTGTTGATTATGTGATTTTATTTTCTAAATTAACAAGAGTTATAGTGTAACGAAGTTCCTGCCTAGTGCTAGCAAGGAAATTTTGAGAAACTACTATTTGTCACAAAGACCCCCTTGAATATTATGTTTGTGATTTTGTCAATATAGTGTTTTGTTGCTAGAGCAGGACTAAGTGAAGGATTAATTATAGGACAAGAGGCTACTTTCACTTCAAAATAGGAGTTTTGAAAGAAAGGTTGTAGAACAGTTCCACATTTGTTACAATCATACTTGATTTGCTACAATTGAAGGAAAATCTCAAACTTCCTTCTCACTAGCCCTCCAATGCGAATCATAGTATTTAAATGAACTTACACTTATTTTTTTCTTAAGTAATGGAAATGGAATGAGCGTGAAACAATGAACAAGAATTAAAGAAAGAAGTAAACAAGCATTGAACAAAGAATTAAGTAAAAAAAAACAAAATAAAAATAGGCATAAGAATTAAGTTAAGCTTCATAGTTGGCAATAGATGATGAAAAACACCGTGCTAGAGGGATGAGAGGCTTAGTATCATAAAAAATGTAGAAGGTTACTGACCATATAAAAAAATCATAAAAATGCAACTTTACCAAAAATAAATAATCATATCGATAGTGTGATTTCAAGAAAAATGTGTAAGTTTCATCTTAAAAAATCTGAGAGCGTAAAATTTCAACTAATAATCTTTTGTATTAATCATTGTAATTCTTGTTGTGTTTGGCTTCTAGTTATATCTACAGGTTTGCCTACTGATTGTATGATTTGATTTTCTAAATTAACAAGAGCTATAGTGCAGCGTAGTTCTTGCCTTGTGTTGGTAGGGCAGTTTTGAGAAACGACAGATTGTCACAAAAAAATTAGCTCCCTTGAATATGATGTTTGTGATTTTTTCAATCTGGTGTTCCTATTCTTGTAGCCAGGCTAGGTGAAGGATTAATTATAGGACAAGATCCTACTTTCACTTCAAAATAGGAGTTTTGAAAGAAAGGTTGTAGAATAGTGCCACATTTGTTAGAATCATACTTGATTTTCTGCAATTGAAGGAACACCCCATACTTCCTAATCACCAGGCCTCCAATTTGAATCATGGTATTTAAATGAACCTTTTATTGCTTAAGTAATGGAAATGGAATGAGTGTGAAATAATGAAAAATCATTAAAAAACAAAGTAAACAAGTATCAAGAAAAAAGAATTAAGTTAAAACAAAAAAGGAAAAACATGCATAAGAGTGGGCTTAGGAGAAGAGCACAAATATGCTATTTTTTTAGAATTGCAATTGGTGTTTGAATAAATTACATCAATAAAACAAACATGTGCCCCAAAAAAGGCACGTGAAAGGTGAAACTTGTTGAAAGTGAATGTAATGAGTAGCAAGTACAACAAAATGGTGAGACCAATGTTAAAAACATAATACAAGTAAAAAAGATGGATGCCATAGAAAGTAATAGTTGTAACACATGTTCTATTTTAGTTTTGTATGGTGAATGTCATATTTGACTAGACAAAATTTATTGGTAAAAAGCTCCAATGAACCTATTATAGTGGTTGGCATACATGTCATAGTCCAGAGTAAGAATAAAGGGAGCATTGCTCATTAGAGCAGACTCTAATATGCATACACAAGGTAAAAAGAATAATCATTAATATGTGTAGACGTCAAAATCTGCAAGATCAACCTAAACCATTTTATGTTGTTAGCACAAAAGTCAGTTTAAATTAGCAAACTTAAACATCCCTATGAAATATAGAATCATGTTAAATAATGCAACTAATAAGAACAATGCATAAAACATGAATCATTCCTATCCCATAGTAGATTGGTGCAACTTAGTGTTGTAGGAAGTTGCCCTTTCCCAATCCATGATAAGCAAAACTATCAAAATAATGGTGAAGAGCAAGATTGACTCTCAAATGAAGAGAGCAACCTTGCATCAAGATGTAATTGCTAAGAAAATGGTGTGGTGATGAACAAGATTAGTTCTCTTATGAAGAGAGTAACATTACAATGAGCATGAGTTGTTGCTAAGCAAATGGTGTTGTGATGAGCAAGATTGATTCTCAAATGAAGAGAGTAACCTTGCAATGAGTAAGTGTTGTGTTTTTTTTGAGTTGTTTTGCCTTGTATTTATAGATTCAAGGGTAGGAGTTTGAGAGATTTTGGATGAATGTGGGATAATTCACAAGCCAATGACAAGGTGCCACTTGTCAAGCTGTGAGAGGGTGAGGAATGTGCAAGTCTTGGCCAATGTGCCACTTTCAAATTTGAATTTGAAAGACTTGACATGTTTTGGGGGGATGAAAGGTGCAATAAATGCTATGTTGACTTGTGCAAATAGCATTTAAAACCTTGTTGGAAGGGACAAGTCCCTTTTGGGGGGAAGATTCAAAATGGAAGAATATTCCATTTTGATGCCCTTTTGAATGTAATTAGAGGAATTATAAATCAAATAAATGATTTATTGGTGCAAGTGGGTGGGTTAGTTAAGAGTTTGGATTTGACTCTAGTTGAGTCAAAAGCTAGAGAATGATAATCATGATTAGAAGTTAATTAATTTAGATTGATTAACTTAGGAGATTTTAGGGATTTTGACATTTGATTAAATCAGTTTGATTTATTAAATCAAATGAGAAGAACTTTAAGGATTTGATTAAATAATTTTGATTTATTTAATGAACCTTAGTAAATTAATCAATAAACTGCTTTAATTGATTAATAGCAGAATTCGATGCACGATGTTAGAGCGAGATGTATGATGTCAATTTTGCATGTCTACAATATGATTCATAAGGAAAGAGCTTATGCAACCATTTAACGAAAACCTATTAAAAACCGTAAGCTTGTGTTAAGAAAGGGAAATTATATTTAGACTAAAGTTTAGACTAAAACCACATAGCTCAAACATAGATTCTTCATGGTCTGAAGCATTCAATAAAAAAAATTGCCACAAAAACCTATTCGAACAAATATTTTTCAATTGAAACGCCATATATAAAATTTAAGAAGAAGTAGGACCTAAGTATTTCACTCAAAACCCACTCACTTTGAAGGAATTAAGTGAAACCCTAGGATTACACCAACCTATGCAACTCTAACAAAATTGCACTAGCTCCAACAGCTAGGCATGCCATCAAATCATTAAATCAACCCATCTGAATGTTTCACAAGGGTAATTCCCTTAGAAATAACTTTAGAAATTTTGACTCTAAGAAACCCCGACCATGTTCTATTGACTGAATTTCTCAAGGTAGTAGTAGTTACGGTTGTCAAACTGGCCATAACTTAATTTTCTCACTTCATCTAAATGAGTAATCAAGGCTTGAGGAGAACCATTAGGTATAAAATTTGAGAAGGTATATAACCTAAATCAGTGATATTCCCTTCATAGAAATATATCAATTTTTTGTTATGTAAGTCTCTAATCTCAACCTAGAGAAAACTTAACTCTCATGCCTTTTCATACATGATTAATCTAATACAATGACAAGAGATTTTATGAAAGAAAAGGTAGACATAAAAAAATTGTGAATGTCCCACCTTCAATTTAAACAAACCCTCTCCTTGCAATTAATGTTGGAGTGTCATGACCAAGGATAATGCAAGACATGCTAGAGGGCTCTACAAAAGAGAAATTAACCTATGAACCCATGTGGTGTGAGGCACCCAAGCCAATGATCTAAGATAGAATTGATGAAGATGCAGTAGCAACTAAATCATTTCCTTTAGGTTTCTCTTTTTCTTTATCCTTTTCCTTAGTACATCCTTGAGTATATGAGGATGGCTTGAAATATTTAGGGACCCCTATGTTATTTTTCTCAATAAATTGAGTAAGGTGGTCTATTGCACATGTTCTCATTGTGCCTAATTTTGTTGCAGTAGGAACACTTAACTCTTTCTTTCATGTATTTCCCCTATTTTGAAGAATTTTGGGTGTTGGTTTTAGTGTACTCATTATTTTTATCTTTCTTAGTCTCCTTGTCCTTCTTGTATTTTTGCTTCTTTTCTTTATCCTTTGAAGCCTTTGGTTTCTCATTCCCAATAACAAGGGCTTGAGGTTTTCAATACTTCATTGTGTCAATCTAAATTATCTTAAATCCTATTCTCTATTTAAGTTGGAAATAAATTCATCGAGACAAGGTGTTTCCATATGGTTCTAATTCTATAATTCAATGACAGAATCAAATAGGTAAATTAGCTCACTCAAGTCTTTCTTCACTTACACCACACATTCATTCAATTTTAAGTGTTTTCAAGTGAAAATATTACCCTCAAAATAGAGATTGTGGCTCATAAATGAATTTGAGGCATTGAATCACCGAAATCATTGAATGGAAGAGTTAATGAAATCACTACAAGGATAAATGCTTCAAACATGCCACACCTGGTTATGTGATTTCTTTTAACTATCAAAATACCAAGAGAATAATGACCTTTCAAACAAAAATTCAATCACCACAGTGCCAAACATGAATGGTTTGATGGTTCTTGCCTCATGCGCCAAGGATGCACCAATCTAGAACTCGCAAAAAAAATCCACCAAAGATAAATCACCTGCCAAAGAAATCACCTAATCACCAAATCAAAATGCATTATAGTAGTCAAATTGTGACCTACAAAAGACAAAGTAATGGAAACTATACTAATTTTCACCACCTCAAAAGAGATCTACTAGAAAAATATGGCCTACAAAATTTTGAGTGGTCAAACAATGAAGCCTTACGCCTTGTTTAATACAAACAAACCTCCAACAAAGTGTTAGAAAGAAAACACATGTAATAACATAGATCGAAATTCAACTGCATTTGAATGAATACAAAGCACATGCAAAGAAAAAATAAAGGCAACCCTTTGCAACCCTTAACCATATAGATCACAATACAAAAATAAAGAGAAATTTATTCTTCAATGCAAGTATTACTTTCAAGCTAAACTAATAAATTATACCAGACCATCATTTGAACAAGTTAGCTTCCAATATCATATGTCAAAATTGGTTCTTCTAGTAAAAATAGTGGCACCAAGTGGGCCACAAATGATAGACAATCAAATGGTCTAGAAAGTTAGAAAGAAGAAAGTATGCAACAAAGAAGAAATGAAATAACTCCCAAATAATCCATAGTTCATAAACTCAAGAAATATGTATATATAGTGCATAGGATAGTTATCCATCACTTATGAGTAATTAGTATGCAACTCCATGCAAGCACAAGAACACCCAAACAATCTTATATCTAGAAAAAGAGACATATCTAAATGAGATATCTATGAGAGAAAATAAATACCCTAGAAAAGAATATTCTAAACTAATTGAAAGCTTTTTATTCTTCTTAGTATTTGTGCATCCCTCAAAGACGACATACATAAAATTCACCGCTAGCAACTCACCGACGAAAAATTCACCACAAACAAATAACCGTGGGAAAATTCATCACCATGACAAATTCACCGTTAAGTAATTCACCACGGCTGAAAATTAATAGCATTAATATTTTTCAATATAATAAAATATATTATAGATGACTGATAAAAAATATTAATGTGGTCAATTTTCCACCACGGTGAATTACTGGCACTGAATTTTCCATCGGTGAATTGCTAGCGGTGAATTTTCCTAGAGCCCTCAAAGACATAGCCTATGTATAGAGGTGTATATTTTTTCATGTACATATAATGTCTTCAAGCATTTTTCCATGTGGAAATGATACAAGTAGGCATGTGTGGCTTCTGCAATGGTAAACAATCATGGTTTTTCTACCAAAGATACTTGTTGTTATTAAATGATAACTTTTTAATGTGTTCATTCGTGAGTTAAGAAGCTAGAAGAGAGCACTACTAGGTAAAAGTGACATGCAAATAAATATTGAAGGGAAAATAAATACTTATACACGAAAAATTGAAACTTGAGAAGTTTGTACTTACAAAATTTTAGATAAATTATCAAAAATATTTTGGATAAATTACCAACAAATGTGTATGAAACCAATATTCATGAAGAGATGGATATATTTCCATTTAAAAAAAAAAACTCAATTTTTCTATTATACAAAAATCTATATAGTTGAAGTTGTCTTCTATATAGTTTTATTTTAGAGCATCAAGTTCAAAAAAATCTCACTTGAGGGATTTCATGTAAGAGCACCTTAGTGACCTCGCAAGGTTGCATCAACTAGAAATACTTACTCATTGATTGTTTGTATTTTTTTATTTGTGTAGATTTTTCTTGTTATGTGAAAGAGACTAGTTCAAAAAAATTCTTGACTCTTAATCATGAGAAGCTATTCAAAATTTAAAAAAATCGTTTTTAAATTACTAAATTAGCACTCTTTTTTTTTTTAATTTTCTTTTAACATAAAGAGAAATCACATGCAAAAAAATGACCTTATGCCCTTATGTCAATAATTCAATGGAGGAATCAAATAGGTAAATCAACTCGCTCAAGTCTTTCTTCACTTACACCATAGATTCATTCAATATTAAGTGTTTTCAAATGAAAATATTACCCTCAAAATAGAGATTGTGGCTCATAAATGAATTTGAGGCATTGAATCACTGAAATTGTTGAATGGAAGAGTTAATGAAATTGCTACGAGAAAAAATAGTTCAAACATGCCACACCTGGTTATGTGATTTCTTTTAAATATCAAAATATCGAGAGAATAATGACCTTTCAAACAAAAATTCAATCACCACAATGCCAAACATGCATGGTTTGATGGTTCTTGCCTCATGCACCAAGGATGCACCAATCCAGAACTCACAAAAAAAATCCACCAAAGATAAATCGCCTACCAAAGAAATCACCTAATGACCAAATCAAAATGCATTGTAGTAGTCAAATTGTGACCTACATAAGACAAAGTAATGGAAACTATACTAATTTTCACCAACTCAAAATAGATCCACTAGTAAAATGTGTCCTACAAAAGTTTGAGTGGCCAAACAATGAAGCCTTATGCCTTTTTTAATACAAACAAACCTCCAACAAAGTGTTAGAAAGAAAACACATGCAATAACATAGATCAAAATTCAACCGCATTTGAATGAATACAAAGCACATGGAAAGAAAAAATAAAGGAAACCCCTTGCAGCCCTTAACCATGTAGATCACAATAAAAAAAGAAAGATAAATTTATTCTTCAATGCAAGTATTAATTTCAAGCTAAACTGAAAAATTATACCAGACCATCATTTGAACAAGTTAGCTTCTAATATCATATGTCATTTTGTTGTTCTTCTAGTAAAAATAGTGACACTGAGTGGGCCACAAATGATAGACAATCAAATGTTGTAGAAAGTCAGAAAGAAGAAAGTATGCAACAAAGAAGAAATGAAATAACTCCCAAATAATCCGTAGTTAATAAACTCAAGAAAGATGTATATATAGTGCATAGGAGAGTTATCCATCACTTATGAAAAAATAGTATGCAACTCCATGCAAGCACAAGAAAACCCAAACAATATTATATCTAGAAAAAGAAACATATCTATATCTAAATGAGATATCTATGAGAGAAAATAAATACCTTATAAAATAATATTCTACACTAATAGAAATTTTTTTATTCTTCTTAGTATTTGTACATCCCTCAAAGATGACATACAAAAAATTCACCGCTAGCAACTCACCGGAAAAAAATTAACCGCCAATAATTCATCATGGTAAAATTCATCACCATGACAAATTCACCATCAAGTAATTCACCGCTAGCAATTCACTACGACAAAAAATTAATAGCATTAATATTTTTCAATATAATAAAATATATTATAGATGACTGATAAAAAATATTAATGTGGTCAATTTTCCATCGCAGTGAATTGCTAGCACATAATTTGCCATCGGTGAATTACTAGCAGTGAATTTTCCTATAGCCCCCAAAGACATGTCTATGTATAGAGGTGTATATTTTTTCTTGTACATATAATGTCTCCAAGTATTTTTCCATGTGGAAATGATACAAGTAGGCGTGTGTGGCTTCTGCAATGGTAAACAATCATGGTTTTTCTACCAAAGATACTTGTTGTTATTAAATGATAAATTTTTAATGTGTTCATTCATGAGTTAAGGAGCTAGAAGAGAGAAATACTAGGTAAATGTGACATGCAAATAAATATTGAAGGGAAAATAAATACTTATACACGAAAAATTGGAACTTGAGAAGATTTGTACTTACAAAATTTTAGATAAATTATCAAAAATATTTTAGATAAATTACCAACAAATGTGTATGAAACCAATATTCATGAAGAGATGGACATATTTCCATTTAAAAAAAAAATCATTTTTTCTATTATACAAATATTTATAAAGATAGTGCATGTAGACTGCCTAAAAAGTATTGATAGGACATTGGAAATATTTTGTAAATCTACTTTGGAAAGGTGACATAATAGAGTGAGTGCAAATAATAGCCCATTCCTAAGAATGGTAAAGGACTTGAAGACTTAAAGGCTTGTGGATTATGAATTAGAAGTATGTTTTATTTGGTGGTTGAAGTTGTCTTCTATATAGTTTTATTTTAGAGCATCAAGTTCAAAAAAATCTCACTTGAGGGATTTCATGTAAGAGCACCTTAGTGACCTCGCAAGGTTGCATCAACTAGAAATACTTACTCATTGATTGTTTGTATTTTTTTATTTGTGTAGATTTTTCTTGTTATGTGAAAGAGACTACCTTGATATTTGAAAAAACTTAAACATGTATTATGAAACTAAAAGAATTCTCATGTTCATTTTTCTTCTATCATAAATTCATAAAGCTAGAAAAAATATTTTTTAACTAATATGTATTCACATACACATGCATATATCACTCTAAATTCTCTTAGATACATATATAATCATAAAAAAATGGTAATCAAGAATCCATATCATATTTAAAATGAATGCACAAAATGCATAAAATATCAGATGCCTTTGAAAATACAGCTCTCCAATGAATGCACAAAGTGCATAATATACCTTCCATTCTATGATTTTGTTCTTCATTCTATAAGTCTATCTCTAAATATTGCCTTGTTTGAAATTATTCACAGTTAGATTGATGTTACAGTTGTGTTAAAGAACAACCTTGTGAGTTTAATATGTAAGAATTAAAGTGTTAGTCCTTTTGTCCAAGTCAAACACTTTGTTTGTTGTTTTTCACCGTTTGTATGTAAAAAATTATTATTAACATGTTGAATATACAGTACAAACGAATGCATTGATAATACAAGAACGCTCTTACAAGAAATGCTCATGAATATGTTTAGATACTTCAAATTAATATTTTCAATTATATTTTAAATGTATTCGCAACTAATTTTTAATGTTTATGGAAATCTTCTAAAAAGAGGCAAACTGCTTGTAAGGATATGATAACAACATCAATTTTTCAGTCTTTGGAATATGCTCAGGAGATACTAATCGTTGAAAACAGATGCCATGAATAGCACGAGAGCAGAGCATGAGTTAAAAAAGTTTTATTAAACGGTAAGAACAAAGAATTCGGGAAAGACGGTCTTCCCACATAAAATAGAACACAGAAAATTGAACTTCAGAATCTTAGGCGAATTTGGCCTGAATGTAATTTACAAGTTCCTGGGTGATGCGGAAGGCCTTGCTCAATACAGAATCAGGGAGAGGGGGATCTGCTGCAAAGAGAGAATTGGCGATTGTCTGAACTCCAGGAAACTGGCTGCTCAATCCAGCTATGGCCACTGCATTTTCATGGCCCACATTCTGCTGGAAATGCACCAGTGCCTTTGGAAACACAAACACATCTCCCTTCTCCAACGTTTTGGAGAAAAACTTGTTGTCGGTGTCAATAAAACCCACAAGAAGCTCACCTTCCAGTAAAACGAGAATTTCAGTGGCTCTTGGGTGTGTGTGAGGAGGATTTATTCCACCCACTGCATAATCGATGCGGACCAACGATATTCCCAACGTATTGAGGCCTGGTATCTGTTTAACGTTAGCTTGCGTTACGTTGGAGCCTACTGCATTGTCGGTGTTCCCTGGCTGCCCCAGTCCCCGGAAGAAGAAGTCGTCTGCGGAAACTTCCTTTGGGTCTTTGCAAACGAACCCGTTCACCAAAACTGTTTTCATCAATTTGTTAGCAACTCGCCTAATAAGCAAATCATATCAGACAACTATATAAAATTATATTCTCACCTTTGCTTTCCTCATCTGCAACGCAGAAATCTTGCAAGGGATCGGAATCCCCTGCCATGACATTGTCGCTGTAACAACATATCAGCAGAAAAAGTCCCAACGTGAAGTATATCATGCGATTACCCATTATAATAGAAACTCAGAAGAAGCAGACAGAACAGCTCAGAACAGCTCACGATATGAATGTGTGATTGAATTCTGTGTTGCATGCTTTATATAGCCCAAACATTAACTACTGTGCAAGGACTAATTCGTCTTGACTTAGTCCTGTAATTATAATATATACTTGCAGAATCGTTACTCTTTTCGTAACGCGGGAGTGACTACGTAAGTCTGATGCCATACGGTTATCTGAAGAACGACTCACCTGCTACCGTAGACGTAATCTCTTCATTCTTTCAATATTGTTGATATTCTCGTCACTCTTTTCATAATGTGCAATTGTTAAACATTAGTGGAAGGATCGAGTTTTTGACAGGAATAGTGTTCAGGTTATTGCCAGGTGTGAGAGAATTGCGAAAAGAGGAAATTTCTTACTTCTTGTGTAGTTAAGATACTTAGTGTAATATATGATTATCTTTTTAGAAGATTAACAATTATTTATAATTCAATGCGACAGAATCTCATTAGTGAGTTACATGGTTTAGCATGGATATATGTATAAGATCTATTGGAGGAGATCACGAATTGACCAATTATACATAAAGCTGGTAAAGGATTTTCTAATTTTGATGGTGTAGAATATAGTGTTGAATGGTGTATCTTAGAGAAGGATGTATAGTTTCTTTGTCATTTTGACATATTTCTATGAAAGAAATTGGGTGGGCAATTTTTAAATAGTTTTACATACCATTTATAAATACATGGTCAAATCAAGATTGCTAGTTAAAGTTTGACAATCTATCAAGATGTTTAACAAGAAAGAAATTCATATTGAGAAACTCTTTGTTAGCATAGGTTAATTTTACATTCAAATATTTAGTACACAACAAGGAAGATCCTATTCAAAATGGTTTATAGAAAATCTTCATAGATGTGACAAATATATTGATCAATATGCAGTCTTTATAGATCAATATCATTGATCATTCACATTCCATTATGAATGTCAGACTATCTACTTGTTGGATTACCCAAGCAACTTACACTTCTATGCATGAGATTAGCATCAACACCTTCCATGTTGAAATATTCGCTAATTTATAATATGTGTGCCAAGATGTATTAGAAAGGAATGAAGATTTCTACCAAAATGGCATCATGCACATCTAAACACTCACATTTAACAACTACTCTATGCAGGAAAGTGTAAGATAACTATATGCATGTAATATAAATTGTCAAGCCATAGAATTCTAGGAGTCAACATTAATTTTTTGATAATAACATTATTAGCTCATGCAGCTCCATCTTCAAATTACGTGTAAGCTACATATGTGTAACATATACATCTAAATAACTATAATCTTCAACTACTAATGATAAGGAAGATTTTAATGGATAGCTCCCGCTCTCCCAACTGCTCTCCCATTTCAAACAAGAGCTTCTCGCTCGCTTCCACTATTTGCGATCTCGTGGTAGAACTGTTGTCTAACTTTAGGGATGCTTTGGCTGATGCTCTATCATGTGGTTTTTGGGTTTACTAATGTGATGCAGACTATTCCTATGTCTCTGGTTGTTTCCTCATCGTAACCTTCTAGTGGGTCACTTCCTTTATCTCTGAGCATTCCCTTTTCATCGTCTTCAGTTGGGTCATCTGCTTTCCTTCGTGATCGACAAATTTTTTAGATCATTCCCCTCGACCTATTGCGATTTCAAATCTGCACCATACAGAGGCATTTTTGAATCTTGTGAATGACCCTCCACAGCTTCTTCAGGCGATTCTTGATTTGGGTAGGAAGGTTGAGTCTACTGTGCATTTGGCCTCACCTTCTAGTGGATCTTTAGTGGATGTCGTCAAAAATGTTTATGGTCATGCTTTCCACCCTTCTGATCCTATGGTGAATAAGGGTACTATTGGGGGTAAGGTTTTTTACTTGGGAATTCCTTGTACTTCTACCTATGCGACCATAGGTAATTCTCATGGTCGATTCTTAAGGGTGGACCTTTTGTCTAAAAACTTTATCCACACTTATTCTGCTCCTATCTTGGTGAAAGTTGATTAGTCGAAGGTTTTACTTGGCAAGGTTGTGTTATAGGTTAAAAGCCACTCTTGGTCTGAGTTGATTATGAGGGTATTCATTTCCGTTGTAGGCATTTTTGTTACAAGGTTATTGACCTCAGATTGTTCCCACGGTTCTCATAAGTTGTCTTCTTCAACTTGGTGGAAGAATGCTCTTCATGTCCATATTATAGTGTATCTTGAATACTCTAAGTATTTGGAGCCACCCTCTTCCATTCTAGAAAATCCTCTCTCTCTACTTGGGGTGTCTCCTCCTGTTTATTTGGCTAATAATCTTTCGGCTTAAAAATCCATTTTTCCTTCAATTTCTAAAGATTAGTTGATTTTACTTGAGAAGGAAGTTTGTTAATCAAAAAATCCATGTTGTTCCTTAGATTTTGTAGTGCCCTTAGATAATAATTTAGAGAGGTCTTCTCTCCCCTCTTGTCTTAAGTCCATAGATTCAGATGGCAACTCTTCTTGGATAGTTGTACAAAGGATGAATCAAGGTCTTCCTAAGTTCGGCTCTCTTTCGCCTGCCAAGCCTTTGGGTGTAAAGATGCATCTAGGTTTCGATCAAGCATTGGTTAGGCATGATCAACATTGTGTGCTTTTTGTTCTACTTTTATAACAGAGTTTGGGCCCTATCAAAAACTCATATTAACTTAATAAAAAATATATACATCTAGACCAATGCACTTAGTTCAACTCCATATGTGACCAACACTTCGTTATGTCTACTCTACAAAATCATACCAAATACCTTGCACCATATGTTAATGATACATGGAATTAACTTGGAAAAATGAAAAAAACACCATATTTGTATGGAATTTATCAAGTTTCCTTATAAACCTAGCTTATTATAGACACTATATGGATATATAGTTCATCATAGTTTAAAGGAAATTAGTATTTTCCAGACTCAGTATGTAAGCTATTTCTTTTGTAACGCTACACCTGTAAACTTGCACAATAGCCATTAACATGGGTTGTGCCTCTTTAGAGAAACTTAGAAAAATATATTAACATTTTTATTAATTGATTATAGGAACCTACTTTTCCATTATTACGTTGAAAAATATTTGTACATGTTAATTTATAATATTGATGAAGGATACCATATTCTTCATAATAGTCACACTACCTTACCTCTCATCTCTTATTTCTCTTATAAAAGACTCCACATAAAAGCCCACCTTGATTTGCATTGTTTTATAACCAAAATTGAATGAAAATCATCAAAGCATAAAGGCTCAATCTCATGTCATCTATTGGAAGATGGAAAAAGAAATACTCCTTCATTTTTATCTTAAAGTATGTAGTTAGATATCAATGTAATTTTAAAATATTAATTATTTCTACCATAGAATCTAACTATAAGATATGAATCTAATATTTTATTTGCACATTAGTGTTCACAACTTGCACAATATGCAAACAAGTCAATGATGAACTCAAATGGGTGAATCAACTCGCTCATTTTTTCCTTCACCCACACCACAACTTCATGCAATTTTAAATGCTTTCAAAATAAAATATCACCCTTAGAACAAAGATTGCACCTCATAAATGAATTTGAGTTATCAAATCATTAAAATGATTGCATGAAAGCGTTAATCAAATTGCTATCAAAATAAACACTTCAAGCATGTCATGCTTGGTTATATGATTTTTAGTTCCTGCTATTGAACTATTGTGGAGGTAGTAACATTTAATCAATGATTAATCTCTTTTTATTCAGTCAATCAAATCATTTGGATTTTCTTGCATGAATTTATTGTCAGCTATGATTATGAACAAGTTAAATTTATTGTTGGCTATGATTATCAACAAGTTAAATTTTTTGTCAGTTATGGTTTTGAAAAAGTTGCACACAAATTCTATTGTCTGCTTCAAATCAATTACAACTACCTCTTTTATAGAGATCTTGATATATTTCTAGATCATACGCCGACATGAATAGATTATAGGCCAACTAGTACAATCATTTGATATTTCCTCTTCTTATCCTTATCTTGATACAATTTTAGAACATTACATTATGCCTCTTATTTAATGATTGTGATCAATACATTGGGGTGGGAGAAATTACTACTCAAACACTCCCCCTAAATTTTTGACCATGTATATGAAGTTTGCAGACTCTCAATCTTTTCTTGCATGATACCTTCAAAGATCTTCGGATCTTATTCCTTTCAACTCCCTCCAAATGTTGTGATAGTCTTTCAATTTATTTGTTTGAAAACTTCACATGCCTTCACTCTTCCAAAATTTCTCCATCAATAGTTGTGGCTATATCTATTTCCTTTCATCTTAGTTTTCTCTATGATTCGATCTCTTTTCAATGATCTTTGTGCTTAATATAACCTTGGGCTTCTACAATGACTTGGACTTTAGGTGACTCCAACTGATTCATACTTCTATGATTTCCTCCAATGGCTTCCTTTACCTTAGCAAATGTGTAGTATCCTTGGTGGCTTCAAAACATCTAAGATATCGTTTCTTTCATCACCACTTCCATTGATGTCGATGAGGGCTTATGAGTATAACTATTGCCCTAGGTTTGCAACAGTCTTCTCTTTTAGACTTTTGCATACCTTCCAATCGGCTCTCCATTTTTCCTCTGCATCTTTTCCTTGGCAACAACTAGGCTATAAAAACTATACCTACTTCACTTCCTCATTATTTTCAAGATCTTCTTCGACTGGCAAGCTATGGTTCCTTCTTTCTCCACAATTTTCTTTTAAATCTTAATCTCCCTATTAACAAGGCAGTGACTCCCTTCAATTTTTTGGGTGATCTAAAAACAATACAATCTACAATCTCATTTAGGTTGAGGCCTTCTACACTTTTAGATCCTTCTTCAACAATCTCAAATCCTTGCAGAAAATATAATTTACAAAGTCAATGATTACTTCTACTAGAATACTATGATCAAATTACTTCAACAATGGCAGATCTCCTCCTTCTAACAGCTCTCCAAAATGCATCCATTTTTATAAAAACTTTAGGAACTCACTTAGACTTCTTCTGGGCCACACTTTTTTCAATCTACTTTTGACAACTTAGTCTTTGAGTGGCAGTTCCTTGGCTTTAAGCAATTTTGGCAGCTCCTGACTTCTTTTTTATTTTTGTATCTTAATTAAATTCAACGTCTCCTTGCTAGCGATCTCTTGATCCTCTATTTTATTTTCTTCTTAACAACTTATCTTCTCTATGATAACCTTGTGATGTCACCTTATATTTTGTGCACTTGTTCCTTTGAGTGATGCCTATCTCATCAAACAATGACTCCTCATTTGATCTCGTATCTTTTGCAACTTGGACAATGACTTAACTATGTTTGGTTACTTGGTGGCTATGATTTCTTTGGTTGTGGCCTTTCATAGACATCCATTGACTTCGATAGTTCCTTCTTAAACAATGGTAGCCTTTATTTACCTTTGGGTGTGTTAAACACCTTTGAATTCCTCTGATCTGAAACTATGATCCATAGTGACCTTCTGTACTTGACTGGTTGTCTCTATCTTTAGCTCTTTGATCCACAATGCTTCGCGGTTTGGATTAATATCCAACAACTTCTCCAATCTAATCTTTCCCAAAGGTTGCAAAACATACTTGGAAGACTTTACAAATATCCTTCTCTGTGACCCTAAAATTGCAACTATCCTTCTACTTGCATGGTGTTGTACCCCAAATTAATTTTTTTACTACACTTAGGTATTTTGAAGAAATGAGTTGAAGTCTTGTCAAAATTGGGGTTTATATGTCTTGCATGAGGGTCAAAAACTTGAAAATTTTTAAATTTGACACTCTGGGTCGGTTTAGAACGATCAAATTAACAAAACCTAGATCTTAGATTTTCAACCCTAAATGTTACGAAAATTTTTGTTTTTAGCAATTTTCTAAAATAGAAACTTTTTCTGGGTTTCTCAAGAAATGGATAGTGGCCAAATTTTCTAAAAATAGAAATTTTGGCTTCTAGGGTTAAGAATGATTATAATTGGCTCAAAATACTTCCTCATTAGGCTGGTGTAGTTAGAATCACGAAAAGATCAGTTTTACCCTAGTGGGTCTATTCCACTTTTTTAGAAGCTTTTTCGGGAGATCCAAGGACATCGATGCAAGTCAGTTAGCTGCTAGGTGTCAGAATTAGACATTCAATCTGAACAAAAGTTGTCAATGATGAACATGCACGAAGAATGAAGAAAGGAAGTTGAAAATGTTGAAAAATGCAAAAAAAAATCTATGAACATGTGTCTTGTGTCAAGTGATAATCTGGTTTGATCACATGTTGCATGTATTTTACCACAACTTGTTGTCTAGAAATTGTAATCTTGTGCCAGAATTTTGACAATATAAAGTCTTGAGCATGCTTTTGCTGCCTCGATATAAAGTCTCAGATTTTCATTTATTGTGTAATGCTTATATGATCTCCTTTTCAGCTTGCATTAAAATTTAGTAGATGTATGTTGGGAAAAGTTTATTTAAGTATTTGTGTTAGAAAATCAATCTCGTTCATTTCTAATCTCTTGCTTTGCATTTACTTGAGAGGCTAGAAACACCATTAGCATAAGTTAGTTGTAGTTGTTAAGTTTCATTAAAGGGAAAACATCAGCTGCAACATCTAGAGTTCTACAACCTTGTGTTCTCACAGCTGAATCAAAAAGATAGGAAAAGTTAGTTTTAGTTTACTTTCTTTATGCAAACTCAATGAAAGAGGGAGCTTCCCCTCCTAATTTGGAGAAAATTTTATTGCACATAGTTTTCTATTTCCAAAACGCATTCCAGAGGTGCGATTTGAAATGCCAACAGTTTTATGGTGCCCACCATGGGGCACGAGGCATAGAACTTCAAGAAAGCTTACACTTTATGACATCAGAATGACCATCTGACACCCTATTGCATGATCTAGCCAAAATAAATGGGTGATAACAACAATAATGTTGGCAGGAATCTGAGACATCCACCCCCATTACCTTGGGATAACATCATTGGACCTTTGGCTTTGCAGGAACATCATGAATTACCTAAAGGGTCAAGGAAGCACTTTCCACGATTTCACGATGATGGAACTCAACATCCTGATGAACATATTTCAGCCTTCTCAACGGCTTGCAATGTTTTGCACGTGGCACATGAGGAAATTGTGGTATGTCTCTTTGTGGAGACTCTTGTTGGGAATGTTGTTGATTGGTTCAATCACCTAGAGCCAGGCATTATCACAAGCTGGGAAACTATGAGCGAGAATTTTTTGGCAAGGTTCAAGCAAGCTGAAGATAGTCATTGGTTGTTTTCCCAACTTAAAAATTCAAAGATGGAGCACAACGAGCACATGAGGGAGTTTGTAGAAAGATTTAATCATCTTGGTACATGACTTTCTTCTACACTTAATCCATCATTGAATATTTTGATGAGCTGCTTCATAAATGCTCTTCCATCAAAGATAACCTTCTTCCTCAAGATGGAAAGACATAAAAAATTGACAGAGGTGCAAGAACACGCTATCGAGTTGGAGGATAATATAATTACTTTTTTCTTGATGAAAACGGATTCTATCATGTATCTAGCTCAACAACCGTACCATCCAAAGAAAAATAATTTTTAGCCATGGTTGCTAGCACCTCCACCGAGACCAATGATTGAAGCTGCACAAAATATAGTATTTTTTTCTTTTCATGACACCGATGCACATACCGGCTCTACATGTCCTAAAAAATATAAGAATGAATCAAATTATGGGATATACTGAGGCTACACCTAGTTCCAATTTTGTCCCTACATCAATTTTGAATGTTGTCTCACCACAGATAGACAACTTTGATGGTGACTCCACAACGAGATATTTTGAACCCATTATTGAAGAAGAAGACCTTTGCCACTAATCACTTGAAGTAAATGATAGAAGACCTTCAATGCCTGTGTTCACACGTGCTAAGCACTTGAATCCATAGAAGGAAGTAGAAGAAAATCCAAGAGCTGAAGAACAAGCTAAGGAAGAAATTGCTCAAGACCCATCGTTAGAAAATTTTGACATTGTAAAATCCATGATGAAGACCAAGGTGTATATTTCACAGTTGGAGTATCTTCGTGATCATCCTGAGTAGGTAGATAGAATAATACAACATGTGAAGAAAGAAGCTTCAATTCAGCCTACATTGCTCGAGTCATTTGTTCTAGTAAAAGAAAAGCCTAAACCTTTCTATATATATTTGTATATAGGAGGATTTAAATTGAGCAATTATGTTATTGATTCAAGAGCCTCAGACAATGTCATGCCTCTACCAATAATGAATGCATTGGAACTCTCATGCACAAAAACTCAAAATGAATGTTATTCACTTGAGTTTAAGTCAGTGTCATTTGTTGGACAACTGGAGGATGCTCAAGTAAGTTTGGTAGCTTGCCTAGAGAAAAATATAAAGATGAAAATACTAGTGGTTGATGTTCCAACGAGTTATGGGATGTTGTTGAGCCGAAGCTTCTGTAGAGATCTTGGCGGTGCTATGAAGTTAGATTGGTGACTCGGTGGTACCTGCTTCCCTCTTTGTGCCATATTTTTTCTTTTGTCAGGGAGCCTTTGCTTGGGCATATGAAGATATGTGTTTCAGGCAGAAATGCCAATGAGAAGATAAGTAAAGACTTTCAGGAAGAAATTCCAATTTATGTAAATAATTGTCCTTTATGTTTTTGTGACATGTTTCCCCTTTTCTGTGATGTGTTCATTATGTTGTGTTTCCCCTTCATGTAATAGTTTCATCGTGTTTTAGGTTTTTAGGAGTTTTGTTTTAGGTGAATTATAGGAAAGTCCAACTATTAGGTTATGCTAGGAAGTCCTGTCACAAGTGACTTAGGGAAAGTTTTGCAAATGGAAAGTTTTGCAAATAGGTGATTAGGATGTAATGCTAACTCCGATACCCAATGGACAAGGCACTGGTCTAAGCTTGAAACCCAGAGATTCTATTGTTTTCCTAAGCCGAAAGTATCCAACATGGTCCCGAAACAGTGTCAATTATTGTACCCCAAATTAAAAAAAATTCTACACTTAGGCATTTTGAAGAAATGAGTTAAAGTCTTGTTAAACTTGGGGTTTATATGTCTTGCATGAGGGTAAAAAACTGGAAATTTTTAAAATCTGACAATTTGAGTCACTTTAGAATGATCAAATTAAAAAAACCCAGATTTTAGTTTTTCAACCCTAAATTTTTGGAAATTTCTATATTTTTAGCAGTTTTCTAAAAATAGAAACTTTTTCTGGGTTTCTCAAGAAATGGATATTGGTAATTTTTTCTAAAAATATAAATTTTGGCTTCTAGGGTTAAGACAGATTTTGATTGGCTCAAAATACTTCCTCATCAGGCTGGTGCAATCAGAATCACAAAAGTATCAGTTTTACTCTAGTGGGTCTATTCTGCTTTTTTAGAATCTTTTTTTTGGAGATCCAAGGACATCGATGCAAGTCAGTTAGCTACCAAGTGTTAGAATCAGATGTTCAAGCTGAAAAAAATCTGTAAACGATGAACGTGCACAAAGAATGAGGAACAAAGAAAGGAAGTTGAAAAAGTTGAAAAATGGAAAAACAATTCTAAGGCTGGTGAATCCAGGTGCCCCTGCTCAGTTTGGGCGCCTAAACCTTCATGCGTTAGAATTTTTTTTATTTCTGTAGTCTTGCCCATTTTTCTTTAATTGTTCTTGTGATAACAAAATCGTTGAACTTATGCCTTCATGTTTTTTATCGATTCTAGTTTCAATTCACTTTGTTTTAAGGGCAAGTTTGCATGCCTCTTTTAGCTGCAAATCCTTGTTAAGTACATGTGTCTTGTGTCAAGTGATAATCTGGTTTGACAACATGTTACATGTATTTTGCCACAACTTTATGTCCCAATATTGTAATCTTGTGCCGAAAGTTAGAGAATATAAAGTCCTAAGCGTGCTTTTGCTGCCCCGATATAAAGTCTCATATTTTTGTTGATTGTCTAATGCTTATATGTTCTCCTTTTCAACTTGCATTCAAATTTAGTAGATGTATGTTGGGAAAATTTTATTTAAGTATCCTTGTCAAAAAATTAATCTTCTTCATTTCTAACTCTCTTGTTGTGCGTTTACTTTAGAGGCTAGAAACGTCATTAGTGTAAGTTAGTTGTAGTTGGTAAGTTTCATTAAAGGGAAAACCTCAACTGCAACATCTAGAGTTCTATAACCTTGTGTTCTCGCAGCTAAATCAAAAATATAGGAAAAATTAGTTTTAGTTTACTTGCTTAATGCAAACTCAATGAAAGAGGGAGCTTCCCCTCCTAATTTGAAAATTAGTTTACTGTACATAGTTGTTTGTTTCCAAAACGCATTCCATAGGTGTGATTTGAAATGCCAACACATGACAACATTAGCTATGGCTAAACCTTTAATCTTTTCCTTTCTTTTTTTTTTCTTGGTGGGATGATCTACAATCTCCCACTATCTGTCTGTGATTTCACTTCACCTCAGTTATGAATGACTTTTCAACGATTTGCAACTTCGAAACCTTCAAATCAATGGCGATCTTCCTTTACTACTACTTAATCCAATGCTTTGGCAACTCCTAACACCTTCTTCTTTGGACTATAGTGACCTCTTTTCCCTTGTAGGTGGCTCTTTAATTTCTATGCCTCTACAATCTTCTAATCTACTTTCTTTCAACCTTCAAACCTTGGATTCAACCTGCTCTAATACCACTTGTAGCTGGGTAGAGGAGATAATATATAACCCTAAATGTGCTGCTGCACACAAATTCCATTGTCAACTTCAAATCAATTACAACTGCCTCTTTTATAGAGATCTTGAGACATTTCTAGATAATAGGCTACCATAAATAAATTTTAGGCCAACTAGTACAATCATTTAAAATATTTCCTCCTCTTATCCTTATCGAGATACTATTTTAGAACACTACATTATGCCTCTCATTAAATGATTGTGATCATTACATTGGGGTGAGAGAAATTAGTACTCCAACATATAGTGCATATCATTTGAATATGACTATAGCAACTTCTATCTGTGTGCTTGTCAATGCCCTAAAAAATTACAAAAAGATGATTGTAGTGTGTGGATGAAAGGGCATGTAGTATTTATTAAATTCTTGTTGTGTATGTAGTGAATACATTCATATTTTCTCAATGTGATTCCATGACCTAATCAATTGAATGAATACTACCATACCATTGTCTTCTGAATCCATTTGATTAAGGAATTTACTCCATTGCAACATCTCATCATATTTTAAAGTAGCAACTCAAATCCTTTCTAGAAACGAAGTGCTTCTAAAACTAAGACAAACATCGGTAGTAGTGTATGTGCCTTTTCCAAATCGAGGACTCAACTAAGCCATCAGTGGTTTTAACTTTCATCAAGCTGATAATATTGGAAGGTAATTGATACAAGCCCAATAATTTATCTTTTATCATTTAGTTTGAATGCTTGTAGATATCATAATATATTTAAATGCTAGAGATTATATGTCACTACATTGAACATTTTACGAACAATAATGACAGATAGATTGATGTATATGTTAGCCTTATGTGCAATTTTTTCCCCTCTCATTAGAAAATAATACCAATTGAAGAAGAGTGATTCATGATTAATGTGCATCCTCTCATAAGAGGGTTTCAAGGATTCTATTAGCTTCTTGAAATATTTTAGTAGGTTTACCCAATCTAGGTTATTACCTCTTCATTTTGTTCATCAAAATGCCTTTCGACTATCGAATTTTGTTTTTCTTTTAATTATATTTTTGTTTGTAGCTTCTCAAAATTTGGGTCCCTCTTGCTATCATCTCCAGTAACATATCCAGGTTCCATTGACCTATTTTGGTCACTTTGGATTCTTGGACATTAACATAGTTTATTTCTTGTTTCTATTTTCAAACAATGCTATAATACTAATTGGAATTATCAGTAAGGCTGCCATTAGAGTCATCCAAAATATTGTTGTATATTGGTACAAAATTAGGTTTTAGAAATTTGTTAACAAATATTAAATTCAAAAGAAAGATGGTAAAATTGCATGGGTAACTTTTACATACAATTTTATTAGAAAAATCCCTTCATAAACCAAATCTTTTAATAGGAAAATCCTAGAAAAAAATCATAGTGCAAGCTTTACAAGGAAAAATTATCACAAAACTGCTTTGGTAAGAACCTAGTAAAATCATATTTGTCATCTTGGGAAATGAATAAAATCGTAAAACTTCATGAATGATTTAAACCAATGTGGACATAAAAAAATCGAGCTAATTGTGAAATTTTGATAGAGTTAGCTCTCCAAACCTTTTCCTACAAAATGTTGAAAGAAGGAATACCTGCAATATTCACATGGGCCAAAAACCTTTTGAAATAACTATTTTATCTTTTTAATTTTTTAAATTTTTCTAGTGCATTCAATGCAAAATATTTACAATTAACCCCAAAATTTTCCAATGAATCTAAAACTAGTTTCTCTCTTCTCGGTATGTGGAGGATCATCTTGGAAAAAACGAGCCCTTAAGTGGCAATGAAAATTTAGAAAAATCAGAGTTAGGCAACTTGACGTAAACATTTGAATAAGTTATTTATATTATTTCAAAAATATGTTAAAATAGAATATGTGGAAAATTGAATTTAGTTTCTAAGCTAATAGGTTAATTTTTGTAAAAAAAAAATCTATCTAGTGAAAAATTGAAATTTCAATGCACTGGTACTTAAATTTTAGGGAAAAAATAAGAAGTAGGTGTCTGTCTGACCACCCGAACCATAATAAAATGATAATATTTTTTTACAATATTTTAGATATAAGTAGAAGACTCATGTCTGGATGTGATGCATATTTTTTTGTAATTTTTTTTCAGGTAAGTAATTAATTATGAATTTTTTATTACAAATGTAAAAAAATATAAAAACTCGTATGTCTGACCATCTTAACTCGGTAAAAACTTCATGATTTTAATTTATTTATTTATAATCCTATAGTGTGCCAAGCATAGAATGTGACACATGTTTTGGATTAAAAAAATGTCATACCATTTTAAATCTATAGATGTTTTTCTATAAGGCTATCAATCAGGACTTTTGTCATAATTCCAATAGAAAATGAGTAATAATTATTTATTAGATTCAAAATAAAGTATAATTTATATTCGTAGAAATTTGAGAAGCTCCTTTACAAACCCTTTTCATTTCATCAATTTTACCTAAAATAAAAGTTGTCAGCCACATGGGCAAAGTCTGGAAAAGCAAGGTAAGTTGTTAAACACATTTTTCATGTTGACTTCTTAGGACTGATAGGTCCGAACCAAATACCAAAGCAAGCACACGCCTAATCCATAGGCATTAAATTTTGTGTCATCAAATTGGATATCTGATTCAAATCAGATATGTGATTTGAATCTGATATGTGATATGTTTTAGGTATGAGTTTTATGTATAATAATCTCTTACCGAATTATGTATAATATTTAAATATAATTTCAATATTTTAGTTAATCTATAAATATTTAAATATATATATATATTACTAATATATATAAAATATTTAACTATTATATCTTTCCCTCTCTCTGTCCACCTCTATCTCTCCCAAGTCTCTCACTCAATCACTGCTCTCTCTCTATCCCTTTATCCCTCTCTCCCTCAACCCTATCTCTCCCTCCCTTTCTCCCACTCTCCCTCTCCTTCTCTCACTCTCCCACTCTCCCTCTCTCACTCTCCTTCTCTCTCTCTCTCTATATCTCTCTCCCTCAACCCTAAACCATAACTCTCCCTCACTCCTTCTCCCCCTCTCCCTCTCCCTTTCTCCCTCCCACTCTCACACTCTCCCTCTCTCCCTCTTTCTCTCTCTCCCTCCTTCTCTCTCTCCCTCACACTCTCCCTCTATCCCTCTCCCTCTCTCCCTCTCTCAATATCCCACTCACCCTCTCTCCCTCAACCCTAAACCCACTCTCTTTGTCACTCTATCCCTCTGTCCCTCTATCCCTCCAACTCTCCATCTCTCCCTCTCACTCCACCTCTCTCTCTCTCTCCATCTCTCATCTCTATCTCTCCCTCTCTCCCTCAACCCTAAACCCTCTCTCTCTCCCTCCTCTCTCCCCTTCCCTCTCTCTCTCCATCTCTCCTCTCCTCTCCTCCTCTTCATCTCCCCTCAACCCTAAGCCCTCTCTCTCCCTCTCTCCCTCTCCTCTCCCACTCTCCATTTATCCTCTCCTCTCACTCTAACACTCTCCCTTCCCTCTCTCTCTCCCTCTCCTCTCAAACTCCCCTCCCTCTCTCTCTCCCTCACTCTCCCACTCTCCCTCTCCCTCTCCCACTCTCCCTCTCCCTCTCCCCCTCCTTTTGATGGTGTTTTTATGCACTTCACAATATAGATAATACGTAAGTGTATTACCTCTCTTGAAAGACAATCTTCCACAATCAAACTACAGAACACTATCCCGATGTCTCTCAGATGTCAGGTTATGACAATGCTTGGAATATATCAGTTGTTTGATGTGATTTTCTGGAATCACAAGGTGGTCTTATGTGAGTTAAATTTGTAGGAGAATTGGGTCAATGAACGGAGTTCTTCAAATAGGAAATTACTGCACTTTGTTGCAAACTCAGACAACAGTCTTGGACTCCATTGTTTTGTCAAATTTGGCTTTACAATGTGCAATGAACCTTAGCATAGGTTGTTTCTAAAAAAAAGGAAAAAGGGGGCAAGGAAGAAAGATGGTTCTTGGACCTGCAACTATCGATGAACAGGGATCATGGAGGTTCCTGTTGTGGACAATTCCCTTAAATAGGATTTCACTAAATCTAAATTCTCACAATGTCATGAAATCTATGCTATCTTCTAAGGACTGTAGATATTCATCATTCATTCATCATGTAAATGTGAACAAAGAAATTTTTTAAAGAGAAGCTATGGAATTATAGTCCAGACTAACTTTGCACAGTTACTTACCAACAACAAATGACAAAAAGTATGGACAAGGTAATCATACACACAGCAGAAAGCTTCATAACCAAAGACAACAGACTAAATCTACCAAAGCTAACTAAAGGAAACTAGAGCAGAAAAATAACTTAAAGTGAAGTTTTAAATAATGGGAGAAGAATCATGCAGCATGGGAAGAAATCCAGAAATGCACCAAGTCAATGTATTTCTATTAAAATTTTTGCAGCATGCCTTTACAACAACTCAAGTCTCTAAAATGAGAGGAGGAGAGCCTTATTTATAGTTTTTAAAAAGAAAAAATGAGTTCCCAAGATTCGATTCTATTGTGTGGCCAAGATTAAGTTTACACTAGGATTTCATCTACCCCCAAATATATTACATTTTTAAAACACCTTTTGTCTTTTCCCTATTTCATCATCTAGTGGCAGCACTGTAGCAATTTCATCTTTTTGTTGTTTGCCCTTTGTTGTAGCTACTGCTTTAGGAACTCTTCATCGATGATAGGGTTACCTTCACACTTCTTCAAAGATGCATACTGCACTAAGCTCAAGATCATTGGCTAAAGCTTGTCCACTTCCATAATATCCGATCGTAGCACTTGGTAGCTCCATTCTTGAGAGTTGTTAACAAGCTTCTTCCAATCGTTGTTCATCTGACATCCCATCTTCCATGTTCTTTAAGAAGTGGGGCTTTATGCTTTCTGGATTAATTTCAACAACGAGCAACTCGTACCCTGTCAGTAGCCTGAGGTATTGAGTGCAATCCTCTCTGGCATCCTTGACCCATTTGATATCCAGAACTATCGGTTCTAGTATTTTCTCCAACTTTCCCCTTCGATGATAAAAATCTTGCTTCCACACATCTACTAACCAGTGATCATCATCTTTGAGGGCAAGGTCCCTCTCCCAAACCTCGCTTCACAATGCGAGTATGGCCTCAATGTTTGGGTAGGCTGCTTTGTACTTCTTTGGGAATTCTTCATAGACTTGCCTTGTTCCCTGAAGAGTTCTCTATACTTCCAAAAACTTATTTTCTATCTGGACAACCAAGTTGATGCCCGTGTTTCCGATGTCTAAGACCTGCTGAAACCAATTTTCCGTAGTCTTATCCAAGTTCCTTCTCTTTTCCAATTTATTGATCTGCTCTTGAGACAAAAAACCGAGGTGGGGCTGATGACGTGGTGGGATGCTCACTCGAGGATGACCAATGTTGAATATAGGCCATCAGATTGGCCATCTGTTCTTTGAGTTCTTCTTTTGAAACGTTATTTTGTTGGATAAGGTGCACCACTGTGGCAACTGATTCTTGGAGGTGGTCAACCTTCTTCTCCCTTGTGGCCACTCCCAAGTCGATGGTGGAGATGTTATAGGTTATTCCTCTTCTCCAACCACCAACGTCGCTATTTGTACCACTCTAGATCACGAGGCATCCATGATTACCTTTGATCTGATCCTTGGCCTTTTCTCCTTCTTGGTGCTTATCTGTGCTCTCACCAATATGGCTTCTAGCCTTGCCCTAGAATCCTTTAGGGTGGGATTCTTTTTTCTAAGTTTCCTCCCTAGCCAATCGGGTATTTGGGGCTCTCCCTCAGGTGACTCACATTGGTCCTTGCTGCCCTCTTCCTCAAGATCAAGGACACTAACAACAAGAGCCTCCTTCTCAACCCCTGCATCCTCCTTTTCTTTGTCAGAGTCCTATTTGAGTGTTACACGCTTAGTGGGAGACTTCGTGGGCAATTTCTCATTGGAGGGATCTTCCCTTTGAACATTCCTCTCCTCTTCATTTTGGTCATGTTCATGCCCCCTAGGCCTATCCTCTTGCTCGTCTTCATGGAGGGATTCTTCCTCATCATGTTCCGGGGTTTGGTCATACTGTTCAGTTGGAGACCTACTGCCTTCAGTCTCCAAAGCAGCAACTTCTTCTTCAACCGTAAGCTGATCTTCAGCTTCTTTATCTTTAATTTAGTTAAGGTTCTTGCCCCATTCTGTATCTAGCTCAAGGTCAATTGTTTCCCTGATTAGGGGTATGTGTAGAATCATCATGGAAAAAACAGGCCCTTAAGTGGCAATAAAAAGATAAAAACTCAGAGTTAGATAATTTGACGTAAAAATTTGAATAAGTTACCTATATTATTTCAAAAAAATGTAAAAATAGAATCTGTATCAAATTGAATTTGTTTTCTAAACTAGTAGGCCTTTATTTTAAAAAATAAATCTATTTGGTGAAAATTTGAAATTTCAATGCAGTAGTATTTAAATTTCAGGGTAAAAATAAGAAGTAGGTGTCTGTCTGACCACCCTAACCACCATAAAATGATAATATTTTTTTATAAGATTTTAGATATAAGTAGAAGACTCATGTCCCAATGTGATGCATAATTTTTTAGAATTTTTTTCCAAGTAAATAATTAATTATGAATTTTTTATTATAACTTTTAAAAAATATAAAAGCTCGTCTATCTAACCACCTTAACTTGGTCAAAAATTAATGAAAATCTTTTTTTTTTAATCCTATATTATGCAAAGCATATAATGTGACACATGTTTCGGATTCAAAAAATATCATACCGTTTCAAAGTTATAGATGTTTTTCAATCAGCCTATTAATCTAGACTTTATTCATAATTATAATAGAAAATGAATAATAATTATTTATTAAATTCAAAGTAAAGCATAATTTATATTGCTAGAAAGCTTTGAATCTCCAGTAAAAACCCTTTTCTTTTCAACAATTATGGGTAAAAAGAAAGTCGTCAGCGACATGGGCCATCATATGGCTTACATATCACCACTTTTTGGCCCATCATCACATTGCACATACCCTTAGTTCAGTGTCCAGCTACTCGCTGCTTTCATTGGAGGATTCATAGGCTACCTCATTGATCTCCTGATGACCAAACATCGGATGCTCATGATATTCGAGCTCCTCATCCTCGGCCCTCCCTATAGCCTCTAGCTGCTATCGCTCGAGCTCGTCGGATATCTGCATTGTTGCCTCCATTCTCCATGATTTGGGAGGGGGAGGGAGAGCTAGAGCATTAGCCATAGCTTGGGCTATTGTAGCTTGCACTATTGAACTTGTAAGCATCCCCAAAAGCTCAGAGGGCACGTTCTGCATGTATTTTATGAAGGATTTTGGGAGACTGAGGGCAGACATTGTAGCAATGGAAGCGGACGGAAGGGAAGGAGACATAGAAGAGGAAGAGATCAACAAGGTCGTGGTGGAGGATGAATCCACCGATATAACTTGCGTGACTGGAGAAGTTGAGGCAAGGTGAATAGAGATGTCCACTAGAGGTGGGAGGAAGTGGAAACTGCAAGCGAAGTATGCGGGATGGTGGTAATAGCAGTGGTAATTGCAACAGATGGAGACCTTGGCGGGTCAGACTGTTCCTCTCTACCCTCGAGGAGTGGATCTTTAGGTATGATAGGCATCTCAACAACCCCAACCATATTCTTTTGCTTCTTGGAATGCTCGCCCTTCAAAGCATTTCGACCATAAACCGTTGGGTTAGGCCGCTCCTTCCTAGCTTCCTTTCTATTTTTGGTTTTGATAGATTTTGGGGATTTGGAAGTTTCCCAAGTTGTCATAGAAGACCCCCCACCATCGAAGCCACTTGGCTGACTTTCGAGTCCCGTGAGTGTTAAGGCAACTCCTTGTTGCTTCAGTCATGCCACTTGCTGGTTAATCCATGCCTTTGTTTGGATTTCCATAGGATTGGTGAGTATTTCAAGATTATCAACCTCTTTCTCATCCCAATCAATTGTAGGCAACGGTAGGTTGGAGATGGCACTATATCCTAGATCACTCACTATTCTTTCATCTTCTTCAAGTTGGTCTGGAACCGGGCACAAGTTAACTCTTCGCACACAAAGGGCAATTATGCACATGTAGTGTCGCAAACGCACCTCAAGATCATCCTTGCATTTGGCCTTAAATTCCTCAACATTATGGAGGTGGGCATATTCAGGTCCTAACACCTTTATGATATTACCATATGGGTCCATTCGCGGCCGAGCTATATACTGTTGGAAGTGGTACTTGGCCAGTTCCTTTTCTGAATATCCCACACATTGGGAGGTATGAATCTTTTACATTCCATGATCAAGGCCTATAGGATAAGGCGTCCCTACCAGATGTTTGGTGCTTAGGATATTATGAATGTGTCACAGCTTCTAGGTCAGTTCTAATAGTATGATCCGGTCATTGGGGTACCGAGGAATCTTGTTCAACCTTTCCATGAATCTTTGGGCGCGAATATATGTCAACTTGGGGACTGTATCTATAAGAAGGCATACTACCTAAGGAGGGCCCTGGCACTCTAGGATACTCTTCTCTGAAAATATCCTCCAAGCAACTGGGTGATGTAGGCAATGAAGGCGTCGTTCACCCTACAATAGTCCCTCTTGAAGTTCTTGTATTGCAATTGAGGGTATCTGTCATAAGGCTTGAGTTCCCTCCCTGGCACCGCATTGGGCATCACATTGAGTCCATGATAATGTCGCCGGTTGGCAAGATAATAAACTAGGTAGGACATCATGTAGAACTAAGAGGTCTTCTTCACCTTGATAAATTTCTCATGGAAGTAATTGCTAATTATTTCTCCCCAATCAAAGGCGGCGTAGCCGCAGAGAATTTTCTCCATAAAGTAAAACATCCACTCCTGGAAGAAAGCCACAACAGGAAGACCCATTACTCTGCTTAGTAAGGTGACGAGGTCATGGTAATCCTTGATGAATTCACTGTGGAAGAGCTCTTGTGGGACCTTGCTAGCACTGGCCCGCTTATCCTTCAACCAATATTGATTGATTAGCTTTTTACACCTCATAGGATCTTGTTCCCATAACGCCTTGATACCAAAGCTAGTGGAAAGTTTGCAACCTTAGCGAGTCCACTACTCCTGATTAGTTTTTCATTTTCCATTTCAGTGTTCACCCTAACCCTCCATGTGAATTCATCAATATCGACATGCCCGATATTGGTATCTATGATGTCTCTCCAAAGAGTGGCGATTCTAGAGTGCAATGGAACCACTTGGAACTTGAACTTCATATGATCCTTGTCTTCCTTACCTTGAGGTGCTTTTGCAGTTCCCTTTTCCTTGGTGACATCGGAGGTTTCTGCAACAAACTCCATAAATCCTGCACAAAGAGACGTGAAGCAGTAACATTAAACATGGAAAAATAGGTCGACCAAGTCCCTACACATCAAGGTTAGTTCTACAATTATCATTGACATTTGATAAATGAATAACAACTGATAAAACATCACACGAAAGAAAAATAGGCAATCGAGGTTCCCATGACCGGAATTCCCTTGGTAGAATGTCGTGTGGAAGGGAAAACAAGGCATAGAACACCTGATGATGTTTTCAGTCTTTGGATTTTATCGATGAAGGGTTGGTGTGAAAGAAGATGAAATTTTAAAAAGTGGATCGAATTTTATTTTAGATTCGAAGGTCATCTGAGCCCTCATTTAGGCATTCAAGTTTCAGCTGCATGAAGGCCATTTGAAATAGCACAGGGAAGAAGGAACTCTGCACACCAAGTTCCAGAGTTTAGATTATCGTCACCGAGAAGTAGTTACAGGACAGCCGTGCAAAACGGCGAAATGTAGGAGGCAATTCGGGGAGGAAATTTTGGAGGGTAATCCCCGGAAACAAATTTACCAATCAAGAAAGCCTGGCTGCGAACCAAGGGTCGCGACCCAGAGGCCAGAAAGACGGTCAGGTTTGACCGTTTGAAATAGCGACAACATAACAGAATCCCAGAGACAGAATTCCGGTGTCCGGAGTCTAAAAGCAATTTGGATGTTAGTTCTTTGTTTATATTTTACGCTCGGAAAAATGGGGACCAAGGTTTGGGAGTTGGAATAATGTCTTGAGATGGCCATTTTGAGCGATGAAAGCAACACGAAATTCTGGAGGTCAAGGTCCGAGAATACTTTGGATGCTCAATTTTTCTAATAATTTTTGAGACGGAGATTGGAGAGTCGGCGTCCGGGGTCTAGAAAGATGCGCGAAGTCCGCCATTGACAATGGCAAAACAAACACAAAAATCTAAGGATAGAAATCTGAATGCTAGAGTCTGAGGTGAGTTTGGATGGTTTGATTTTCCCTTGCAAGTTTTAAACAGACTTCATGCGCCTAGGGTCTGAGGGTTGGGAAGATGCTCAAGATAGGCCGTTTGAAACGGTGGGGGCAGAATGGAAACCCGAGAGGGGAAATCCAGAGGTCGAGGCTTGGGGCAAGCTTGGCTGTTGTAATTTTTCTAAGTTCAAATTTGTGTAATGGCCATGGACAAGTTAGGGCCTAAGGAAGGCGGTCGTCTATTCTGAATAATTGCGACGGAAAGGTCAGGTTCTAGGGTTAAATTTTGATGATTTTATGTAGTGTTCATTGATTTTAATTGGTGGGTTTTGAGCTAGGGGTACTACACTACCATTTTTTCGAGTTCATTTTATCCTTGCTTGATTTTGACATTTAAATTCTTAAAAAAAATGGAAGGTAGGGGCGGCGGAAGACCTACCTTCAATTCTCGGGGAAGCTCGATGTCGGATTTCACGAGAAATAGCGAAACGAGATTTCAAGCTCGGAGGTGGAAGATGCTGGGCATCACTGGGCTTTCGAATATTTCACTGTCATTTGAAAATGACAGGTGAAAACATGTTTATATAGCCCTAAACGCCATTAATGTTGCATTTAAATTCACCGTACAGCGGCAGGCAGAGTTGGTGAATTCAAAATTCTAAGAGTGGTGGCAGAGAATCTGCAAAGAGTTAAGTCGAATGGTTGACAAGAAGCTGGGGTTCGAGGTTTGGAACGATGTTGACCTACAGCCTGTTTGAATGGCGACATTCGAACGAAATTCTAGAGAGAAAATTTTGGGGTTTGGGGTCCGAAAAGATATTGGTTTTCGGGCATCCACAATGGAAAAGCTAGGATGGAAACCCGATGGTCTGGACTCGAGAGGGGCCACAAACATCAGAAAGGCATTTTGAGAAGCGAAACCTGAAATGACTTAATATTTAGCATATTTAAAGGGGGAAAAGTTTGGTCAAGCTTAAAACCTGACTTTTGAGAATAGGTTGACCCGTTTAGGATGTAAAAATGGGCATGCAAAATGAGGTGAAGCAAAAAGGACCTGATAAGCAAAAGAGGGAAGAGAGGGTCCCCATTTGGAATGGGGCATGTGTGCAATAGGCAAAAAACCTCCCAATCTCCCTCTCTCCCTCTCACTCTTCACCTCTCTCTCTCTCTCCATCTCCATCTATCCCTCTCCCTCTCTCCCTCTCTCCTAAACCCTATCTCTCTCCCTCTCTCCATCTCTCTCTCTCCCTCTCCCACTCTCCCACTCTCCCACTCACTCTATCCCTCTCCCTCTCTCTCCATGTCCTTTCCTCTCTCTCTCTCTCTATCTCTATCTCTCTCCCTCTGCCTCTCCCCCTCTATCTCTCTTCCTCAACCCTAAACCCACTCTCTTTGTCCCTTTGTCCCTCAATCCCTCCCACTCTCCATCTCTCCCTCTCACTCTCCACCTCTCTCTCTCTCTCCATCTCCATCTCCATATCCATATCCATCTCCATATTAGTCTCCATCTCTCCCTCCCCCTCTCTCCCTCAACCCTAAACCCTCTCTCTCCCACTCTCCCTCTCTCCCTATCCCACTCTTTCTCCCTCTCCTCTCCTCCCACCTCCCTTTCTCCCTCCCCTCTCACTCTCCTGCACTCTCCTCCCACCTCTCCCACCCTCCTCTCCCTCCTCCTCCCCCTCCCTCCCTCCTCCTCTCTCTACTCCTCTACCTCTCCCTCTCCCTCTCTCTCCCTCCCTCCCCTCTCCCCCTTCTCTCTCCATCACCTTCTCCCTCTCCCCTCCCACTCCCTTTCTCTCTCCCACAATCTCTCTCCATCTCCCACTCCCACTCCCTCCAAATCTCCCCTTCCAACTCCCTCTCCCTCCCCCTCTACCTCCTACCCCCTACCGCTCTCCCACTTCCTCCCCTCACCCACTCCCTCTCC
>CM021102.1:827213210-827261496 GCA_007115665.2 Sequoiadendron giganteum
TCCCCTCCTCTCCTCTCCCTTCCCCCTACGAATTCTCTCTCCCCTTATTCCCCTCTCCCTTCACCCTCCTAATTATCTCTCTCTCTCTCTCTCTCTCTCTCTCTCTCTCTCTCTCTCTCCCTATACCTCTCTCCCTCTCTCTCCATCTCCCTTTCTCTCCCTCTCCCTCTCTCCCTCAACCCTAAGCCCTCTCTCTCTCCCTCTCTCCATCTCCCTGTCTCCCTCTCCCACTCTCTCTTTCTCCTTCTCCCTCCCTATCCTTCCCTCTCTCTCTATCTCTATCCATATCTCCCTCTCCTTCTCTCCTTCAACCCTAAACCATCTCTCTCTCCCTCTCTCCCTCTCCCTCTCCCACTTGATAGGCTATCGTTAGGTCCTACTACTTTAGAATAATTGAATGTCAATTTTTTGACTAGGTAGTTGAGACTAAACCAAAGCCATTACTACTTAACTCAAAAATGATCTTACTCTAAGAAAATCAAGGAAAACTTAATTAAAATGCATAAGACAACTAATCTAGAAAACATTACTACTAAACTAGAAAGCATGGAAACAAGTAAACTAAATAACTGGTAAACTACGAAAGAAAAAAAGAAAGGAAACAAATAATTAAGCATCTTCTAAATAGTAAAGAAATATTATCAACTACAGAAGGGAACTTATACAAATTAAAGATAATGGTGCTTTGGAACAACTAACTAAAATTTTCAACAACTTGTTTTTTTCTACTGAACAATAATTTATCCTAAGCAAAGGAAATAACATAATCAATAAAATACGTATCTATTTAGGCTAACTTCCCTCGAGTGGCCAGCTCACGGGCTACTACTTCATCTTTAACTCACATAAACTATAGATGTTCAAATCCTCTTACTACATACAATCTCCATCATTGAATTTAACAGTTTCCAATAAACAGAAACCAGATAACTAATTGCAACAGTGATTTGCAAATCCATGTAAACAACATAACGATACTTCTTCTTTGTCTCCTTTATTACTTATTAAAAGCTGGGGGTGGATTGAGTAGCAAGGGGGGGCTGTATCTCATTCCTATCCACTCTAATCTGAGTGTTTCAATGATTTTAATTAGAGCATCAGCCCTTCTGAATGACCATCTGATGTTTAGAGGAGAAATAACTTCACTTTTCTTTAAATAAGCTGGAAGAGGGGTGACCATTTCCTCGCAGACATGCCATGCTTTGCCAATTAGTTTATGTCAATTTTCTATGAAATTGTCATAACACATCTTAAGGTTGTTGTCATACCTTTCCCTCATCTTTTCATTAACGAGAAGAGACATAAATGTAGCTTTGAACCCCTCAGGCTTTGAATTTGGTGACCTGATCTGGAGACCCACTGTCTTCTCTACCTGTAAAAATTCTTTTGTTCTCTCTTGCCAATGAATTTGATTTCTCATAGTTGAGAGAAATGCCCACAATTATACTTCTCCAACAAACAATTTAATAAAGAAATTTGTATGATTTTCTAATAAGAGATCATGCAAAAATAATTCACAAATTAAATCCTGATCTTCAGGAGTTGATTCAACAAATATTTTTACAAAATATTTGTCATTAGGCTCAAAGGGTGGATCATTATAGATCCTGAACATTTTCCATCTTAGCCATTGTTCATTCAGAAACATTGAGTAAATCCTTGATGGCCTTCTACAATTCAACTAATAATCTGTAAGTTGACAGGCATCTTGCTTCCCTCTGTAGACTTTATGAAATGACTCCTTGAGGAGCACCAGTTCTTTCTTGAGCCTATGATTTTCAGTTTGGATATTTCTGAGGAAGTAACAATGTTCCATCCATTTTGTTAATAGAGGCAGAATGCTGACCTAGAACCAATTAGTTACAACTGGTTTTCTTTGAATTGCTTTGGACTCAGTTTGGGGTCTCACAGTGCATTCCTTCAGATCCTCTTCTAGTTCAACTATTCTATTGATGCAAGTGTTTAATTCTTCAGTATTTATTTTCTTGTCTTCCTCGAAAGCTGAGAGCATAAGCATAAAATATTGTTTTATTTTTCCTATTTCTACATCTTTTTGTGCAATATTCTCACTATAACCTTTATGCTTTTCACACTGCTCTTGTACCTGTTCCTGCAACTTATATATGTTTGAATCTTTGTCTTGCAATTGTAGCTTCAATTCTTTTATTTCCTGATCCCTTTTATTTATTATAGTAGTTTGTATAGTTAACTCTTCTTTCTGCAATTCTATAAACTCATTATTTTTAGACAATTGCCTCTGTAAATCAACAATTTCTAGTTTATACTTTTCTAATTCAGCACTAGCACAATTGGTTTCAATTGTTTCAACAATTTTATTAGCACTGGGTGACAAATTTTCTGGCACACTACAATCCCCTACAGGCTCTCTGTCCTGAGTTCCATAATTGAAAATTTCCTCTATATGTACAGAGTTAAAATGAAATACTTCACCTGAATTCTCTCTATTTAGGGGTGTTTCATCTCCACTAGATTTTTCTAAAATTTCTATGGGTTCTTGTAGCCGCTTAGGCTTCTTCTTTTGTGAACTTCCCTCCTCACCCTGTATTGGGGTTTCAGAGAATTCATAAGCCAACCACTTACTTCTTCTGAGTGGAGGTGATTCCTATAAAATGATAGGTGTCGGGTTTTTCCTTAATCTCTTCTCTCTTGGTTTACTTTTGTCAGAATAAACAACATGAATTTGTTCTTGCATGTCAGGGGTTTGGAATTTATCACCGCAGAGGTCTGGAAAATCCTGACCAAGAGTAGTGGGATTGAGAGCTTCTGGAGCTGGAGATCCCTTAGGGGAGGTTACTCCGGATGATGGAATAGCCTTTTGGGATGATTCCCCTAATTCTATGGTTCTTGTTACTGTAGGCTTCTCCATTTGCTCTATAAATTTCTTCCATTTCCCTTCGGATTTCTTATGAAAGTGATACTTGCAGATTAGCTGAATTAACCTGAGGTATTTTAAGGGCCCATACCCTATTTTATACCTCTCCATGGAAGTATTTAAGAAATCAAACAATAATTATTACATATTAACCCTAAGATTTGGGTCCTCCTTTCTGTGACGTAGATGGGTCAACATACGAAAGACAGGCCCTACAACTATGGTAAGCTGAACTTCACAAGTAAAGTACCTTATTATCCATGCAACAGCAGTACCCCAGGGTTCTAATATGGAGGTTCTTTGTAACCCCTTGTTTTTCCCACTGGTACTCACTACCACCATTGGATAATTGTTTCCTTCTCTAACAAACAATTTAGCTAATTTTTGGTACATTACTTGAGAGGTTTCTTTGATATTTATGCCTTTATGCTCTAATCCAGATAAGCGAGAAATAATATTAGAGCTTACCTTAAAATGCTTCCCCTGAAGTACTACTTCGCCATTGGTGTAGTTCTCTGCAAAGGATCTTAGTAGCTTTTCATTATGGCCTTCAAATTTCTTGATGAAGTCTAACCACCCTATTTCCTCAAACAATCTGGAGATGCTACTCAACTGCAGTAATTTTTTCGCTGAATCTAGCTCTTCCTTTCTTTTTCCACCCCCCATTTCTTGATTTTGTATACTACAAGAAATTGAATTCCAGCACAAAGCTCCCACGTAGGATCTTTTTGAAAATATTACCTCTGGAATCACTTATTTGTTTTATTTGTAGTGTATGCTTCAATGATTTCCAATCTACATGGAGGTTTGCGAAATGCTTGCCTACAAGTGATTGATCGTCGGGTGGCATGAATTTCTAATTTGGAAGAGAGGTTTGTGCCAATTTATTATTCTTTATTTGAAAATAACTACCTATTTACAGAAAATATTAATACTTACTCTCGTTCCGTGATCGCTCGAAGATCTTAATCCTCACAGATTTGACAAGATGACATGAAGGCATTGGTTGAAATGATGGTGGAGTTATTATGATAAGGTGTGCAATTCTATGGGGGATGGAGCTATCAATGAGGAGTACAGAGTTGGGTGGCTTACCTATAACTAGAGCAAAAATAGAAAGACAGATGTATCGGATATTTGGTAGAAGAATCGCGAGAATTTTAAAATTTTGAAAAAGGTGGCAAAAGATAACCGAACTAGTTCTAGAGCATGTATTTTAGTCAACGTGCTTGAATGAATGCATAAGTTCTAGAGCATTGGTGTATGGTGCGACCAAAAAAAGAATTAAATGAAGAGTTCTGGAGCATCGCTGAAAGATGCAGCTGCAGTAGAATGAAATGAAAGGTTCCAGAGCATCGCTGAAAGATGCAGCCAGAGCAACAATAGAATGGAAAGGTTCTGGAGCATCACTGAAAGATGCAGTCAGAGCAACAACATAATGGAAAGGTTCTGGAGCATCGCTGAAAGATGTAGTTAGGGCAGCAATGGAATGGAAAGGTTCTGGAGCATCGCTGAAAGATGCAGTCAAGGCAGCAATGGAATGGACAGGTTCTGGAGCATGGCAAAGAATCTTCATGGCTTTGAACCTTAGTACAAAATGCCTCCTCATCATGAAAAGCTTAATTCAAGTTCTGGAGCATCAAGCTTTTGAAAACGTCAAGTTCTAGAGCATTGGTCCCATAACATTCTAGATCATCTTTGTAGGGTGCTCCAAAAGTTACTCTTTGCTTTTTGAGAAGTCTTGCAAAAATATAATTTTTTTTTAGCTAAGTCCAAAAAAGATGGAGATAAACTGAAGGGAAACATATCAGCATACATGTCTTATTTTTATTTTATTTTTTTTAAACAAAACAATATTTTTACTGAATAGACTCTGTTGTGGCAGAGTAAACACATTTGACCTCACCTTGCATTTTGACCATCCTTGTAAAGTCTTCCCTATTGACTGGCTTATGGTAAACGCATAAGTGATGACCATTAACCAATAGAGTTCGCATGTCACCATCAATTGGCTTTAACCGAATAGTTTCATTCGAAAAGACTTCCTCAACTTCATAAGGTCCCAACTAGTAAGTTATGAGCTTGCCCTTATGGTCTTTGTATTTAGAATCAAATAACAAGGCCCAGTCCCCATTGTGAAACTCCTTTTCCTTAATATGTTTATCATGCCATACCTTTCATTAATGTTGAACAAGTTCAGTTTGATGGATGGCACCTAAATGAAGTTCATCTAATTTGCTCAATTGCAGAACTCGTTCAACTTGGGATCTTTTTAAATCTAGACCTAATTCCATTGCCGTTCGTAGAGTTTGTAACTCGAACTCAATGGGAAGAAGAGGCTTCTTCCCAAAAACTGTCTCATAAGGACTGAATCCAATCGTAGATTTCCAAGTAGTATTGTATGCCCATACGGCTTCATGGAGCTTCCTGGCCTAGTCTTTTCTTGCAGAAGAGACTGTTTTTGTCAGAATATTTTCTAGTTCCCTATTAGTCAATTTGAATTGGTCGTTCGCTTGAGGGTGGTAAGGAGATGAATTCCTATAGCTTACTTGAAAATGATTGGTAAATGCGAGAAGCACTCGAGACATAAATTGGGGTCCTTGATCGGTTACAATAGTTTGAGGGGCTCCAAATTTAAGGAAGATTTTTTATAAAGGAAGTTTGCGAATTGTTCTTCCCTAGCTATTCTCAAGGCTTTAAATTCTTCCCACTTTTTCAGGTATTTGGTGCAAACCAGTATATACTCTTTCCCTTGAGAGGAAAGATCTATGGGTCTGATGAAATCTAAACCCTAATTTTCAAATGGTTCAAGGACTACTTGAGGCTATAAAGACATCTCTGAAGAAGTAGTTGGTCTTCCTACCCTCTGACATTCATCACTATGATGCACATAGTTTTTAATGTCTTTGTGTATTGAGGGCCATTAGTATCGAGCACCTAGGACTTTATGGGAAGTTCTCTTTGCAGAGTAATATCCTCCCGACGGGACATCATGACAAGCCCTCAAAATACTGTATGTTTCATCAACTCTTACACATCTCCTCAAAATCATGTCAGGACCACAATGAAATAACATTCCATGAATCCACTTCAATGGAGAACTCTCCCTGATTATTCACTTCTTTTGCTTAGATGTGAATCCAGGAGGTATCTTTGATGCAGCTAAATAGTTAGCGATATCTACAAACCAAGGTGATTTTACAGAAATCGCAAATAGATTTTCATCTGGAAAATTGTCCTGAACAGGGGTAATGTCATCTTTCTCATGTTTGATTCTTGACAGAAAATCGGCTACCACATTATATTTTCCTAGTTTATCAAGAATTATGACATTAAACTCTTGAAGAAGCAAAAGCCATCTCACGATTCACTCATTTACCATAAGTTTGTTCATTAAATACTTCATAGCTGAGTGATTTGTGTAAACTGTGACCTTATACCCCATAATATAATGATGGAATTTCTTGATAGCGTGAACAACTAGGAATTCTTTTTCTATTGTTGTATAATTCTTTTATGCCGCAGTAAGATTTTTGCTGATGAAATATATAGCATACCTCCCTCTGTTCTCATCTTCTTATCCTAGAACTACTTCGATAGCCTCATCGGAAGCATCAACATAGATATGAAAAGGAATACTCCAGTTTGGCCCTCTCAGAAAAGGAGCAGAGACAAGTTTTTCTTTGATTTCTTCAAATGATTGCTGACACTCAGATGTCCAGATAAACTCTACTTCCTTCTGTAAAAGAGAGAACATAGGAGTTGTAATTTTACTAAAGCCTTCTATGAATCTTCTATAGTAGCCAACATGTCCAAGAAAAATTCTTACGTCTATCTGAGTTTGAGGAGTTTTCAACTATTGGATGACTTCAATTGTCTTAGGGTCTACCTTTATTCCTTTTGAGGAAATATGATGACCCAAGACTATTCCTTGCTCCACCATTATTAAGCATTTTTCATGGCTAAAGGATAGTCTATTTTCCTCACAACTTGTAGAACTCGATCCAGGTTATGAGGAGCTTCATCATAAACCTCTACACAATCATTAACAAGAGCAAAAAATATAGCAATAACAACTCTCTGAAATGTTGCTGGAGCATTGCATAGTCCAAAAGGAAGCACTCTATATGCAAATGTGCCCCAAGGGCAAGTAAACATGTTTTTTTCTTGGTCTTCTAGAGCAACCTGTATCTGATTATAAGCGGTAAATCCATCCAAAAAGGAGAAATACATTCTCTCAGCCAAGTTGTCTAGGACCTGATCCACAAATGGTAAGGGGAAATAATCTTTGTAAGTGGCTTTATTAATTTCTCGATAGTCTACACAAATTCTCCACTTCGCATTTTTCTTTGGGACTACAACCATAGGTGATACCCATTTACTATCAAATATTGGATAAATAAATCCAGCACGAAGGAGTTTCTCAATCTGAATTTTGACCAAATCCTTTAATGCAGGATTGAGTCTCCTTTGTGGCTAGCGAACAGGCCTTATATTGATATAGTATAAATATGATGAGTACAAACACTTGGGTGAATTCCCCTCATGTCCATATAATCCTAAGCAAAGGCTTTGGATCTTTGTACCAACATATTAAACAACTTATCCTCTTGAGTTTCTGTCAACCAACTATTGATATTCAAGGTTTTTCCTGGTAATAGCATTATCGATTTTGTTCTAGGATGAACCGCGGTTATAGTATACATAGGTTGTAACAACATATTAAGAGGAAAAATATGAGGTACCGGTTGGTAAAACCTTGTGATAGATTTATAGAAATGACTTGTTCTAGGAATCATATTTGCTAAAGGATACGACATTCCCATTGTAGTGTAACTATGCTCTATTCCACTTATATCAATTGGCTGTCCTAAAATTCTCGGAGCATCTACCATTTCCTCCTCATTCTTGGTTATAGAAAGGCATGCTATCTTGTTTACTAATTCTTCTTCCAGTTCTTCCCCATGCTATTTAATTACCACCATAGCTAGGGAGGCTAAATTGTCTGAACCATTTGATTCCTCTGGTTCAACAACCCAGACTTTTTCATGCTTAGTAGGCTTAGCAGGAGGATATAAGAACAAGAATTTGCTATCTTGGCCATGCGAAATGGCCATTCCTCCTTCCCTACAATCAATCCTAGCAGCAACCATAGCTAGCCAAGGTCTTCCAAGGATTATAGGATAACTATCATCAGGTTTCAGTAATTGAATCACCTGGAAGTCGACTGGATAATCCCATCCATCAACTTTAACAAGGACGTTTTTAATGAAACCCTTCGGGATGGCTATAGACTGATTTTCCATTTGTAAGATTGTGGTTGTAGGATGTCAATCAGTCAACCCTAATTTTTCCACTACATCCACTGTCATCACATTAATAGTTGCTCCTAAATCTACTAATGCATTTGGTATTGTCACCTCATTGACCATAATAGTTATAAGAGGACTTCCAGGATCATCTTATTTTGGAGCAATAGTCTTTCCAGATAGAAAATCAGCAAAATAACCATCAATATGAATGGTGTTTATTTTTTTTGGCTTCCTTCCTAGTGTTTTGATACATAACCATTTTATTAACTAGTTTAATTCAGGGATTTTTTTAATTGCTTGTAATAAAGGAACTTCAATTTGCAACTATTTAATCTCCTGAATTAACGTAGTTTCTGTAGCGAAAGATACTTCCAGAGTTATGGACTTTAGACGTTCTGAATATGGTACCATCCTTTTCTTTCTTGGAACAAGATCCTCCTTTTGTTGACTTAAGAGTTGATCATCCTCCCCCTAAGGCAAGTCAGCAGCCCCTACTGCTGAAAGAGGCTCATTGTCTTGAGGAGTGATATCTTGCTTAGACGAGGTGTCTCTTGTTGGACTGGTAGGCTCAGTTTCTTCTTCTATTTCTTCAATGGCTGGTGGTTGAGGAGTTCAACCAGAATGCAACTGCACATTTTTGAAGTGTATTGCATTAATCCCAGTAACATTTTCATGTTTTGTAGAATAAACTAGCATAGTTTGACGATTATTTTTAGGATTGGGAAGCGGTTGTGGTGGAAGTTGAGGTAGATTTATTTGGTCATGTTGAGGAGGGTTCTGAGGTTGGGGTAACAGGTTCTGCTATTGATTCCTCCTTGTCTCAGTATAGAACTAATTTTTTGCCCGATTCCATTGGGGTACTGCATGTTGTTGGTACCACTATTGTTGGGGTTGATTTGGCCATTGTTTATTGCCCCATGTGTGGTTTTTCCAATCAAGTGATCCCCAAGAGGGAGCTCCCCAATTAGGTTGAGGTGGAGGCGACTGATTCCAAGATGGCGTCCATTGATTATGAGCCCAGTTATTTTTTGGTCTCCATGTAGGATTAGGATTCAGTCCATAAGGAAAATTACCTCCTTGACGTTGGTTTAAAGCATGCATTTTTTCTTCAACCTAAATGGTTTTTCTCTTAGTATTCTTAATATCCGATAAAAGCTTGCACTGGTTTGTAGGATGATTTTTCTCACATAGCTGACAAACATTGACTTTATCCAAAGGACACTCATGCAATAGGTGTTTATATCGACACCTTGGATAATAAATGGACAAGGTCTCAGGGTTGCAGGTTTTAGCTTGTATACCATGTAGAGTGGTTCAACTGCATAAGAATATTCATTTTTAGATTTGCTATTTCTTCACGAAGCTTACCCATCTCATTAGACCCTTTAAAAAGATTAGTTTTGTGGATTCCTCCCTTAGTATGGGAGAAATTTTGACAAAGCTCGTATATTTCTTCAAGAGTTAATTGAGATACGTCACCTTTTCCCATTAAATCTAGGTTTCGTCGAGCCTCATCATCCAAACCTTTAATAAATATTGTTTTGAGAATCTCTACACTAATGGTCATTTCTCCACATCTCTTGGAGACGAAGAGGAACCTATCAAGATAATCCTCCAAAAGTTCATCCTCATTTTGCCTTAACTTGAACAGTTCTTCCTTATGATCACTTACCCTACAGTAACTCTGGTATTTGTTCAAGAAAACAGTCTCCATTTCTTCCCAGGATGTGATACCACCATAACCCAATCCCATGAACCAATGCATGGTTGAGTCCATGAAAGTTGACGGACTTTAAAGTCAAAGAGAAATTGGTCAGGGTCTTTCGAAGGCAAGCCACAGAAGGTTGGAAGGAAAGGTAGCAAAATGTTCTTCATAGTAGTATCATCATTAATGTCCAATGTAATAGGATAGGAAAACATTCTAGGAAACTAAGGGTCATTGTGGTTAGGTTCATATCTACGATCTCTCATAGTGTTTAGAAGTGTATGTTCCTCAAAAACAACTTCCTTGATATCTGGCTATTCGACTGGTTGCTCAATAGGTAAATAATGGAAAGCCTCAGCTGGAGTAGGCTCAAATAATTCTTCAAAAGTGTGGTCATCTGAGCCTTGGGCTTCCTTGTGTATGATAGGTATGTATTTTTGGGGGGTTTTTGGTATAAAGCATCTGTGAGGGCCTCTTTTCTGGACCATGTAGAAAAGAAAGCCGACTAATATATTTTTGGCATAAAACTTTTGTATTCAAACCGTCTCCTAATAATACTTTTAGCAAAAATAATTTTTAAAGGATTTTTAAAAAGTATCCCCGGAAACGGCACCAAAAAAAGTGATAGGTTGTTGTTAGGTCCTACTACTTTAGAATAATTGAATGTCAATTATCGATCGGGTAGTGTCCAAGACAGTTTGCAAAAGGAGATTATTTAAACAACCCATTTTATATTTTCAATTTTTCTTTTAAACTATAGAAGTTGAGTCTAAACAAAATCCATTACTACTTAACTCGAAAATGATCTTACTCTAAGAAAATCAAGGAAAACTAAATTAAAAAGAATAAGACAACTAATCTAGAAAACATTACTACTAAACTAGAAAGCATGGAAACAAGTAAACTAAATAACTGGTAAACTACGAAAGAAAAAAAGTAAGGAAACAAACAATTAAGCATGTTCTAAATAGTAAAGAAATATTATCAACTAAAGAAGGGAACTTATACAAATTAAAGATAATGGTGCTTCGAAACAACTAACTAAAATTTTCAACAACTTGTTTTTTTCTATTGAACAACAATTTATCCTAAGCAAAGGAAATAACTTAATCAATAAAATACTTATCTATCTAGGCTAACTTCCCTCGAGTGGCCAGCTCACGGGCTACTACTTCGTCTTTAACTCACATAAACTATAGATGTTCAAATCCTCTTACTACATACAGTCTCCATCATTGAATTTAACAGTTACCAATAAACAGAAACTAGATAACTCATTGCAACAGTGATTTGCAAATCCATGTAAACAATATAACGATACTTCTTCTATGTCTCCTTTATTACTTATGAAATTACACTTTTATAGATAACCATCTAACCAGGTCCTAAATTTACGATGGCATAGATAGCCATTGAAAAAGTCTTCCTTAACTTAAAACTAACTTGATGTCTTTAAAGCTTCTTAAAACATGTAGAAGGCTCGAGAAGAGCCATAAAGTTTTAAACAACCAAATTAAAAGAACAAAAACTGAATCTTCAGTGCATCATCGAGGCTTCAAGGAGTGGGTTCGTAGCATTACATTGAGGCACGTGCTAGCTAACTTTTGGAACAGCCACATTTTGACCTATTAATCCCTACAACAACACTCAAATAAACCCATTAAACTTGCTTTGGAAAATTTCCTCGATTGATTAAAAGAAAGAAAGAAAGCATAATTTTTCTAAGAATAAGTAATTACTTCTAATATTTTAATAAATTGGCATAGGCTTAGGATTGAATTAGCAAGAATGAGCTTTCCAGATTTTATTATGATGAGGTTATTTTCACCTCATCACCACTCTCCCTTTATCCCTCTCCCTCTCACTCTCACAATATCCCTCTCCCTCTCTCCCTCTTACTCTCACACTCTCCCTCTCCCTCCCTCTCTCCCTCTCTCCCTCCCAATCTCCCTCTCTCTCTCCCTCTCCCTCTCTCCCTCTCTCCCTCTCACCCTCTCTCTCACACTCTCCCTCTTCCTCTTTCTCTCCCTCTCTCCCTCTCTCCGGTTATGCCTTGCATAACCACCCCATCTTTTGTCTTGGTCAAAATGGGTCCCCCTTTGTGTTTTTGTACTTAGTTGTTTTTGGAACAAAATTTGGAGTATAGTTTTGCCAAATATTTTGTTTTTCTTTGTTTTCTCTGTCGGAAGCGGAACCGGAGCTGAATCGGGTTTTGAAAGGTCTTTTGAGGTGTATTTTTGGTTCTGATCCGACGGTCTTTTCTTTGCCTTTGTTTTTTGCTCTTTAGCGGAAGTGGAGCAGGAGTGGGAATTGGGATGGTTCTATTCAAAATTTGCAAAATCAAATTCAATTCCGATCCCGACTCTGCTCCCTTTTTAATGTTTGTTTGTCTCGGTTTTTGTGTTTTGTTTTATTAGGTTGGTCTTTTACTTAACTTTTGTTTTTGTTTTTGTTTTGTTTTTAGTTGTCGGACACGGAGTCGGAATGGGAATAAGGTTTGGAAAGTTTATGATTTTAAGATCATGTTTCCATTTTGGTTTCGACCCCGCCAATTTTTGTCGTTGACTTTTTGACAGAAGTTGCACTATTGACCAGTGTTTGTTCTCTTACAGTTCCGACTCCACCTTTACTGTGTTTTAATGCATTAATGGTGGTTGCCAATGTAGGTAGAAATTCACATATTTTTCTTTATTAAGGGTTAAAGCCGATTATTATTGTTATTATTACAAGTCTGAGAGCGCGAAGAGCAATAGCAGAGTTCGTTTGAGCAAATTGATCGAGATAGAGAAGGGATTGTGTGCGAATTGATTCAGAAAGTCAGCGTGGCTTTGTTTGCGTTTGAGGTAGGTCTTTTATCTTTGTTGTTCGTTGTTTTATTTGTGGTTGTGTTCGTTGTGTTTTGCTTTGTATCTGTTCGCGTGTTCAATCATTGTGTTTTTAGCAATTTTATGATCAACGATGTGATTGAATGAGCAGGTTCTTGTTTTGGTTTGTTTTAGTTTTATTTTTATCTTTGTTGTTTTATTTTGTTGTGTCGTTTCTTTCTATTTTTGGGCATTGTCGTTTTCACGACTTAATCATGATTCACGTCGTGTCGTTTTCGATTTGCAGTAGATTTAGATTAGATTAAAGGTTTTTATTGTGGTGTAAGTTAGATTAAGAATTTACAGTGAGGTAGATTAGAGATTTTTACAGTGAGTTGAGGTAGATTAGGTTTATTGTTTAATTTAGGGTTTCGTTGTTTGGTAGAATGGCAGGGTTTTAAAACCCGTGCCCTAGTTTTATTAAGTTTGTTAGATTAGGGTTTCGTCGGTCTCTGCAATAAGTTTTAAATAAATGGCTCTAAAATATAATTGTTCCCCCAATGTCATATGAGGGTAGAGTTTTTAAGCTCCTTTGCTATGTTATGGCGACCTAGGTTTAATCATGAAGTTATGATGAAAATGAATAAATTTGATGATGTCATGATTAGCATAGGCGGAGGCGGGATTGGAATGGGTATTGGCATAAGAGTTTGTTTTTACCAAAGATGTGAATTCCATTTCTATGTCATTTTCGATTTCGAGTTCTAAAAAGGTTTTATTAAGGTATGTGATAATTACCGGAGGTGGGATCAGAACTTATCTTAAACTTAAGAATTTTGTTTGTAAAGATTATTAGCTCCGTTTTCATCCCGTGTCCGGCTCCACATATTGTGGAAAGTCTTTTGTCGAAGTAATGATAAACAAATCAGAGGCCGAGGCGGAATGGAAATAGAATTTGAAATGAGAGGAATTTGAAGAAAAACCAAATCCCTTTTTCATTCCGATCCTTGTTCCGATAACTTCCCCGACTCCGACTCCGAGCCCGTTTGTTACTAGCTGAAGTTCCTATATTGGTTTTTGCTCCGAGTCCGCCAATCTTGTAAAAATGATTATTTTGTGTTTTTGTCGGACTCCGACTCCGATACATATGTAATAGGTATGTTTTTAAAATAAGTTTTATAATGATTTATTGGAAGGGGTCTAATTAGAGGTTTCCTTGCAGGAGATTTGAGAGATGTCAGGAATGTCAGGAGAGGCTGCTCGGAGGAATCAACCAGCTGGAACATCAAAGCCTGCACCAAAGATCAAGAAGGTGAAACTAGAATAGTTACCTTATACATTAAGGTATGATCATAGGAATCCGGTGGTGAACGCGAGCAAGGTGGAATCAAATTGGTCAGATATCATAGATACCAATCTGGGCCAGTATAGTTTCAAAGAATTACATGAAGAGACCTTTGCAGAAAGGGCAAACTTGACAGGGAGAACTCAAAGGATTGTTGACTCCGGTCTTGCACATATCGCTGTGTTTCCTTTGTCAGTTCAGTGTCCGAAGTTGATATATACAGTGGTCAGTACTTATAATCCAGCTACAATATTATGCATGGATTCACAGAATAATGTAATTATAGATCTTACTCCGCAGATGTTCCAAAACATATTCAATGTTCCTAATCCCAAGAATTTAGTGCAGTTAACTAAGGCTAAGGCATTGGGGAAATACAGTAAGCATAAAGACTCCAATAAGTCTCATTTAAACAAAAGATGGTTAAGTACTGAGAAGAAGTCTTTAAGCAAACTGGTAGATCAGCCAAAGAGGGTAGACTTCAAGAAGGAGATATCTGATTTAATATTGATGCTGCCCAGAGTGTTTGGGAAGAGGGATGCCTTCCATTTCAAGGAATGCATGTTTCATTTTATTCAAGTGATTTTTTAGGGTGATTATCAATTTGATTGGTCCATGATTGTTTCTGATGCCATACATGATCAGCTCACAAGGGTCGGACAAACCAAATCTTTCTTCATGACTTCATATGTGGTCTATGTTGTAGCAAGATTGGGGATTTTCCCAAGATTAAACAGGGTAGGTATAATGGGAGTTTTGGATGGACAAAAGAAGGTATGTGAGCACTATGATCAATTATCCCTTCAGGTTGCTGAGACTCACTTCAAAAGAGTCAATGATGTATTTTTATATGTGGTTATCAATCAGTTGAGTGGAGATCCAGGATATAGGTTAAGTCAGGAAGCTATGGCTTTCATTTCTGAATGGGGAAGTTGGTACATCCAATACCCCAAATTTACATACTTCAAATTGTTTGGGTTTGAAGGTCATCCTCATTTACTTCCAAAATGCTGCAGCAATAGAATAGTGCTTATGGAATTTGTATATCAAGCCATCGGAGTTAATGCTAGCTTTGGGATGAAGCACAAGACAGGATGCCATAAGTTTCCTATGACACTAGGGGAATATAGTTGTCAACACTTGAAGGTGGCTAAGGTGGTTTGTAATGAGTTGATACAATTGAAATTGGGATTGTATATAGCTCGTAAGTATTTTGATCCGAAAAAGAAGATGTATACTTTATTACCTTCTGTGTTTACTAGACATTTTAATTTGTTAGAGGATTTTTGGTGTGATAGGCAGGATGAATTTGACTTAAGGAGGAAGAATTATGAGAGATTACCAGTCTCACTTATGGTAGAGCTGGGCATTAAAGATAATATTCCTGACACTTTGGTGGATGATGGAGTGGTAGTAGATCCCTCATATGAAGCTTTGAATATTGGCACCAAAAACATAGATCCAATAGACTAGAGTGAAGAAGAAACGATTGACATTAAGAAATTGGGAAGAACAGTCTTGGATAGAAGTGTGCAATGGTTGATGATGAGGACTCAAGCTCCTTAGGGACCAATCCTCAAGAAAGGTAAAGGGTATAAGAGAATTAAAAGAAAGGCACCTTCCAAGGAACCATTGGAATTCTTTCCTCCGGATGTTGAAGAAATAGAGTTGGAGGTTGTTGATGAAGAAGAAGAGACACCCGAGGGAGATATTCCAATTGAATCTGCTATTCCTATGCCCGCATTGGGTGAGTCATCCTCACAAGCCCCACTCACAAGAAAGAAAAGAAAAGAAGTTCAAGGAGTGCTTTATGCCATGGCTGAAGCTACTAAAGGAAAAGAAGTGGAGGAAGAGTTGGTAGAAATTGAGACAGATTCAGATGAAACTCTGTCAAAGAAGGACTTGCAAGAAAACATGCCTCTAGATCCTACTATTGAGCAGATTCTTACACAGGAGGAGCAATGGAAATAGTTTGAAGATGCTACCAAAGAATCTGATGCAAGGGCTGCTGCGGAGAAACAAAAGGAAATAGAGGAAAAGTTGCAATTTGATGCTCTACTTCAACAGTAGCAATCGAAGGAAAGAGAAGTTGAAACAAGGACAGCAGTTGATACAATGGAGGATCAAATGAGGCAACGAGAGCATGAGATCAAGGTCAAAGCTGAAAATGACAAGCTGGAATTGATATAGAAGATCCATGATCTCAAGGAGGAGAAAGCAAGAAACCAAAGGGAAAAGGAAGCCCTTGTTGCTAGATTGAAGCTTGCAGAGGAGACTCAACTGAAAGAACAAGAGGCTGAAGCTCTAAGGAAAGAAAAGGAGGCTGAAGAGCTGGTAAAGAAATAGCTAGCTGAGAAAGAAAGGGAAAAGGCAGAGAAACTCATAGCCCTGGAAGAGGAAAGATTGAGAAAAGAAGAAGAAGACAGGAAGATGCAGGAACAAAGAGATAGAGAGGAGGCTGAGAAGTTGGTGCAGTTGCATGTACTGCAGGAGCAACAAGAAAAGGCAAAGGTTGATTCTCAACCTAAGGTAGATATTTAGCCATCCTCTACAGTTGCTACTTCCTCTTCCATGATGATGGATCCTGGTGCTCCTACTTGATTGAAATTAGATCTACAGAAAAGAGCTAGAACACCTCCTCAATCTCTTAATTGGGAGGACATGATGAAGGAGATTGAACAGGAAAGGCCTAAGAAGAGGGCTAAAGTTTTGCACTCTACCAGACTCACAGATAAAGGGGAGATAGTTGTTGAATGTGTCGTGCCTATGATTGAAAAGGAGGTAGGGGATATGTAGCTTACAGACTATCAATTGAGTACGGTTAACTTGGGAAGACCCACTAGAAATCAACAAATGAATTTGATTGATGTGGTGGCTTCAACGAAAAAATCCAGAATGATCAAGGACAAACAAAAGAAAGATGATCTTAAGGCTCAGTTAGATCAGTTACATTCATTTTTGAAGAGTGTCTCCTCTCCAAGGTCACAAAAGGTTGCAGCAATTGAGACTCCTGTTTTGCTAAGCAAAAAGGAGGTTGATGATTTGGTGCAGGTTAGAGGTAAGGCGGAGATGGTTGACAAGTGGATAGACAAAGTGAACTGGGAGGTAGGTGAGGTTTTAGAAAAGGGGTTTGAAACCTATAAGGAGGCAGAAGGAGTAATAAAAGAGATGCATCAATATATTGAGGCCTCCGAGAAGTTAGAAGAAGAGTACAAAGAGTATAGTGAAAAGTTGGAGAAGATAAATACATTGCCTTTAGCTACTCTTTTAGAAGAATCTATACTTGAAGATGATAATAAAGATTTTGTAGAAAAGACTTCTCGTATCCTTAAGTTTAGGACTAGCTTCTTGAGCAAGCATAAGGATGAAATTCAGGGAGTAGTTAATAATTTAACTGAGCAGTTGGAAGAGTTGGAAGCGGTTATGGCTATAATAGTAGATGTGAATGTAATCACTAAAGATGGCATGTCGTTAAGTCAGGTTAGAGAGAGATGGAAGGAAAGATTCCAAGGACTCATGCAGGATGATGGAGAAGACTTGGTGATAGATCGACTTGTAGAGGTCAAGGAAGAGATAAAAGCTGCAGGAAGAGAGTTTGGTCAAGGTAAAAAGTATGAAAGAATTTGCTACAGTTGAGTTGGATCGCATCAAATTTGAAGATAACTGGATTGATGGGCCAGATATGGATATGCTACAACAAGTATTCACCAGTTATGATGAGTTCATAGTGGATCCAACATCACATGCATAAAATCTTGCATGCATGATATTCTTCTTCCTTGCATGATGCATGATGATCTTCTTCCTTGCATGTTGCATGCATGCAACACTAGCAGTCTCAAGGACGTGGGATCTTCTTTTCTCCTATTTTCTATCTTCTATTGTTAGATCAAACTGAATGAGTAATGTAAGAACTCAAGATCAAAATTGATCTGAGTTTCCAAGACAGTTGATTGTTCCTAAAAAGGTGGAAAGCCTAAGATAGAAGTAAAGTTCGAACTTCTTTTTCGTATTCTATAAATACCAGTGGGGTATTACATTGTAAGGGTCGACTAATTGAGAATTGGATTGGCTTACCTAGTGTTAGGAGATAGGATTTTTAGAGAGCATTTTATAGAGATACATTGTACCAGATCTTGTTTACAGTTAATAGAATTGCAGGTTTACGAAATATGGAGTTTGGCATTGAATTGTGTGTTTGATAAGGTTAATGAGTCATAATCCACTTGAATGCCAGTGATTGTGCTGAAGCATAATAGTTTCTTATATGATGAAATTCATTAGAAGAAACCAGGTTTAAAGATTATCTTGTTAATTTGTCATTGAATTAAGGTTATTAAAGTCTGTTGATCTATAGTTTTAGTGATGAATGAAAGTGTGTGGTTTTGAAATCTTGGAAATATTTGTGAAAGGTGAATAGAGGAATTGAATTAAGCACCTAAGATGTATATGATGGCACAGTTATACTGTGGGTTGTGTCATGTTATGGTTTTTGTGATCGGTTAAGAAAACATTCATTGTTAAAAGTATATGTCTGGATAGTAGATAAATTTAATTCATACTTACTGATTTACCCCTTGGATCTATCTTTTTCTTTTACTTTAAACCCCTTGATTTACAAAAACTATTTTGACAAAGAGAGTCATAGCTTGAATCCTTTGTTACCAGTCCAAGCCCCTTGAATATTACAGTTGTATGAACCAATTGAGTGACATCAGACAGTTAAGAACCAACTACCAGGACCTTGGGAGTTAGGCCACTACATGTAGTCTTTCTTTTTCAGGAGAAATAGAATAGAAATATTCTGTTTTAATGTTGTTTGTGTCATTTTAACCATCAACATATCCCTCCAACCCTCTCTCTCTCCCTCTCTCCCTCTCTCCCTCTCCCTCCATCCCTCTCCCATTCTCCCTTTTTTCCTTTCTCCCTCTCACTCTCACACTCTCCCTCTCCCTCTCCCTCCCTCTCTCCCTCTCACTCTCTCCCTCTCCCTCTCTCCCTCCCACCCTCCCTCTTTATCTCTCTATCTCTCCCTATCCCTCTCTCCCTCTCTCCATCTCGCTCCCTTCCTCTTCCAATCTCCCTTTCTCCCTATCCCTCTCACTCTCACACCCTCCCTCTCCCTCTCCCTCCCTCTCCCTCCTCACTCTCTCCCTCTCCCTCCCCCACCCTCCCTCTCTATCTCTTTGTCTCTCCCTATCCCTCTCTCTCCATCTCACCTCCCTCTTCCATCTCCCCATCCCTCACTCCTCCCATCCCTCTCATCTCACACACTCTCTCCCTCTCTCTCCCTCAACCCCAAACTCTCTCTCCCTCTCTCCATCTCCTCTCCCACTCTCCATTTCTCCCTCTCACTCTCTCCACTCTCCCTCTCTCCCTCTCCCTATCTCTCCCCTCGTCTCCCTCTCTCTCTCTCTCCCTCTCCCTCTCCCCTCTCCCCCTCTCCCTCTCCCCTCTCCCTCAACCTAAACCCTCTCTCTCTCCCTCTCTCCCTCTCCCTCTCTCAATCTACCACTATCCCATTCTCTACCATTAACCCTTAGGTCTATGTGGGCACAAATCCGATATATGATTTGGATCGGTATCTGATTTGGATCGGATATCCTATTTGTGAAACTCTGATGTGTAGAGCTAGAATATTACCATTGCAAAAAAAAATTTAAAAATTTATATATCAGATTATTCAATTGGATCGGATATCGGATTTGTGGGCCATAGCAAAACCCCATGTGGATCATTTTTGTGCATTCCAATGGACCCTACATTCATTTTGCAGCAATTTGTAGGCGAAAAACGTGCGGTTTCAGACAAGAAGAGTCAAAGATCAACTTTTTGGAGCATCTTGTACTCAAATTCATCATAAGGAACTATTTTTTAGCATCTTTTATGAGGTATAATGGGGAGCAATAGTCATCAGAAGCAAAAGCATAAGAGGAAGCTTACAAAATAACAAATATCAAAATATACACAAAGAGATAGAGAAGGTCATAGGAAGAAAGACAATGTATGTTAAATATTGGTGAACCTGAGCCCTATGATCTTTCAAGTGAAGAGGAAATTGAATATGTTCAAGGTGAAAAAGCAGAACATGATATTGAAATTGGGAATGAAAATGTTCAAATTGATATTAAAAATTTTCAAGGTGAAAATGTTGGAATTGAAGATGTTGAACATGATATTCAAATTGGGAATGAAAATATTGAAATTTATAATGAAAATTTTCAAGGTGAAAATTGAAGATGTTGGACATGATATTGAAATTGGGAATGAAATTATTCAAATTGATATTGAAAATTTTCAAGATGAAAATGTTGGAAATGAAGGTGTTGAACATAATATTGAAGCAAGTGCAAATTATGTTTCACCAAATTACATGAGAAATGAAGAACCTTGTGTGGAAGAAAGATATATTCCAAATTCAAGACCTTCAAGGACCCCTAAATGGTTAGTTGAAATTGATGATAACATTATAAGAAAATTTGAAGGCAAGAGGTCAACACAAACTATTCGGTTGTGGGCTAGAAGACTTTTCAACCAATATTTTAGCAATAAGACATTGACCAAGCAATGCCAATTTTTTGTACAATTTCTAAAGATGCAAAAGATGAGACCTTTGCTAGGAAAATTGAAGATTCATGTGAACAAGAAGAGCAAAAAAAAATCTATTATTGTCAAAAATATTTTTAATGCTCTCAAGTCTATTGGAAAAAATAACAAGGAAAAAGATAAGAGAGCTGCTTGGAGAGTCATTACAACTACCCTAGTAAGCCATCAATTGAAAAAGGATCGCTGTATGAGAGAAACTTGTATTTATTTTGACGTAAATCGTAAAACTTTGGATAGAGCACTTGCAAGAAGAGTAAGAATAGATGATCCTCTTCAAAATGATACATGGAATTTTTCAGGGAGGCTTCCACATGTTGATAAGAAGCTAATAGATAATGTAAAGTGGAAAATTCAACAATTTTGGAATGATAACTCTAGAGTATCACCCAATGCAACAATTTTTTTTAAGTTAAGAATTGGCAATCGAGACCGTACATCGTATCCTAAAAAATTCTTGGAATCAAGCCAAACAATGTTGTTCAACCAATTTATTGAAACACATCCAAATATGGAAATCTCGCAAAGGAATTTTGAAGGTTTGAAGCCATTTTATTGTGTGCGTCTTAAGATTTGTAATACTTATTGTTGCAAATTCCATGTGGAGTTTTCAATGTACCATGAACTATTATGATGTATCCATTCTAATTTGCATACTAATGAAATGTTGCAAGAGTGTGGTTCAATGCTTCTTCTAAAATCATCAGGGGACTTGCTAGATCTAATTTTATGTTCTAGAGATGATGGTTCATTTTTCTATAGAAATGACTGTTTAAATGTTAAGTGCTCACAATGTGGTGGCTTGTCAAATTTTGTTCAATGTTTTCATGATGGTTCTGAACATGAATTTGGAAAGAATCTTGTTGATAAAAAGAGATATGAGACAGTCAAATATACTTTGCAGAGTGGAGGTGAAGATTCTAGATGCAAGTTGGTTACAAAAGAATGCAGTGTTGCTGATTTTATTTCAGATTTTAAGGACAATCTTTTCTACAAGTATGCAAGGCATAGTCATAGGTCTTAGTGGTTAGATCAATAATTCAAGATATGTAAGGATTATTTTCTGATTGGCACTCTTATATCAGTGGTTGATTTTTTCTTCATTTTTAGGGATTCGTCTAACACCTCTTGCAGCCAACCTTGATTCCTCTTGAATACAGTCAGCCCTCAATCGATCAAACTTTGGAAGTTTCAATCTCGCGCTGATTCCTTGAATGTAAGACTCCCAAGATGAAGGAAGACCATTAAGAGTCAACATGGTCAAATCCTTGTCATCAAATATATGACCAATGGTAGAGAGTTGATCTCTCAATTCGTAAATCTTCATGAAGTAGGTGATGACAAATTCTCCTTTCGCCATCTTAACATAATGAAGTTGTTTCTTCACGGCTAGAGCATGACTTGTGTTGTTGATCTCATACATCTCCTCCAAATTCTTAAGCATTTCTCTCACTTTCTTCAACTTAGAGATGATAGGAACAATATGGTCCTTCATGAAATCAACTAACATATTCTTCACCTTGATATCTTTCTTCCTCCATTGAAATTTCTCTTCTTCATCCATAGGTTCAAAAAATTTTCCTCCCCACACTCAACCAATTCATTTTCCTCCAAAGTGAGCATAATTCTAAATCTCCATGAAGTGAAGTTTGATGCTCCTTCAAGTCTATCCTCAATTTTAAGACCATTCACCATCTTGACTAAGATAGATATAGACAAAAAACAAAAGGAATAGAGGTATCGCTGCAATAACAAATCTGATCATGATATTTTCCAAACCCACTCTGATACCATGTTAGTGTTTTAATGATCAGATAATACAACTGAAAGTGCTCATAAAATTCAACACATAAGACAATAAACACAACAAGATACCTTGGGAAAACGCTCTTCTTGAGGGAGAAAAACCCAACAAATATGTCTCTTATATAATGAAGGAATAAGAGTAGAAATCTACTTACAACTCAAGCCTAGCTCATGGCTGAATTTGATATAATGAATAATAGCACCTCTCCTGGATGCAAAGATACAATTGAATATGCTTCTCCTTGAAATCGGCCTACTGCTACAAGATGAAGCATTGCTGCTCAAGTGGGAACTTCTGCTTGGAAAGCAAATTATGCTGAATGAACTTGATAGAGGAAATGAACAAACATCACCTTGTATTTATACAAAATAAGGTGACTCTTCAAGGAGGTCGGCCTCTCTTGAAAATAATAAATTAAAAAATAATAACAAAGAAGGTCAGCCTCATCCATTTAAATCAAATGAGTAGAAATTAAATAGCCATAGGCTATCATTTAATTTATTACAACTTAATGTGGTCGCTATGAAAAATGTATGAAAAATGAACTGTTTGATAAAAATATTTGGTAGACATGTATGAAAAATGTGGTAGCATAGACAAGGTAGTGGACTATTTGAAAAAAAGTTTCAACGAAATGTGGTCTCATAGAATTCCATGACAAGCAAATGCAATTGACAGCTGCTCATAGTTTTTAGTTATGCAATGTGAATTAATTGCATAACTGTTTAGGTTGACTTTGTAAAAACTATATTGTAATTGAAATTTTTCATCGATGAACATCTAGTTGTTAGTTATGAAATGTAAAGTAATGATTTGAGTTTGAAAGATGTGTAATGCAATGTAATGAGTGATATAAATATAAACAACATAATATAACCATTGTTTTTTATGTTATTGTACATTGATATTTAACCATTGCTCAAGATTAAAAAAATTTAGAGTTTAATCATGCACATGAGGAAAAAATTAAATTTCGATTTTCAACTTCTATATATCAAATTATCCAATAATAAAGTGTATGTCCATATACAAAAATGGCATCGACGCCTACTCAAACAAAGTTCTACAAAATGTGGCATATGCCATCTCAATATGTATTCAAAATTTACATGCCAAAATGTCTATCTCATCCTAAACTACTGGTGGATCATCAAAATGGAGCCTCTTTGAAGCACTTGTTGGCTCTGAAGGTAGCCGCACAAGACAAATTCAAACCAAAATTGAGATTAGTTATACTATATAATTTAAAATCGAATAATTAAGATCAAAATCAATATACATTGAATTTTAATTCAGCTCTAGAATTGAAATTTTGATTGCCTGAAATATATGTCTCTTCAAAGGGTCGAGAGTCCTAGAATATACCAAACCAACTTTTGAAATTCCAATCTATATATGTGAACAAAAATATAAAATTGATCCAAGTTAGCATATGATTATTGGTAATAATAACATATTTACAAAACACAAAATAAAATAAACACATATCTCTTTAGGTTGATCTTTTTCTCTATCTCCTTCTGGTGTTTTGAAACCTCCTCCTTGAGGTGTTTCAACATCTACTCCTTGAGGTGTTCCAATACCTACTCCTTTAGGCGATGTGTCACTTGTCAACATCTCTATATAGCTCATAATTAGATGTACATAAAAATGACAAGTACATATGAGTTCAATTACCTTCGCCTTATCTAACTGTGCGCCTCCATAGTCTGGACGAGGTTGCACCTCACTCGCACTAGGTATTTCCTATGAGAGGAAAATAAGATAAACATATAAGTTATTATATAATTTAATTAATGACAATTCAAATTACAAGCAAGTATATAATAAAAAATGTAAACAAGTGAGTACGAAAATATATACTGTGTGTGTGTCCAAGCCAAATGAAATGGCCCTAAGGGTGTTATCAGTCACCCATGTGAGCTCCTCCTCAGAAATCAACTATTAAATATACCATGTAAATAAATATTAGTACTTGATACTATATCTTATTAATATTCACTTACAAACAAATGCAACTTATGAATTTACAACTTAAATATTTCTTGTGTCACTATTCCAACATCCCCCTCTCTAGCAGGAGAGGACTCTTTAGGGTGTGCTCCACTCCCCTATAACCGATCTATAATGTCCACATCATGGAGGTCATAATTAGAAATTTCCAAGGCATGCTCAGCGGGCTGTACAGAGGACCCAAGCATATCTGGTGATACATAGTGCAATTATGTGGCACGCAAATGTGGACCTAAGGAGGATGATGTAGCAACACTCGAGCCTTAGCCAACACCACCAGAATGTGGTTGAGCTACTATAGAAGCATGCGGAACCAAATGACCACTCAAAGAGTGAATAGCCCGAATAGTCTATGTGGTTGCATCCTAGATAATCTCTAGATGATATATTGGAGGTGGCGGATGAAGGGGAGGAAGGGGAACATTTGGGTGTGAGACTACACTAACTGCCCCTGGTCTATCCTAGGGCATACCTCCACTCATGCCCTGGAAGGGTTTAATGTCAAAGTAATTGACATGATGCCCTAAGAAAAACTCAGCATATAATATTTTAATAAATTAAAATGGTATATCAGAATTGTTGTTCGGTGGTTTATCAAAACCCATAAACCAACGATCCCAAAAGTTATCTACAATGTCCCTATTCATGCACCATTTTATAGAATTTTTTGTTTTATTAACATTCACTAGAAAACCAGTGTCGGGGTTAGTGAATAAAGAGGCTATTTGGGATTTGGTTATTTGGAGATCTTTCACATCATCGTAAGACAATCCACATGCATAATATTCCCTCATGTCATTTTTCCACGAATGAAAGGAATTAAGTTGGGTGGAGAGGGTTTTCATATTATTAATTATTTCCTTCAATGTGTTTTTCATATCTCTCAATCGACGGATTGCCTTATAAACTTGACAAATGCCCCTCAATTGCCTCATTTTTTCACCAATTAAGTCTTCAATTGGTGGTTACAGAGGTGGTGGAGCATTTGGCATTTGTACATTTTAATTCTCAGCCAGAATACCTGATTAAAGTTAAAAACCAGTTAATCTAATTAAATTTACACAATATAAATGAAATTATTGTAAAAAAAACCCCTAGTTTTTAATAAAAAATTAAAAAAAACCCTACTTTTTCACAGAAATCCATAGCAAACTCTATTTTTTGATAAAAGTACATTAACAACACTAGTTTTTAATCAAAATCCGTTTGAAAACATTAATTTTTAATAAAAATTCATTGTAAACTCTAGTTTTTAATAAAAAATCAATAAAAAACCCTATTTTTGAAAACAAATTAATAAAAACTACTTAAAATTATAAGAATCTAATTGAAAAATTGATGAAAACATAAAAAAACCCAATAACTTACCTTACAAGTTAGATTTTTCGTGAAATCAGATATCGGATTTCTTCTTCTCCTTGTGTGCCCGCATCGAAATTGTGAGAAATGACTTTTAACAATCGGGTTGTTTTATTTATATAGGCTTTTGCAAATCGGATATCCGTTTTGAAAAATTAGGTTTGGGTATTGCTTTAGAGCAATGTACTGACATTCAAACCTAAAAAAAATCAACTCGGCATTTCCGCATTTTTGAGTCGATCCAAAACGTGATTTTTTTCCCATTGCCACTTTTTGGCCCCTCATGATCCTGCACATACCCTTATCTCTCTTCAATTTTATTTTTTTGAGAACTAAAACAAATAGTTTATAACCTTAACATCAAGACATCTCTTGTTTCTTTGGCCCCACAAAAATATCCACACAAAAAGGGGGGCTTATGTTAAGTGTAATGAAAATAGAGCATGATTCTTGTACTTAAGAGTCATGAGTATTTTCATATCTTAAAACACCTTACAATGTATAAAATAATATTTTCTCCTAAGGCCAAACTTATCAATCCTCCAAAGCTAGCAAGATAGATCTATCTCGAAAGCACTCACAACACTAATACATTCTCTGAATTGATATCTTAGACCTGCACCAAAGTGACAAAACAACATAATGTTAGTCAAGAAACACATCTAGAATACAAATTCCCCATGCAATTCATCCAAATGCCAAGAACAAGAAATGAAGTAAAGTAATCAAATGAATCTATCAAATCCTATTCAAAAACACTCAAACCCTCAATCCCATGGGGAATTGGTGCCATTTTGATGTGGAAAATGGCCCTTTCCCAATTCCTTTTTGCAATGTGATGAATATTGGATGCTACTTGATGCAATGTGATGATAACCTTGACAAATTTGATATAGAAATATGAAATTTGAATGCAATGGATGAAATTGTGAGTGAGATTGAGTATAATAGACTTGCTTGGATTGTGGATGATCAATTCAATAGGAGAAGCCCCTTATTTATAGATTTGAAGAATGGAAGATTGAAGGATTTGGATGAATGTGGGACAAAATACCAGCCAATGAGAGAAGGCCACTTTTCCACCTATAATTGGAGGAGGAATGAGCACATTTTGCACATAAATACAATTAGGTGGAGTTTAAAATTCGTGAAATGACAAGTTGGAGGTAGAGGAGAAATGGAGTAAATGCCACTTGGCTCAAGGAAAAGGACATGTAAGAGGCCTTTAATGCCTTATTGGATACATACTCATCCCTTTTGGAGGGATTTTAAAATTTGAGGAATATTCCCTAAGTTGAGAGAAAATAGAGGAATTATTAAATCAAATAAAATGATTTTTTTGTGCAAGTTGCAAAATTTAAAGGATTTGAGGGATTGGGATCAGGATTAATCATGATTTGATTAATTTAGGTAGAAATTAAATGATTTGATAATTTTGACTTAGATTTTAGGATTTAAATAAATCAAAGTTGAGAGGAATAATGATTTTAGATTTAATTAAATAAAGATTGATTTATTTAATCAAAAGGTGGTGATGTTAGATTAAATCAAATAAAGATTAATTTATTTAATTTAACAGAGATCACTCTAGAGAGAAATTAAATAGAAGCGAATGATTTAAGGGTATGTGCAGGTATGTGATGCATATGATTTTTATAATTTTTTTCCAAGTAAATAATTAATTATGATTTTTTTTTTACAACTTTTAAAAAATATAAAATCTCGTCTGTCTAACCACCTTAACTTGGTCAAAAATTAATGACATTCAATTTCAATTTTTTTAATCCTATGTTATTGGAAGCATAGAATGTGACGCATGTTTCGGATTCAAAAAATGTGATACCATTTGAAAGTTATAGATTTTTTTCAATCAGCCTATCAATCAGGACTTTATTCATAATTCTAATAAAGAATGAATAATAATTATTTATTAAATTCGAAGTAAAGAATAATTTATATTGGTGGAAAGATGAGAATCTCTTCTAAAAACCCTTTTCGTTTCATCAATTTTGCGTAAAAAAGAAGTCGTCAACCACATGGGCCATCATGTATGGCTTACATATCGCCACTTTTTGGCCCATCATGATCTTACGCATACCCTTAATCAGATAAATTTGATTTATTTAATTAAGAGAGGAAATATGATAAACTTAATCAAATAAAGATTATTGAATTAAATTGACCAGTAAAGGGGATGATTGGGGAAGAAGTGATGTTTTTAAGATCAGGATCAGATGTGTAAGATCAATTTGTATATTTGTCATGTCTACATTTTTCCCTCTTTGAGGTAATGTACCTGTTAGGTTGGTTCAAATAATAATCTTGTTGTGATCAAATTTTAAAAAAAATCTGATGTTTTTAGATGCCCTAGCGGAAAGAAGTATACTAGTACACTGCCCCCTCAAGAGATCGAGCGAAAATTTCAATTTCAGGATCAATCTCCCTACAAAGAGGTCCAAGATGGATGTATGGATGGTTAGACTAATAGATCTATATGATGATGATGATGCAAATGAGATTTTTTCAAGATGCCTAGAATAAAAAACCTATATTATCTTTAAAAACTTAAAATATTATGCAATGCATGTGAGATGGATGATGCTTTCTATATGATATGCAATATGCTGACATTTTTTTGATGTAGGATGGATGCATTATTCATGATGATTAACTATCATGGTACCTTGTTAGAGCGAAAAGAAGATGAAAGAAGATCCAACAAGCCTACTTTATTAGAGATGATGATGATGATGATGATGCATTGCTTATCAGGAATTGGGATTTTAAAAGGGATATTTACCTTATGTTTGATAACACACATAGGCACGATGCATCAAGGTATAAAGAACCAGGATGGTGTTACACCTAGTGTGATGGACTTTGAATTGACAAACAGATAGGAGTAGTACTCCTGTTCACACCTGACATAAAAAATATCATTTAGAATGCAGTTCAGATATTATAAACATCTCAGACCAGAACATAGAAAAGCAAGCCTTCCTATGTGGTCAACAAGACATCTAAAAAACTCTCCCTACAAAGCACACAAAGAATGAATGACAAAGTTATTTTAAAAGGATGTCTAACAAGCACAACAAATAAAAAGATAATGATCGTTGCACTCGATTCCTTTATCTCTAAATCCCTTTGTTTGGATATCATCGAGAGGTCATTGGAATGAGCGCAATAAGATAAATTAAAATAAAAAATCAAGTACACAAACAAGCCAATGTTGTTCATAACCCTAGCCAAGGGGACGTGTTTTGTTTAGGATAAGTATCCAATTTTTTTGCCAAAGATAATGCCCATTGTAGGAAGGATGCATCCTAAGACATGTTAGTGGATGGTGGCAGGTTGTTTTGTTTAGGATAATTATCCAAAGTGTTTTCCAAATATAATGCCCATTGTAGGAAGGATGCATCCTAAGACATGTTAGTGGATGGTGGCAAGTTGTTTTGTTTACGATAAGTATCCAAAGTGTTTTTCCAACAGATAATGCCCATTGTAGGAAGGATACATCCTAGGACATGTTAGTGGATGGTGGCAACTTGATAGTTTGTTCGAAAATGCCATTGATATAAGGTCAATTGACATGTTTGTGAATGATCAAGAGTTTGATTTTGCATTTAAAAGTTTGTTGTTTCGATTTTGATTTTGCATTTGAAGTTTTATTTTTCTGATTGTTGTGACCTTGTTTTTGTTTTCTTTGCCAAAGTATGAAGGTGACGATTGATTTATTATGGATGAGATTATTGCAAGTGAAATAAAAATTGGATGGATGTATTTTTTAAATATTTGGATGGTTTTTATGTTTTTGAAATGTTATGAGCCTATTTTTGGGTTTTTCAAATTTTCCAATGTTTTTAGTTTTTTATGAGATTTTATGAATGTTTTCGGATTTTTTGTCTTGGGGGCCGATCAAACATTATCCTTTCCTATGTTTAATCTCAAAGACAATGTAGTTCAGATACCATATTTAAAAAAAAGAAATTGACTATTTTTACCTCTTTTTGGATTTCTGATATGTTTTGAATGTTCTTGGGTATTTTCGCATGACTTTGATGATTTGGATATATGGATATGATATCAGTGCTCTATTTTGGGATTTTTTTAGAAAACCAAGCTAGGGTTGATTGATTGGATTGATGGATTGATGATGATAACATTTTTGAAGACACTCAACAATGCAAGGATAGTGTTAAGAAACACAAGGATTGGGAAGGATATCCCGAGATGATGATGGATTGATTGGATTTTATTGATCAAAATTTTGAATCTTGGCTTGGAACAATTTTTTTTTCAATGATTTGATGTGGCATTGACATGTAAATTAGATGCGATTGATATTGATCATTTGGATTGATGTTCGATAAAAGATAAAGCTTGATAAGGAATATCTTCTCGTCAAAATATGTCATGGGTTTGTGATTTGGATTTTGGATCACAAATTCTTGACCAATTTGATTTTTTTTTTGCAAATTTTCAAATCACCACATAAGTTTGAGGATAAAGATCAAAATTTATTCCTGAAGCAAGATGTAAATATCTGCCCCCAATGTCTAGCAATGTTTGAAAGGCCATGGGTGGATTCTTGGATGGATGGATGGATGGATGGAGATGGTAAGGATGCAAAGGATGCCAAGAATTATCTTGTGATAAGATAAGGTGTTCAAAAATAAAATTCTCATTTGGATAATTCTTCATGGCTTAGATAATGTTGGGTAGGATAGGATCAATGAAAATGACCCATGTCAAGATGTTTACCATAAGAAAGTGTAAAGTGTACACAAAACTTGGTCAAGATCAAGATAATTTGGACTATGGATGTAGATGGATGAAAATGGATTGGATAAATGGTTTGTGGATGAATGGATGTATTATGGATGAGATGGATGGAATGTTGGATTTATTATGGATGGGTTAAGATGCTTCCAACTAAACTAGTGCAGATAGATGCTCGATTCTACACATGATGTATATTTTCTAGGTTTTCATCATGGTACCTGTCCAAAGTGCCACCATAGTGGTTTTCACTAGAGGACAATTTTTATTTTTATTATTTTCATGATTTTTTGATTTTTTGTGAAATATTTTAAGCTCATGTTTAACCACCTAGTGGTGTCAATGTAGATGCTTCTATCATAATGTGCCATTGATATCCTACTTGAAGAAGCCGCTTTGCCAATATACGTGCATTTCAATGCAACTTTTGAGATTCCTAATCTACTTTGTTGATATTAGAGTTAACTTTGTCTAGATATGCACACATCATAATAGAATGCCTTTTGAATCCTTATGATGAAGGGTTGCTGGCAATACATGGTCAATGTGAGAATTGGATATCATGCATGGAGGTATGGATGGTGAAGTGTGTTTAGGAATAAAATATGGATTGGTTGATAGCTTAGAACCTTTGACTCTCCAAACTTGGGAATTTGAGAAATAATGGGTGGATACAAAAGTGTGCATGCAATTAGGACCAACTATTTGATATACTTTGTATGTCGCTTGAGAAGCCTGTGTTTTCCTTTGTGGACATATTTCATGGATACATTTCCCTTTTTTATTTTCCCCATAGTTTCTTTGACTAATGGAGTTTGATAGGGATAATATTTCTTTGTATTCTTTGGTATCCATGTGTATTTGATTTATCCTTCATGCTTCACAACTTCTTTTTCTTTGATGATGTTTTTCACGCTTTGATTCAAATATTTCTTTTGATGTTGGTCCTAATTTGTGGATGGGATGATGGGTAGATGAAGATTCGTGATGTGGTTGGTTATAGTATTGGCATCAATTTCATCATAAGGATCCTTCGTGCTCCCTATGTTGATGTTTGCACTAGATAAAATTGCCCCTAGTATTACAGAGGTATCACTGATATGTTTAGATCCCTTAATTGTCAAATAACCATGACTTTGATGCTTAGGATTGCCAATAATTTGTACTGCTTCTAGGATACCCTATTCATGTGGGCCTAATCCTGTGCCTTGATAATTCATTTATTGAAACATTTTATTTGCAATAGGATATGATTTACCTTGGAAACAGGGTGTTAATCCGTATTTGCTTTGTGGTGGATCTTCAAAGGTGACAAATTCCTCATTGATAAGATAGCTTCCTCTAAAAAAGGTAAGTGATCCAAGTTTATAAGTGATAGGATCCTCCACGTGTGGGATGACTTCCTAATTGATATCTTTAGATTGATCTTGTGAAATATCTCATTTTAATGCTTCTTCAAGAGGTGTTAATGATCCACCATCCACATAAAATTATTCCTCATGATTCATTTCATAGGATGTTTCTGATTCATCACTTCTATAGGAGCCTTATTCATGACCAATTTCTGACATGTCTCTAGATGTTTCTATATCTTGATCATCTGTACAAATTTTAAGAGTAGGAGAACCTTGTTCCTTGGTAATGATATTAAGAGTATGAGACTCTTGTTTTGAATTAAGATCATCTACATGTCCATCCAAAGTAATCATCTCATGGGTTGATGGAGGAGTATGTGCTATATGGATATGATCATCATTTGTGTCATTTTTTATAGATAGGAAAGTGCCTAGTAGGTCATTGTAGTACTATGGAGATACAAATTCTTGATCTTGAATGATTTCAGAATTGCTTTCGACATGCTTTGGATCAAGTTCTTGACATGGTTCAATTTTAAAGGATGGATTTCTTACAAAAGGTTCTTGGACATCATTATTAGGCATGGGAAATGGCTCAATATCCCATTGATCTTTTAGTGAATTTGGATCAAATTTTGAGTTGAAGATTCCTTCAATATCTGCAACCATGAGGTCAAAGGATGTCAATATGTCTTGGAAAGGACCATTGCTAGACTTTGGTGAAAGATGATGATCATTCTTTGGAATAAATTATTGAGATATGTCCTCTAGCTCATTAGGTAATGTAAAGACATTGTCAACATGATCATCGGTGGAAGGATCACCAATGATAGGATCAAATAATGTTAGCACTCCTTTGAATAGATCATTGTTGGATATTGTTGAGGGGTATTTATCATGATCAAAAAGTGACTCTTGATGTATGTTGATTTTATCTTTGGATGAGGTAGAGACATATTCAAGGTGCTCATTGATGGATAGATCTTGATCATCATTTTCAACAATTGTGGAGGAGATATTGTCACTACTATCGCTAATGGTTGAATCCTGATCATTGTCCCCAATAGTTATTATTTTTTGATCAATAAGGTCCTGGATGAGGTTATTAAGTCGAGTATAATTTGATGTTGTGTGTCACTTTATTTTGTGAAAATCACAAAGGTGCAGTCTCATTATACCCTGGTTGTTTAACTTCTAGGGCTCTTGATAATTCTCATAAATGGGGATTTTAATGATATTTTCTTGTATCAACTATTGCATGAATGATTTGATTGGTTTCCCAAGTGGTGTGTATTTTCACTTGTTACCTTGTGATATTTGTACTTTAAATTGACCTTGTGGTGATTTATTTTTGAGATGTTAACATATTGCTTGGACTTTGAACATAATTTTCATGATTTGCAAACATATCTATCCCAAATTTTACCAAGTGTGGACTTGAAATGTTCATCTTTGGTAAAATTGTACTTTATATATTCATATTTCGCATGTATGGATTTGGTGGGATAATGTCTCTTTTTTAAAGACTCGTGCATTGATTAATTGGTTGATAGATTTGTAGGTTTGGACTTTGATTTAAATCTACCATTGGGAAAGGTGGTCCAAAATTTAGATTGGGAAAACTCACATTTGTTGGATCATTGAGGCTTGTAGGAGGTAATGATCCTATGTATGGATTGTATAAATGCGAGTTTTGACAAACAATTGGTATTGTAAGGCCTTGATAGTTTGGTTGACTTGGATTACTCATGATGTATAAATCAAGATTACATTACATGTTCCTCTTGTGTTTTGACCTTGTTGCAAAAGTGAACCTCTAAAGTATTTATGACCAATGATGAGATTAAAGATGAAAGGGTGAGTGATATGGGTGTTTGAAATTTTAAAAACTTTGGAGGAATACTACGCTTTGGGATTTTGGATTTTTATTTAGAATGGGTTTGATTTGGATAATGGACTTATAAATCCCAAGATGTTGGATGTTATCTTGGGGTAAACTTTTCCACAAAGGTGATAATTCAACTAAATGTGCGAGGAAGGATTCATCCACAAACATTTAGCCAAACAAAGTGATTTTGATTTTGATTGAAGGATTTACGAAAAGTCTAATGTGAATGATTTTTCCAATGGTTCAAAATTTGTTTGTGAGATGGAGAAGATAAATGTTTGGATGGATGAAGTGTTTGATTTTGATCCTAAATGGACCTAAGAAGGACTTGTTTACTAGACCAAGATATTGAAGAGCATGCTTTTCCCTAAGAGTATTTTAAACCAAAACACCAATGTTGGCATGAAAAACCATATGACCAAAAGATACCAAGCACATGTGTGGGGTTCAATTGTTCTTAACTTTTCTTAATGAGTTATTTTTACCACAAAGACTCTATTGATTATCTTTTCAAACCAAATGTCTAATGTCCCAATTTCTTTTCATCCCACAAAGTCCATAATGTGGAAATCAAGAAAATCAAGGAAATAGTTCCCTAATGTTGACTTTAGTAAGACCAGATTGTGATGTGAATTTAAATGCTTAGAAGTCTCTAAGGATAGAATCCCTAGGGCAAGCAATAGAACTTGGATTTTTTCAAATCTATTTTCTCCTCCTAAAGGTTTGAAATTTTCATGATTTGGTGGATGTTTATTTTCAAGTGTTTTAGATCCAAGCAAGGCATTTTGATGCCAAAGTGATGCACAATCCTATGATAAAATAAGACAATATTTGTTGGGTTCCCACTTGGATAAATCTAGCTACGCTTACTCTTAGCAAATTATTAGATACTTGACCACACTGGCTCCCCTCCATAACACACACTTCTTGTGTCATCCAAGCATCAGTACCCATGAATCTCTCATGGCATACTTCTCATCTCTACTAGGAGTCATAAGAATGTGGGGCAGCTTTAGAATGACTATTCTTGCACCAACAAATAGATTAGGATTTTGGATTCTATAGAAATTGGTTCTTAATCAGGGTACCCATTAAGAAGGCCACATGAGAGGTAAGATCAACTCATATAAAGAGTATCACTTGCTTGTCTGTAGGAGCTTCTGTAATGATGAGCTTTCCTCAACATTCAAATTCATATACCGATTGGGAGTAGCTTAACGTTTAGCTCGTTACCTATTTGAGTCGTTCCCTTGGGGTGAGTAATTTTTCCCACCAATTAAGGCTCCCTAAAGGTGGATAATAGGGAAGGAGTGCATTTAAGGTTTGACCACCTAACACATTTAGGCGGGAGCACACACAATGCCTTTTCTTCACGCTCGCATGTTTTGTTGAAATTTTAAGATCCAATTTTGAAGTGTGGAGGTAATCACTTACACGACTTAATATCATAAAGAAAAAATTTTGATTCTTAGGATCTCTTATGAAGCATGAGAGAAGTGTATATGCCTTTTCTAAATGATATTATTTTGTGTAAAAGATTACAAAACAAAGAATACGCATGTTCATTTTAAACCACAAAGCAATGATATGAATTATTTTTAAGCACCAATTTTGAAGTGTGAGATTTGTCTTTTCTTTGATTAAGCCCAAAATAAAATCTAGTCAATTTTCCTATGATTCTTTTTTAACCCTTTCTTTTGTTCTTTTTAAGGCCAAATGAAATTTAGTAAATCCTAAAAGCAAGAATATAGAAAATCCTTAGAAGAGGAATTATAATTTCTTCCCAAAGTGTTTAAAAACACTTGATACAATGAGCTAATGATAACACGGAGAACTCTTGGTCTTCATTTCCTTCCTTCACTTTGATCAAGCCAACCTTTTCTGGCAGATTTTGACAATTGTAAGATTTTTCCATTTTTGGTAATTTCACATGCATAACTTTGAGAGTCATGTTTCTTCCCAAAAACTTTCTAAAAGTAAGATAGGATGAATTTCCAACTAACATCCTAAATTTCAAACATGAGTTTTGAGTTATTAACAAAAAAAACTTTAAAAAACTAGAAAAAAACACTAAATTGCCATTTTGAGGGCCAAGATGAAAGTTTCAAGCCCCAAAAAAGTGCCAAAATGACCACCAAAGAAATATCTTTAATATAACAATAGTTTTTATGAATAGTATTTAGTCCATAATTTTTTAAATAAAAGCATTATTATCCATGTGGTTTATGGGTTAGTAGTAGTATAATAAAATGGTCACAAGTAGAAAGGATTCAAAATTAGTCCATTAGAAGGAAATTGAAAGTTACAAATATCATATTTTCATTGATTGATTCTAGTAAATAGATGTTCTATAATTAGTGTATGAAAAAAATTAGAAGGAATTAGTTAAACCAAAATAATTAATAGATGGTCAAATAGAATAAGAACAAATATCACTTAGAGAGGAAAGATGTGCATAGTGCAATTGAAGACTAACTTACAATTTTTTTGATTGAGAACAAATAAACAAAGCTCACAAGAGGAAGGATGTGATGGCACGACACACATGTTTTGAAATTTTAGAATAATTTAATTAAAAGGTATGCCTTGTTTTGTGGGGAAACAATGATTTATTTGACTTCAAAAAAGATATTCTACTCAACCCATTGGAATAAAAAAGGAAGCATTAAAAGTGACTAAGTATATGTGCGAAACCAATAAAGACAATGTGAAACTAAAAACAATTAATGGTATTTACAATTGGTTCACTAAACCTATTTATTGATATGCTAACATTATATAGTTGGGAGTGATGAACATTTTTTTTGGAGCACTCGAGCTGAAGTAGACGTATACACAACACTCGATCGACATAATCACCATATGGAAAATTTGAGGCATGGTCACCAAAGCACTCTTGGGCTATAGAACATTCAGTAAGAAATGCTATAAAATCAATGGAAAATAGTACAACTTATAATTTCTTGGAAAATGCGATTAATTATAAAGTTATGAAAAATTCCATGAGTTTTATAACATTTCCCTGCATTCTCTGTAGGCCAAAATAGCTTCTTTTGTGTCTTCATCCTCACGATTTTAAATGAAATATGTGCTTCAAAAATATTTATCCAATAATTGTGTATTCGATGAATACAATTATCCAGATACCCACCTTCAAAAGCAACATGCTCATCAGCAAAAAAATGTTATATGTTTATTAATTACATAGGATGTCATTGACTATGTTGATTTGTCTTACGTAAAAGGTAGATTCCTAGCAGAATTACATTCTATTGCAAAGAAAGTGAGAGAAGTGATTAATAATATTTACAATTGGTTCACCAAATCTATTTATTGATAATAGAAAAGTTATGTACTTACAAATACTATTGGTGTTCAACAAGAGCAAGCAACGTTGGATAAACTTGTTGGACTATGAAAGAATTTGAAATAGACAACTTACAATACACTAATTTTCTTGAATGTCTATTATATCTGCACAACATTATGAAGGAAAAAATATAGATACAAAATAAAAGAGGTTAGCATTATTTGTTCGAAGAGAGAAAATAGAACATTTTGAATACATGGGATCTTTGTAAGGAATTGTGTATAAGTAATCTATTGAAAATTTTGAAAAGAGAGCAATGGAAGCAATGAAAAATACAATGGATAGAATAGAGTATGTTTTTGGTGGACAAGTGGATGTGAGAATTTGTGTGTCCAAGTATATAAGTAGCAACAAATATATGAAGATAGAAGCCAAAAACACTAAATCCATGCTTGTCCTCCTCCCTATGATTTATTGGCATCATGAAGCCTCATGGGCTCTAGCCAGACCCCCAAGCAGGCAAGATAGGCAAGGTCCATGGAAAATCTCAAGGACTCTTATCATATATCACACAATAACAAAAATAGAATTTGTTTAAAACAACTATTGCAAAAACACTTAAGAATGATAGGTAAGTGATAGATGGTCATAAATCCACATTAAATAGGCTGATACAAGATAAGAAATATAGCTAATAGCTAGCTTGTTAATCGAAGGTTTGAACTACATTATCTGGCACTAAATATTATAGAAAAATAGAGAAATTGTAAAAGAGTTGTTAGAAAAATAGTTAAAAAGTTTAAAGTATGGAAAATAAAAGAGGCAAACTATGATAATTAGCAGATTGTTATGGAAAAGTAGGAGAAATGAACAGTGTGATACACATTGAAACAAGAAAGTTGTGTAGTAGTTGGATTGACAATTGAAGATCCGATCTACATTATTTGGTACTAAATATGATAGGCAAAAAGGGGAATTGTAAAAGAGCTATATGAAAAATAGTTAAAAAATCAAAATGGCAAAAGACATGAACAATAAATTAATAACTCTAACACCTCTTATACAATTTCTCTACTTGTCTTCAATATTTATTACCAAAGAACATACCTTGAATCTTGTATTGATGTGTTTCATGATATTCTTTTTTTCTTATCTGTTTGAAGTAGAGAGCCATCCACAAAGCTTCACTCCGTACACTATAAAGATTGTATAATGACTAAAAAGGTGCATAAAGATGCTCAGAGATAAATATTCATAAAAGACAAGTAGCCTATGTAACAATTGAGATGTCAATTGAAAATTAGAAGTACATTCTTTCACAGTAACCGCACAGTAAACAAAACTTGTAAAGGCAATGGGTAGTCACAATATGTGCAAAATGGCTATAATGCCACAAAGTTAACTGGGAATTTGAGCTACATCACTTGGAACTAAATATTATAGAGAAATAAAGGAGACTTGCCCCGGGTTTTTTATGATGGTGTGGAGCTTACTTCTTGAACAAAGTATGTTGCTAAATGTGCCTCATTGGTTAATAAGAATTGCAAAAACATTATGAATTTAGAATTGACAATGGGATTGTTACATAGATTGCTTGTCTTGTATCAATATGTTTCATAATATTATTTTTGCCTCATTTATTTGAAGGACCCTATAATCAGTTATTCTATTGTTCTTGTAAGAAGGATTGTTTCCAATTCTTAAAATTCCAAAAAAAAATTCATGGTTATTTTGTTTGGATGGAACATGTTATATGTCTTGTATGAAAATATTTCATGATATTCTTTTTTTCTCATCTATTTGAAGTTTGCGATAACAAACTGTTCTTCATGATATTGTTTTTTTTAGTTGCCCATAACAAACTATTCATTATCATAGTTTGTCTCTTCTATGCTCCATATTTTAAAAATGATTTATAACCATTTGTTATTAAACCGTGGCTCTTAAGTAATTTCCAAATAGTTCTTTTACAATTTTCCTATTTGTCTATAGTGTTTGGTGCCAAATAGTGTATATTGAATTTAGAATTGAGAAGTCAATCCTTAGATATATTTTTCATCTTGTATCAATTAGGACAAGAGTCACAAGTAAATGACAGATGATACAAAAACATACATAAACCAAAGAAATTGAAAGGAGGGAAAAGGTTTCGATCCATCTATCATTTACACGTGATTGTGAAATGTTATTCTAATACCTCTTACAACTGTTACATAGGTTTCTTGCGTTGTAACAATATGTTCCATCACAGAAAAATGGCAGGATGCATTAACCCTCACATGTGAAAACACGTACCATGCTCTTTCCGCACAATGAGGCAAGTAGCTGAACCATCACCAACCCTTCTTTCCAATTTTAGCTTTTGTCTATAATATTTAGTACTACATATGTGTTATTCCAACACCTCTTATTCAATTAGTCTATTTGTCTTCAATATATATATATATACATATATGGATCTGTCTATGTTTCCAAGCATTGATTTTCACATACAGTTCACAATGTATGTATATATGTGTATATATATACATGTATGTGTGTATATATACATGTATATGTCTATATATACATATATATAAATATACGCATATATATGCACAATTTTGATGGTGTTTAACAAGGATAAGTTGTATTGGATCGATTTATTTGACTGTGGAAGAACTTCAAATAGACAATTTACAATAGAAGCCAAAAACATGTATATATGTATACATGTATATATATATACATATATACATATATATATACATGTGGTTATATATGTATAAATGCATAAATATATGTATGTATGTTTTACTAATAGTTTTGTTACAATTCTCCTATTTCTCTATAATATTGAATACCAAATAATGGACATCCTCTTATACAATAACTCTATCTGTTAGTGGACTGAAACCAATATGGGCACCATATTAAAATAAAAAGTATGGGAGCTCAATGAATGTGCACATATATATATATATGAAAACATAGGAATAAATTATGTTTGTATTACAAAAGTCTTAGATAAGATGCAAGCATACCTCCTCGCTGCAACTCGATGTAGTATGAATAGAAGAAAAGAAGGCCTACTCTCCACCCTACCATATTGGGTCATGCAACCTCATGGGCTGTCACCAAACCCTCGAGCAAGAACGTACATTGCCCACCTGATGCAAGGGCATCCAAAAGTATCCCAAAATTTAGGTAGTTGACAGTGAAGTGGCAAGGTTGCTAGTGATAGAATGAAGTTTTGTACATTGCTGATTAGAAGTTGCAAATTAATGGGTTTGTTATTGAGTATTTCTAGTTCATCAAATGGAAGTTTCAGGGATTCGCATGAAGATTTGATCAAGTTATGGGTTTATGTGTTCAGACAGTTGTTCAATTGTTATAATTGATGTCCTCTAAGGAGGAGGATGTGATTCTGGTGGCTTGAGTTGCTGCAGACATTTCAAAGGTAATTCATGATGATCATGGATGTTTCTAGAACATGTGTTGGTGGTCCACATCAATCATGGTGCTCATGATTGGAGTTAGTAATTTAGGTTGCAAGGCTAGATAGTCCTTAATTGGATCCTCCTACCTTGACTGCATCAATTGGTATCAAATTTGGTTCTAAATGTGTTGTTTGGTTGAAGAATTTATCAGAGTAGGTTGTGAATCTATTGGTTGGTTACAAATCTATTTTAGAGTAGGTTGAAGAGCCGATTGTAGAGTTTATCAGATCTAGTTGTGAATTTGTTGTAAAATGGGGAAAATTGGGAAAAGGAAAAAGAATGAAAAAGAGAACCTAATATGTGAAAGAATACTTTGGAAGGAGAATTGTGTGAATTCAAGAAGTGTAATGCAAAATTGATAGAGAGAATGAAAGAATTAGGAAAAGAAAAGTGTGATGCACTTGAAGAAGAACTGGAAATTGAAAGAAGGAGAAATGAAGAAATGGAAGAAGAGTTGGATAAGTTTGAAGAAGGATCCATGTTGTTTAAGGATTTGGATAAGAAGAGAAGAGAATAGATCTGGAGGAAAGTTTGAAAGATCTAAACAAGGAGAACAGTTTGCAAAAGAAGGAAATATCTTACTTGAAGGAACATGCTAATCATTTGGAGAAGGAGAATGAGAATCGGAGATCTAATCATGAAATTTGTGATTTTTCTTGTGATACTAATGATTTGTGTGATGTTGCACAAGGTGAAGTTGAGTATAAAAATGTAACTAAGCCTGTAATTGTTGGAGATGGTATTGATTTCAAAATCATGCAGAGAATGGGATACAAAGGAAAAGGATTGGTAAGGCACTAGCAAGGAATAGCATAACCTATTGTATCGGTAAGGAGAGCAAGAAGTGAAGACCTTGGATATTGGATATGAAAAAGGTAAGGATGTTGTTACAAGTTCAAGGAAATGAAATTAGGGAGGAAAAGGTATGTATTGCTCAAATTTTAATAGGCATGGACATGAAAAGGAATTGTGTTGGGATCTATATCCTTGTAAATTATGTGGATTGGGGAATCATTATGAGAAGATGTGGTCTAAAATGAGGAAAAATCCTATGAAAGATTGTAAGCAGATGAATTATGCATGGATTAATAAAGAAAAGTGGAAATATGTTACCTGTATACTTAGAAGATTGTATAGATGGAAGAACTCATATGTTGGAGGAAAAGAGGGATCAAGATGCATTGAAAGAAGACCTTATGCAAGGCAGAATAAGGACAATACAAGGTACCAAAGGAGTGAAAGAGATGTTCCTAAAAGACGAACCTGTTTTCAAGTTTGGATAAAGAAAGAATCAAGCACTAAAGGTCATCAAGAACCTGATACCAGAGAAGCTAATGAAATAGTAGCAGTAAAGGATGCAAAGATAGTTTGTGCAGAAAAAGAAGAACCTGTTGATACAAAATTAGTCTAGCCAGAGGAAGGGGAAACTTTGGATGAATCAGATTGGATAGTGGAACCATAAGAAGAAGCAACGATATTAAGGAGACTTGTGAAAGTAGTGAGCTGGTGTGAAGCATAACCATAAAGGGGAGTCTACAATACAGAGGTAGAAAATAGTGTAGGAATAGTATAAGAAGAGAAGAAAATATATTTTGTGGTGTGCAAAGGAAATGCATAGATCAGAAAGTGTTGTAGAGGAAATTTAGAAATGATATTGATGAGTTAAGGAAGCCACATGATTGTTCTAGAGGATGTAAGTATGTGTTAAATTTTATTTGATTAAAGTAGATAATGAAGGACCTGAGGCAACTTGTGGGGTGGGATTGCTCAAATCGCCAACTAGTGAGGCAGTGCAAGGCCTGCAAGTAGATCATTGAATCTAGATTACATTTGCGACAACTTTACAGGGCGGACTTGAACAGACCGCCGACCTTGAGGCAGTTGCAAGTACCTGGTAACTTTTAATTGATTGAGGCAGACATTGATCTTGAGGAAACTTGCAGAGAAGGCTTACTCAGACCGCTAACCATTGAGGCAGTGCAATGCTTGTAGGTAGATTTTTGAATCCAAATTAGACTTGAGGTAGTTTTGTAGGGTGGACTTGAACAAATCACTAACCGTGAGGTAGTTGCAAGTACCTGTGGACAGATCGTTGACCCAATGCACGAGATAAAATTAGATTTGACACAATATAGATCAAAGTGAAGAGGCTCACTTTTCAAATAACCCTGAGAGTTTGATGCAAGGGCATCTAGAAGTGTTCATAAATTGAGGCAATTGATAGTGAAGTGGCAGGGTTGCCAGTGATGCAATGAAGTTTTGTATGTTAGCTAGATCCATACATTTGTGATTAGAAGTTGCGGATTAATGGAATTGTTGTTGAGTATGGCTAGTTTATCCATTAGAAGTTTCAAGGATCTTCATGATCATTTGAACGAGTTATGGGTGTCTGTGTTCGGAAAGTTGTTCAATTGTTCTAGTTGATGTTCTTTAAAGAGGAGGATGTGATTCTGGTGGCTTGAGCTGTTTTGGACATTTATGAGGTGATTCATGATGATCGTGGATGTTTCTAGAACGTTTTTTTGTGGTCCACATTGATTGTGGTGGTCACAATTGGTGAATTTATTTTTTGAGTTCATAGTTCCCATGTTCTTGGTCGATAGGGTGTTGTAACATGTTGTGGATCTTTGAGGATTAAACTCTAAAGGTGTGTGTATTAGAGGATTTTTATTTGGTTCCTTGCTTTGTTGTGGCTAATTTTGGTTTGTTTGCTTTGCAAATTGTTTATTGTTTGTGGCTGACCTATTTGGGTATGCACATTATATTATTCGCCTTTGCAATTGAGTCGACTGGTTAAGGGTTGAATGATGCGTGAATGATATAAATAGAAGAGAGAGGATTTGTTATGAAATATAGAAAGGGATGGATATATAAGTAGATCAATAGGGTGAAGGATGAAGCACGATGATGAAGTATTCTGATCCAGAAGAATCTCATAGCAGAGAGGGATTGTGGAGCAGGAAATGGAGTTGATGGCAGATTATTGTGAAGTTTGTCATTATCTGAGTTATTTTTAATCCCTGGGTTACGACCTAGAATATTTAAAGCTCGAGAGGCATATGTAATATGTTTTGGTGATTATAATATAATGAGTAATGAGCTTTGAAGGCTAGGTTTTTTCCCTGTTAGGGTTTTCCCAAGATAAATCGTTTGTCTAGTGTTCATGAATGTCTTTGACCTTTATGTGGATTAGTTGTTAATTTTTTTTGCATATCTATTGTGATCATGGAGTTAGTAATCTATGTTGAAAGGATGGAAAATCCTTAATTGGATCCTCCTACCTTGACTGCATAACCACCACTATGATCAATGGTGAAGCCAATTTTTTGGCACCTATAAGAGATGGGACCATATTAAAATCAAAAGCATGGGAGTTCAATGAATGTGCGAATATATATGCAAACATCTAAAAATAAATTATGTTCATATTTGTAAAACAATAGTTTTAGATAAGATGTAGGCATACCTCCTAGGTGCAACTAGATGTAGTATGAACTAGATGCAGCCTCATGGGTTGTCATCAAACCCTCGAGAAAGAACACACATTGCCCACCACTATGATCAATTGTAAAGCCCCGCCAAGTAACCCTAAAGGAAGTTGTAATTAATGACTTAAGTGAACCAATTTTTTTTAATAAAGTGTAATTAACATACACATTCATAATTTACTAATTAACAACAACCTCTAAGGCTACAAGCTTGTGATTACTTAAACCCACACATACATCTCACATAAAACCATAGCATTAAATGACCTTAAGAAATGAGAATTAAATCAACATAAATTTATAACATAACATAATGAGATAACCATCCAAAATAAAATTTTCATAATCATTGACATAATCAAATAGTTGCATCAGTCATTCCCAGAATGAGGCAATAGTAAAAATGGGTTACAATTACAGAATTCCACCTCATAAACATAAGAGGGATAAATAACTTATACAAAATGAAATATTACAATGCTTAAATTTAAAACAAGAACGACGAGCTGACCAATTGGATGTCTTGCCACCAAGTACTAAAGATAAAGGGGGACCCAACGGTGTATGGCGCATGTTCCACCCAACCAAGTGGTACCCGAAGGCCCACCCCCCATGCTAGGAGATAGTAACTAAGTAACACGGACAAAGATCTACAAGCACTAACCATAGCTAAACTCTTACTGACACAACAAAACACAAGTACAACACAAGTACAACTCTCACATCACTGACATATGCCACATTGCTTCTAGACATATAATAGATCAAGTATGTTCAGAGAACCATATACATAAAATAAATACCAACTATTGTCCTAGACAAAGTGTCATCACACAACTAATAATGAGTTACCCTCAGCGGATCTTCATAGACTCTGGTATTGTTGGTGACCTCTACCGACCCTCAACACTCACACTTACTAATGTGGAATCAAATACCTCTCACACTGACAAGATAGACGACCTTTCCATTTTAGGCCTTCCCACTCACTCCAAGCCTAAAGAAGAACTTGCGACTATGAGTGAGGCTAAAACTTATCCTTTTAGTGTGAAGTACTTCCCAAATTTTAGTACAATATTTAGTTATCACTTGATTAAAATTAAATCCAAAGGTTACCCAATCTTATCTCTTACGGGCTCTGGTCCCTAATGGAAGCCACTCTTCTATTTGACAACACACAAACAATCTAATCACCAAGGGAATCACAAGTGCATACAACCTAGGTATCATAACCACTCCAACTCAAGAAGGAAACAAGTTAAATAACTCATTCCAATAATTGGAGGCAACAAAACACATATTCCACTCCTTCCAAAGGAGGCACAAAACATCCCCGTTCGTGGAAACTGGGTAAATACTGAAAAGACAACATGCACTACCCAAGGGAAAAAACATCTGGTTGACATAATGATTCGACAACCCTCATACTCTAGAATCCTCTGGAAGAATTACAATTTTAACTAACACTTAACCCCATTTCCCAAAACACAACTTGAAGAAAAAGTTACAAAAAGCATTCAAGTCATTAATCAAATCTAATATTTGGATTTCTTAAATCCATACTCATTCAATAGGTAAGGTTGACAAAATCAAAAACACAATGATTGGGTTAATTCAAATTATCATATAACCCTTTATCCATTTCCATTATAGGAAGTCTTACACAGTTTAAACTTACATCCCTTTACGAAATACGAAGAAAATAAAACATTTAAGGCAATCACGAGGAAATTACTATTTTGGATATTCTAAATCCATATCTCTTTCATATTCCAATCGCAATAATTTAATTGCTCTAATAGAAAATAAATAAATTAAAATAAAAAATTGCCTATTCCATATAATTAATTCCTTAATTTACTTTTAAAACAACTTAAACCCATGCAAGTAAATCTTTTCATTTTCTAACCCAATCCTATATTTCTTTCAATTTTCCAACTGAACACAATGTCCATTTCATCTTATAGTTTACTCTATCTATGCACCCAATTATTCACATCCAATAATTAAACATTCAAATATAAATATTCCTGCAATGTAACATCACATATATTTTTATATATTTAATTATATATTTCAACTATAAATATATATATTAAATATATAATAACATTTATTACAAAATAATCAAATTAGTTTAATCAAAAAATTTAATATATGAAAAATATGACATATATATACTATATATATATACTATATATATTATATATATATACTATATATATATAGTATATATCTATCACATATATTTCATTTAACCATTATAAATCCCCTTTGTTCCTTGTGTTTTGGTGGACACCGTTGATTTGGGCGCCGATAAATATAATAAAAAAAAATAGAACTATATGCTTGGGGAGGGGTCAGCCACAGCCAAACCCTCACCCCACCTTACACTGCCCGTGACCTCCCAAAGGGGGTTGCACTGCCTCAAGGCAACGCTCCCTCCACTTAGTGGAGGTCGTTGTCCTTGATACAACCACACTCTCCTTAGTGTGGGGAAAGTGGTGGTGGTGGTTGCATTGCGCCCCACCAAAATACACACTACAACAAACAACGAATGAAAAATTCGCTTCTTCTTTTTTGTACGAATTCACAACTTTTTTTCCACAGAATTTGTCACTTGTATGACAACAAAAATAAAATTTACTCCAATATTTTATTAAAATAAAAACTGTATATATATATAAGCGGGTTTACTGCAATTTTCCAGAGAACAATCCAAAATTCACAAAGGTTCAAAACTAAATCTTTTAATCAATTTTTCTCAAATTCATAGACAATAAAAGAAAAAGAAAACTAAGAGGAATCTAGGTTAGATCCAGAAGCTTTCAAATCCTCTAGATTTTTCCACCGCAATTTCTATAGAGGTTTTAAAAATAAATTCATTTCTATAGTGAATTAAATCTTCTAAGACAAATCTAAATATTATTTAATTTTAAAATTCCAAATAATAAATTAACACCAAAATTTGAAACTAATTTCCCATATACAAATTTAATTCCAAATTATAATTTAATTCCCACTAATTGAAATAAAATTCCAAAATGAATTAAATTATTTTCCTTCATTTAATTTTCTTAACATCACATTTAATTAATTAATTTAATTATATAATAAATTAAATTAAACCCCATGGATTAAGTTTAATTAAGTAAATAAATTAAATCTAATTAATTAATTTAAAGAATGACTTCTATCAACAATGTATAATTATAATTAAATAACTATCAACATAATTTAATGCAATAATTCTAAATATTTATTTCCAAATCAAGAATCCCTTCAAAATTAAATAACATTAAAACATGGCAATCAACAACTCGACACACATGACTCACGAAACACTATGGATAGGGTGTAGACTTGACATAAGTTACCTAGCTATTATCTCCCGTTCAACTTAACCGTTGGATCGACACACAAGATAAAGTATCTGAAGATGCAAAAACGTAAATCAAAGCAAAATAAGGACACACTATCCAATCCAGAAAGAAAAATAGAGGGTTGTTACATCAATGGTGAATCCAATGTTTGGGCACCTAAGTTTGGGTCTTTTTGATATTTTATTGTGTTTGAGTTTTTCATTGAAAAATAGAAACACGATAAAATATCTAGAAATAAAAAATATTAAGCATTATAGATTATGGAAATCTCATATCATTAACCTAAGAATTTTCTTTATTTGAAATCAATATTATACATTTAAAAAAATATATAGTTGTATCATTTATGACAAAAAATTCGACATGTAGTCATGAAATAAGACATGGAATAAAGGACATACATTCTTACCTTCTATATAAATAGAATGTAGTTGCAGCTTGTATGCCATGCCAAACATGTGATCACAGAGCTATTTAGTATTGTAGAGGTGTACAATTATAGTCGAGACTGTTTGCAATCTAAAATGGTTTCACTCAAATATAGCTAGTCACAAGGAGAATTTGAAGTTTAGTGTAGTGAACATGTGTAATTCGTAGATAATATGTAAATTAAGAAATATAAAAGTTGTATAGTTTATAACAAATAATATGTAATGTATCTACAATAGAAGAGATCACATAAACAAGATGTAGGTATACCTTGTGTAGAGAGCGGGACAAGCTCAATGTATGTACGAATATATATATGCAAACATAGGTA